>JAEBDU010013188.1:447983-967058 GCA_016802625.1 Heliconius numata
CTTTCATATAAAGTTTTTGCGTTTAAAAAAACATTTATTTGAAGACGAAGTGTGCTTATAATGGATTTCCAGTTAGTTGGCTTCGAGTAATCATGTTTCGTTTATTGAAAATACCTTTTAGGAATTCCTTTTAATATCACGAATTATTCGAATTACGATAAAATGTTTGAATTAAAGATAAAAATACTGCTCAAATTATTTTCAGCTTTTCATATAATTCTCTATGTGTAACAATATTTCTTTGAAGTTTAATTGTTTATTTATTGCATTAAGTAGAAAAAACAGCTGTTGTATTAATTATTTGAATATGTATAAATGTGTTAAAATACGGCGTTAACCTCCGCAACTCACACTCTAATGCTGTATTCTGTAATAATTATTACTATTAATAATATAAAAACACCCATCGTCGTCACCGGAATTGGTACATCAAAAATTACCATATATTTTATTATGGAAGTATTTTCTTCTATAGTATGAAACAAAAGCTACGCAGCTAAGTTAGTTTGTTTGTAATCAATTATAGGGATCGGTTTATCAATTCATTGGAACCCATTTCTCTGATTACTCCTCTCTGGGATTTAATTGAATTCCTAAACTTTTATAAAAAAGGTCAACGAAGCTGCTATTTCGATGAAAATCAAATATAATTAAAGGATGATCCATTTGCTCTTCAAATTAATTAAATAAAAAAAACTGTCACCTCTTTTGTAGAAATGGTGAGCTACACAAACATTCAAAATTCTACCCCACATTGACCAGCGCTTTTAAAGCTAAATACATACTAATTTATTATTTTTAAACAAATAATTAGAGTATTTTAATATTTTCTTTAATGTTATTGGTGCAGAATGGAAATAAAAAGATTTTACGATTTTTTTTTTAAATTTAAACAAAGAGGGCTTTGGGCAGCGGAAATTAATATAAATAGTAATAAGAGTAGGTATAAGACGTTTAATGTAATTAGGTTACAGGTAGAAGTTATGGCTTAGTGGCTAAAGTGTTTGGACGGTAACCAAGAGGCACAGCTTCTAGTTTAGCTTCTCACACGTTAAAATTTATACATTTTCTTAAAATAATTTGAAATGTCAAATTGTCCAATGAAATAGTGGCCGTCGTAGGACACTTGGGAGAGTTGATTACTTGTATTTCCTCTGGTATTTAGACAGAGCCATTCAACACGTTATATCTCGAAAATTAGAACGAAGAAAGTGGGGAATAGAGTGCAAAGTCAAATCACTGTAAAAGCTTAAACACCTACTGTACAGAAGCTTTGTCTTAAAACTGCCTAGTTTGATAAAGTCTTCATCAGCTTAGAATTAAGGCCGTGTCGAATCAACGTGCGCTGGGAACAAAGAAAAATACAACATTCAACTCCCGCTTACCGCACGATTGTAGTGTTATTTGTGCAAAGTTCCATTTACTGAGACAGGCTGACTTCTAATTTATATGGCAGCGTGTAAGCCTTTTAAGAAATTTAAATCTTTTCTTTACACTTTATGTTGGCTAAGCAGAGATAAGAGAAAATTAGAAATAGAGAAAGATCACTTTGTTTTTCGCTTTCGAACTAAAAATATTGAGTTTATAAATTAATTAAGGAAACGAATATTTTATAAGTATATTAAAATTCGACAGTCAAGCACATCCCACCTGCGCCTAACGACGTCATTATACTAGACTCATTATAAATATTAACATAACTGAAACCCTTATTTATATTAGCTGTTTCACGTTTTTTCTCGCATAGCAGGGTAAGCGCAGGTAGTGTTAAGACACTACGTTCTCCATTTTCTTTAAAATCGACGAATATTAACGTCCTACCCTATCAGATTGCACTGAGTACGAATCGATACTATAATCAACGCAATTACAAACCGGCTTATTTGTATTAATTTGCCAAATTTCAAAATCTAAGTCTTAAAACCATTTACATTTAAAGTATTTCGAATTAAAATTATTTTTATTACTTCACTAAAAACAAAACAACGATCGTTGCCAAACAAAAAACTGGCCAGACCCTATTCAATTTGAACATGGTGATTGCAAAAGTTTCCTCGTAATCACCCTGGAAGCCATTTGCAGCGCATTCCAATATAATTAAGCTTATTCTGTTAGACACAGTTGTTTCTAAACAAAATCCTTTTATATAAAAATACATGTTTCGCAATGTGAATAGAATTTTAATTTGTATATGTAATCTCGCTGTATCACGCATATAGCAGAGTGCAGTGGGAAACCAGTTTTCAGAAACTGAGTTCTCATCAAGACATTAAGTGTTGAGGAGCTCATATCTCAATAATTTAGACAGAGGGGACCTAGGACCCTTAAGACACTCCGTCTGCATTAAAACACTTCTGTCACCAGAATTTTGGATGCATTGCGTGTCGAGTGGAGAAAATCAACTCCCTCAAATTAAAATATTAAACATTTCTTTTGCTCGTGTAGAAATCGAACCTGCAACCTGTCGCTTTTAAAATCACACGCTTGTGCCCCAGCGTACCACTGGCTTTTAAACTATTATACTTATTTGAAAAAAATAAAAAATAGAAAAATGGCTTGGCCTAAACAAGCAGATAGTCAAATTTCAAGTCAACAGTCCAATAACCACGTTTCGGCCATAGATCCTCACTCTAATGGGCTAGTGAGATAGCATCCTCATTTTCCTACCCATTTCCTCACTTTGAGCCTCTCGGTAATACTCATTTTCTGTCAGCTAATGAACGTTTGGGTATAATGATGGCGATAAACATCGGCTTAGCATTTTTTCGGGTAGATCTAAGAAAATAAGAACCTTTTGGTTTGATGCAGGTGTTTCATTAATCCTTGTACAGCATTATATTGTAGAAAAAACAAAAGGATATTACGAAGCAACTGTTCAAGAATAGATACTTGTGATGAGTATCTTTTTTTTCAGCTTCACGCTGTTATCCGCATTTAGCAGAGTACTAGTGTCAAGACACTCCGTTCCCCACTTTCCGCCGAATTCTGAAAGCATTGCGTGATGAGTGGTGGAATTCAGCGTCGCGTTTTGCCTTGTTACCTTATTGTGGTGCGTGATACAACGGAAAGCTGTTTTTTTACCCGACTTCTGTAAGAAAAGGAGGTTATCAATTCGACTGTATTTTTTTTTTTTTTTTATGTTTGTTACCTCATAACTTTTGACTGGGTGAACCGATTTTGAAAATTTTTTTTTTGTTTGAAAGGTGAAGCTTCCCGAATGGTCCCATTTTTTTTGGTCCATGTCTGACAATGGTATCTATGAGAAAATCACATAAGTCTTAAATTTGCATTAGGTATGTGCGCGACAAATAGACGAATAACTCAATGTCGCGTCAACCGATTTTGATGATTCTTTTTTTATTTAAAAGGATACACTTTAAGGATAATTCGGTGAAAGTTTGGTTAGGTTCCGATTATGGAATCCAGTGAAAATTGAGAAAGTTTGTTTTTTTTGGTAAATAATTGATTACGAGTATATTGTAATAGTTATAAGCAAAAACTTTTTAAATTGATGTCAGAAGTGAAATTCCTGATAGTTGCATTTCTTTTCAACCAACCTCAAAAAAGAGGATGTTCTCATTTTCAACCAACTTCAAAAAAGGGAGATTCTCAAAGTCAAAGTCAAAGTCAAAATATCTTTATTCCATTAAAATGCTTAACATTTACTTGGACATGTCATAAAGTAGAAAAAAAAATGCAAATTAAAAATAACCAAAAAAAATGTGCAATTTTGACTTGAAAAAAGCCCGTTCAAATGGTTGAGCTCATGAGAAGATACAGGCAAAGAAACTCATGGCCACTCTTTTTAAATGCCAACATTTGTTACAAATTACAATTAACAATTTTAACTTAGAAATAGAGCAACTCATTTCCAAACATCTTTATCGCGAACATAATCTTTAACAGAGTATTCGCCCGTATTCGTACTCAATTCGCCCGAATACTTTTTATGTATGTTCTTGTCAATATACCAAAATGTAACTTTGCACAAAAATAATACATAATTAAATGAAGTTTTACATAGGACAATCACAACCAATCGTTGAGAACCACTACCACCACCATCACCACTAGTTTAAGAAGCATCATTTTACGATCTACCCATCACTTAAAATCATAAAATAAATTAATTTTTAACAAAAAAAACCGACTTCTAACAACGAACTAAAAAGTGAAAAATAATTATACAAAGATTTTATAATTTTGAAGTCGGTGTCAAACTAATGCTACAACACCTTTACTACAATATCTTATTACTAAGCCTGTTTGTTTTACTTGGCACCGACTTCAAAATTATAAAATCTTTGTATAATTATTTTTCACTTTTTAGTTCGTTGTTAGAAGTCGGTTTTTTTTGTTAAAAATTAATTTATTTTTAATCTCTGGTAACTAGACAAAAGTGCAGTGTTGAGTGCGTGACTCAACACGTAATGGTTCGAAAATTTCGGCGTAAATTGAAAGTATCTTAACACTCTGCCTACCCTGCCATATGCGGACATGAAGAAGCTGAAAAAAAAATGCATTTTTCATCTTATTTTATATTAAAGTCTTATTTTAAAAGACTACAACGAATTTATTATTCATTCCTCAGAATGCGGCATCGAGGAGTGCTCAGAAGGCTGTAAGGAGGGGACCACGTGCGACTGCAATCCAAAAGACACTGATGTTTGTAAGTTAATTAAAAATTGAAAACTGTATGCATTTTTCCATATTTTATGCTTTCATTTGAATTATCATATATTATATACTAATATAATTTCCAGCCTCCGCCCGCTTCGATACAGGATTGCAAATAATGGACCCGGGCAGCAGTAACACATCTCAAGAGATTATTAAGCAGGTGTCTACTATATATTTTTTATTAAACTAATATACTTAGTTTATATACCGACGTACTTTTCTTATATATCGACGTTCTGGCCTCTGTTTGATAGGTATTGGCTTTAAAGAACAATGGTTGATGAAATTCAATAGAATATTTAGAGTTTAAAAACAGTTTTGAGCCATATAAAAATAGTTGTAGGTTCGATTCCAACTAGAAGAAACTAAATATTTAATATTTCTCTTTCCTTGCTCTGGGTAATGTTCCGCCACTCAACACGCAATGTCTCCAAAATTGGGCGGAAAGTGGAGAACGGAATGTCTTAATACTAGGTTCCCTCTGCCAACCCTGCTATGTGCGGGATACAGCGTGAAGCTGAAAAGTAGTAATACTATTAAGTTCCTCTTTTTTTCAGATCACCAACTATTTGAGGGCATCTAATATAACGCTACATGATGATATTCAATTGTTAAACGTAAGGTAAGTCAAGTAAGTTAAATTTGGTTCCGGACGATTGTACAAATATTTTTTGTAATTATCAGAAAGGGTTTGACTGTAACCGCGACGGTTGTGGCTTCGATTCCCAATCGGTGTAATGAATGTCTCCAGATTTTGGCGAAAAGAGAGGATAGGAAATGTTTTAATAGGAAGGGAGTGTCTTAACTACTACTAGGTTCCCAGGTCCTCTCTACCTACGCTGTTTAGTACGGGATACAGCGTGAAGCTAGAAAAAAATAACAGAAATCTCATAACAATTTAATCGTAAAATAAAGAAATGTAGGTATAAAAATCATGAACGATTATAAAAGTTACTCAAAAATAATTACGTCATTATCTTTGAATGTTAATCGATTTTTATATTATCGCTACCATTAAAGCCTTAAGAACAGGAAAAAGCTTCGTTTCATAAATATTTAATGACATTTATGGAAGAATAAAAAAGAAAATAAAGTTTCATTTTCAACTGAGAATGCTGGAAATTTTAATTATTAAAGTGACAATTGTTTTTTGTTAACATTTTTTTTCTTTGCTGTAGCTTTATCCTACCATCTTACTAATATTATAAATGTGAAAATTTTGTAAGAATGGATGTTTTCTTCCATTTTCACGTAAAAACTATTGAACAGATTTAGATGATACATTCCAGGCAACCTAGTGTTAGGGTATTCCATATCCCATTTTCGCCTAATTCTGGAGCACATTGTGAGTTGACTGGCGGAACTAAGTGCCACGCTTTGCATCGACACTAAAGAAAAGAAATTAAAATATTTAATATTTAATTTCCTCGAGTAGGAATCGAACCCACAACCTGTCACGTTTAAAGTCACACGCTTGTGGCCATGCACCACGACTAGGCTCAAAAACATAGGGTACAAATAGGGTAAAGATTTTGTATAATATAACAAGATAAAGCCTTGACCTAATTGTAATTGAACGCAACAACCTATGTGTACTTACAGCTATTCATATAGAAAACAAATACTATGAGAAATACACACAGTATGAAATTAGATATGAGTTCATCTCTCCCCTAGTTCCCCTGAAGCGTCGGGCGCGCGCTCGGTGTGGCTGCGCGTGTGGGGCGCGCGCAAGGAGGCGGGCGTGCTGCGTGCTGCGCTGGCACGGCTGGCGGCGACCAGGACGCGCGAGGACCGGCTGCGAGTGTTGCCCGCCACGCTGCGGCTGGAGATGCAGCCGGCGTTGAGCTTACATGTGAGTTAGCTTTCTTTATTAAGTAATGGTAGCCAAAATGCGTCGTTAAGTTCCGCCTCTCAACTTTTGCTTCAGCTGTATCCCGCACATAGCAGGGTAGGCAGAGAGAACCTGGGACCCTAGAGTTATTACACTCCGCTTCCCGTTACGACATTTCCGTTCTTCACTTTCCGTCAAATTGTTAGGGAGTTACGTGTTGAATGGTGGAACTCGACGCCGGGCTATTGTCTCGTTACCAGAACGCGGAAATGAAAATATTACATATTTCATTCCTCTGACTGGGAATTTACCCACAATCGTCGTGCATTATGATATGAAAAAATGATGTTAACGACATCTAAAGAAATAATACACGAAGTTTAATAAAATCTATAGTTATTTACATAGTTTCTTAAATTTTATGCGATAACAAAATGTTTTTAGAAATAAACTGGTCTAAAATATACTCACAAACAAACTGATTTTGCGAACTAGAAAGGTCTGTTAAAATCAGTTCCACAACTTCAAAGATTAGATTCAATAAAATTAATTTTTAACAAAAAAAGAAAAACCGACTTCTAACAAGGAACTAAAAAGTGAAAAATAATTTTACAAAGATTTTATAATTTTGCAGTCGGTGCCAAGTAAAACAAACAGTCTTAGAAATTAGATATTGTAGTAAGGGTGTTGTAGCATTAGCTTGACACCGACTTCAAA
The DNA here is from genome assembly GCA_016802625.1 of Heliconius numata. Taxonomy (NCBI): domain Eukaryota; kingdom Metazoa; phylum Arthropoda; class Insecta; order Lepidoptera; family Nymphalidae; genus Heliconius; species Heliconius numata. The sequence goes on from JAEBDU010013188.1 coordinate 455,215, forward strand.
ATTATAAAATCTTTGTAAAATTATTTTTCACTTTTTAGTTCCTTGTTAGAAGTCGGTTTTTCTTTTTTTGTTAAAAATTAATTTATTTTATGATTTTAAGTGATGGGTACATCTTAAAATGATGCTTCTTAAACGAGTGGTGATGGTGGTGGTAGTGGTTCTTAACGATTGGTTGTCATTGTCCTATGTAAAACTTCATTTAATTAGGTATTATTTTTGTGCAAAGTTACATTTTGGTATATTAACAAGAACATACATAAAAAGTATTCGGGCGAATTGAGAATCTCCCTTCTTTGAAGTTGGTTGAATATGAGAACATCCTCTTTTTTGAGGTTGGTTGAAAAGAAATGCAACCATCAGGATTCTCATTTCTGACATCAATTTAAAAAGTTTTTGCTTGTAACTATTACAGTATAATTAATTTTTTACCAAAAAAAACAAACTTTCTCAATTTTCTCCGGATTCCATAATCGGAACCTAACCAAACTTTCACCAAATTATCCTTGAAGTGTATCCTTTCAAATAAAAAAAGAATCATCAAAATCGGTTGGCGCGACATTGAGTTATTCGGCTATTAGTCGCGCACATGCATAATGCAAATTTAAGAGTTATGTGATTTTCTCATGGATACCATTGTCAGAAATGGACCAAAAAAAAATGGGACCATTCGGGAAGCTATACCTTTCAAATAAAAAAAAAATTATCAAAATCGGTTCACCCAGTTAAAAGTTATGAGGTAACAAACATAAAAAAAAATAAAAAAAAAAAAAATACAGTCGAATTGATAACCTCCTTTTCTTACAGAAGTCGGTTAAAAAACGAAAACAAACAGGTTTAACAGTTGTAACGACGTACAAGCAATTACAAAGCCAGAAAATTCTCTTTTTTTAACTACAATTAACAATTTAAAAAATATTATAGGTTAAAATATTAACCTTACGCTTGATCCCCCATATAGCAGGAGAGATGAAACCTAGAGTTGGATTTCGGAGAAAAATGGGGAATAAAAATGTCTTAATAGGAACTGAGTATCTTATTAGCTTCTCAGATTCCCTCTGCCTACCCTGCTTCGGTATACAGTGTAAAACTAAAAACAAAAAACATAATATGCACTTAAAAGAACAATGAAAACTTTTGTGTTCACTCCATTCTTTACATTAACTTTAAACTAAACGCTTAAATAATATACCTCCTAAATATTCCACGACTTCGCAACTTAATACAAAATTCGATAAGCTCAAAAGAAACACCCGCTAGTTTCTCCACGAAACGTTATTCTCCGTATAAAGTTACAGTAAGAAGAATAAATAAAAAGTTACAAAGTTAAATTCAGTATTTATCGCCGCATATACACCGCGACCACCTGCTCCTGCAATGCACTTTAATATAGTATGTGCTGGGTTTGTTTTCTCTGTATTTTTGTAAGAATACTGGCTATTACTACCAACACCTTTGGAATTCTTTTAAAATTGCTACCCAACTTACTATAAAAGAAGTGTATATTAATTAATATGAATAATAGTAACGAGAAAACATTTTTTAAATATAGCAGAGAGAACAGAGTGTCAAAATGATGTGCTTCAGGTAAGTTATCGTTAACCTCTATTTATAATTTGAAGAGTCCCCATACATTTTGAGAGGAACTCTTTCGAATGTCAATCATGTCCTCTTTTTCTGCCTACTCTTACATTATATGCTTTTATGTAGTTCATTGTATAGCATATGTTTTCAATGTGATTTTACGTAATTTTTCCATATTTTTTCGCTTCACGCTGTATCACGCGTGTAGCAGGATAGGCAGAGGGATTCTATCCTAGTGTTAAGACCGCTTTCAATTTACGCTGAATTCTGGAGACATTTCGTGTTGAGTGGTGGAAATCAACGCTTCACTGCTCCACACCAGACCACACCACCATATTGAATATCAATATTTTCAATTCTTCGTTCCGATGTTCATTTCCTCGAGTGAGAATCGAACCCGCAATCTGTCGCGTTTCTAGTAACACGCTTGTGACTCTGTGCCACGACTGACCCCTATTCTTTAGATCTCTTACTACATAAATATTTTTAATGAAACCATTGCAACCAAATGTTGTAGTTTTTAAGTAAAGCATGAGCAACAGACAAAAAGACAAATTAAAGCTTTGTTTTATCTACATAAAAGTCTTCACGGCACGATTATATTAAAAAGAAACATTGTAAGCAAACCAAAATGGGGTCTATTACGAATTATACATTTTTTTTTATACATCATGAATACATTATAAAAATTTCTATAAGAACAAAATATTATAAAAAATCCAAAAAAAAAAAGAAAAGTTTAATCGAGGCCTACATTTTCGGGTTTTCCCCGAGTACAGTTAACAAATTAAAAAAATATGTATATATTTTTTAAAGCGCAACTCTCACCAGCTCGTCCCATTGTGAACTGCAAGCGTAGCGCTGCCAGGAACCACATTGTGCCCTATTCATGTTTTGTCTCTGTTTTGATGTAGTTCTACAATGAAAAACCCTTTTGTTTCATAATTAATCACTGCTTAATTCAACGCTGCGTTCACTCATGTCATTAATTAAGATCTACTTTTTTGTTATTGTTTGCTTTTTTGTTACGGAAATGTTTACTTTATATCTATTTATAGTAAATAGGGATCTATTTATAGTAGGAGGGCATGTATGAAGAGATGAATGACAGTGGACGAGGCGAAAGAGGTATGTAGAGAGCGTATCTAAGAGAAAATATAATTTAGTCATTAAAATTCATAAGTATTTTATGTTCAACTAAACTCACAACGAATTTTTTTTTACTGCATTCAAATTAATTTGAAGAATATGTCTAATCTCTATACAGTACAGTGCCATAAAGTAAACATATTATATACAACACACAGTACGTATCTTAGTGCCTCCTGAGGGGAAGTCATTCTTTGTCACAGTGTCACATGTCATCAGTTTTACTATTTTAAACTAACTCAAATTATTTTGTTTTTTTCTTGGTTAAGCTATATTAGCTAAGCTGTAAGAGTGAATGTAAGAGCAGTTGTTAGAATTTGAACTTACTATGCCAGAGAACAGACAGGATGTAACTTATTAACATTACAAAAGGAAATTAGGCTCTTTCCACACCAAGTTTTTTTTACTGTGCCAACAACGCGCGTCGAACGCCATTAGAACGCCTAACAAACGCAGGGCCATCGATACCTTTTGACCTTTGCAATGAAAATGTATGTTATGTACTAAGAAGTACATATAATAATTAAAATGTTCTTCTCTTAAGCTATCAAATGTAATGTTAAATATCCGCCGTAGCTCGTTAAAACTCTTAACTCTGGCCATCTGCCAGTTGTACTAAACGCGATAACGTGAGCTAGCATGATTGTTCCACCAGCTACGCCAGAATCAAGTAAAAGTGTTCATTTCATTAGGAAAATTCCTTTTATTTGACTCTCAATCAAGTTAATACTGCAGATTTATTATATTCAGACTCGAGAGTGGTTCTCGTTATGAATAATTAAGATGCCAATGGTAATTGGGTTAACTGATGGCTTTTGTTCATGGAATGCCTTATTGTAATTTTTTTTTCAGTTTCCCCCGTGGAGATCGAACCCGCAACCGTCGCGTCTACCATCACCCATTGTCACGTTAGCCTCAGGCTATATATTTTTCTAATTAATACACGGAAAGAATCATCATCATCATAAACAGCCATCTTTTGTCCACTGCTGGACCTTCCCCAATTCTCGCCACCACACTCGATCCTCAGCTCTTCGGACATCCGCTTCCCGCCAACCTCTTTATGTCGTCGGCCCATCTTGCAGGGGGTCGTCCCACCGGTCGTTATGTACGGGGTCTCTAAGACACGTCTGCCCCAGCGGCCGTCGGCTCTACGACAGATATGTCCCACCCATTGCCACTTCAGCTTATCAATTCTTTACAGAATTTCTTATTCTGTTATGTTTCTGTTATTCTTTCTTTACAGAAAGAAAGAATAACATAATTTAATTATCAACACACCTATCCAACTCCGCGACGCGACGTGACGTCTCCTAATCTCAATTTCCGCGACGTAACTTATCCAAAGAATCCAACTGACAGTAATAAGAAACTCGTAAAAATATGGGCGTGCATTGCTTGGATTGGGACATAAAAATTTCATTAGGCAATAAAAATGTTTCTCTAGCTTGAAACATTTCTTCGGGGATGTAAATTTCACCTTTTATTGCAGGCGTTGATCGTGAACCAGCGGCCGGAAGTATGGGAGGGGTCAGAGTTCATACTGAGTTGTATGGCGTACGGGTCCTCGGAGATTGCGTTCACGTGGTACAAGGACGGGGTCAAAGTGAACTTCAACGGTACCACTCGGTGAGTGTTAATTAAAATCTTTTTTTCGTCGATTTTCTTTCAATATTTTCTATTAAATTAAATTTAAAAAGTGTTGGAAGCAAAGAAAATTATAAGTACAGATTTTTATTAACCTTTTTTTATACGTACTTTTTTATTTTACAATTTTTCATTTTTGGCTTTACGTTGTATTCCGCGCATAACAACGTAGGCAAAAGGAACGTTGAGCGAAAAACGTGGAAATGTAGTGTTAAAATACTCCGTCTTCATTAAGACACTTCCGTTCCCCACCTTCCACCGAATTCTTGAGGCATCTCAAAGCCGCGTTTAATGACGTTATCAGATCGATGAAAATATTAACTATTTAATTTCCTCGAGTGGCAATTGAACCCACTACCTACCGCCTTTATAGTCGCACGAACAGCTAAAATAAAACGCCAAACTCTTTTCCCTACAGACATTTGGACAAGAACAGTAGCAGAAGATGCCTTAGGCAGGCGTATGTCAGTGCTTGGTATATCGGGGGCTAAGAAACCTGACAGTGGTCGGTGGTCGTGCTCCGCTGACGACTCCGGCAGACGACGGTGTAGCGCTCTACGGCTGACGATACTGCGACCACCGGATATCCGGCTTGTGCCGTCTACGCTGACTGTTAATAAGGTAATTATGAATTTATTTTTAATTTACCTTGGGTCAAAGATAGGTTAAGTCCACATTAAAAATTAATAATTATTAGCCTTTTTAATTTTTATTATCTTTGTGCATAAGGCGCTATTGAGGCTATTGAGGAGAGTTTTCGCAGGGGCACAAGCGTGATCGTAAACGCGATAGGTATGGGTTCGAGTTCCATTCTAGGGAATGAAATATTTAATATTTTATTTTTCTTGCTGTGATAACGAGGCACTCGCAATACTGGAGGTATAATTCTACGAAAAATGAACGGAAATGTCTTATTGGGGACGGAAAATCCTAATAGCAGGTTTCTAGACCCTGCCTACACTTTTATGTGTGGGAAGTGTGAGATTCTTGATTAAATCTGACGTTAAATTAAAAACTGACAATAATAAGATCTCTCTATCTGAAAAATTGTCTTTGAAATAGAGAAAATATTGGCATATAAATAAAGTAAAGTTAATTTTGTATGCTGACAATTTAAAACAAAAATAAACTAAAGTATCTAACAGATTTTAAAAACGACTAAAAGCATTATTAAATATTTTATTTGTATCTTCTCTTACTTCATATAATAAAATCAACTCAAAATGCTGTATGTTAAAGTCTATACATTATATTAAGCCTAATGCTTCTTCGTATTGAAATATACTTTCTAGTATTTAATAATTTCATATTTTATGTTTTCAAATTGTTCTGGTATATTAATTTTATAATATGTTAATTCCATTTTGTAATTTTATAGTCGCTATTCTTTAGGTTACCGTATCCGGCATACTCGTATAGCAGGGTAGGCACAGGGAACCTAGTGTTAAGACACTCCATTCCTCACTTTCCGTCCAATTCATAATATTGTTGAATATTGTGTTGAACTCAACTTTGCGCTTCTTCTTGTTACCAGAGCGAAAATAAAAATAATAATTCCTAGTTAATAATTTCCATTGAATGAATATATTATGTTAAGATAAATAAACCTTTAGCAACCATGAACGGAAACCTACATACGTAAATTATATTCCGTTCATAATTGATTATTACAGTTCAATAATAGAGCGTGTATTTAACATGTAAGTACTGTAGAAAAACATAACGGATCATTATAATAATATTGCTAATATATATTCTATTCACGCAACACTTTGTTCCCTCTTTCCACCGAATTGGATGTATTTCGTGTTGAGTGGTGGAAATCGAATACACCAGAGCAAAGAATTTCATAACCTGTTGCGTTTACAGTCCCTCTCTTGGGCCTTTGCGCCGACAGGCCTATATTATTTAAATTATATTTCTCAGGGCGACAACGTAAGCATAACTTGCCTGGCGGGCGCCGGCCGCGTGCACGGAGCGCTGGGCTTCAGTTGGGCGAGAGAAAGGTCACTGCTGCCGCTAGCACCCCTGCTGGGAGTGTACTGAAGTTGTATAATGTTCAGGTTTGTATATCATATCTGCTTAGTTCTAAGCCTATGCCTTGAATAATTTTGAAGTCACATCGAAAAAAATACCTATACTTATATTATAAATTCGAAAGTAATTCTGTCTGTCTATGACTCAATCAGGGCCAAACTACTGAGCAGATTGTGATAAAATTTCATATAGCGATTCTTAAGGTTCTTGGGATGAGCATAGGCTACTTTTTAGTCATATTTGTAATATTCTTGATATATATATAATTAAAAAATCTTTTTATTTGATATGCAATTTACTGTCTGACATGTTAATTACAAAAGTTACTAAGCAACAAGGAATTTTGTTGTTTTAAAAAAATGTCGCCCAAATTGGGCATCCTGAACGCTGACTTCAGAATCTTTCCTTTTATTCGTAATCCTTCATTAAAATCTTAAGCTTATATAGTTCAGTATTTAAAGAAAAGATCTAGATAACATAATAAAATGTAAGACCTAACTAAGATAAAGTTTTAATGAATCTCCATCTATTGTAGCACACCGCTAATTACCCCGCCGTGCCTACAGCGAACGACAAGAGCATTATTTCTTGTAAATCATTGTTGTTTACGAAACTAACGAATGTTTCTTTATATTTTGTTAAAAAACTGTGCAAATAAGACTTTCATTTAATAATTTTAACGAAAATTTTGTATATGGAATTATCAAGAGATCCATAATGGAGTATTTATGAAATTAAGGAAAAAATTGAGCTGTCTGCATTTTTAATTCTTTGATATTGAAAAATTGCTTTTACGGATAATCGAAATGGTTCTGAAATAAAATTAATAAGATATGACTTTACAAAATAATTGAAGCTATTTAAAAATTCGATTCCTCTTGACTTGATGGGACAGCGTATGAGTGTAAACGTGATGGGTGTGGCTTCGATCCTCATTCTGGGAATATTTAATTTTTCTCACTCTGTCCGACGAACCTCGGCAATAGGTCCGTCACTCAACACACAATTCTGAAAACTTGGACGGAAAGTGTAGAACAACCCGACCAGGTGTCTCTTCCTATAGCAGGTAGGGGAAAAACCGTAAAATTATTTTTTAAAGGATAAAATAATTTCGTAGTTACATACTTTTTTCTTCGTTATCTTATTTGATAAATATTTTTAGAAATCCGGTGAGTTTCGATGTCAAGTATCATCAGTGGCCGGTACTAATGCTAAGGGAGTGACGATGTGGGCGTTGGGTGTCAAAGATGAAGCCTGTGAAACGGAAGCTTCCCACGGTCTGAGGTGGCCTAAAACTGCTCCTGGAGCCCATGCTTCTGCTGCTTGCCCGCTTGGACATAGTGGGGAGTCTACGAGGTAGGCAACAACAGACTATAATTCTGTTTTTTTTTTGTATTTTTCTATCCTAAGTATGGAAAAACATTTAAAAAACAATCCTTTCTTCTGAACCTTTTAAAAAATATTTCTATTAACTTTTCATAATTTCTGACATCTGCCACACTTTTATTTTTTATACTTCCGAAAATTGAAATTTGCAAGTTTGGAAATTAATTAATTAACGAATTCATGAATACGAGGAAATCCTCATTAATGACCTCTTTTAAATCTTTGAACTGTTAATAAATTTAGCTTTGAAAGTCTGAACTGAATTATTAGTTAGATAACTTGGCCAGTCAATTCAACAACTTTCAAATGATTAAGTAATTTGCTAGGATCTTATCGATTCACTTCTGATCTAGATTTTGCGAGCCGAAGACAACTCAGCATGGAGTCAAATGGATGTCGCCAGACTTCTCTGGATGCATCGCTGATTCTTTGAAAGATATTTACGAACAGGTAAACATCCTGTATATTATTATTAGTTTTCTTTTATATGAAATTTAAAATGAACATAGAATCATTGCTATTTATATTTTAATAAAAAACGAGAAAGTGAGATATACAAAATCTTTTGTAGTATAAGATTCAAGCGAGATTGGCTGTAACGTTTATTTCAAATTCAATTTCATATACACGTGTATTTTCTAGACGACTCGACGTGCGCTTTAGAAATCATGAAATTCTTTTATAATTCTCGAGTACAATTTTATATGTTCATTTTAGTAGCAATAAAAATGAGGATGTTATAGCTCAGTGAGTTCACACGTGCGCAAGATGGAGAAAGAAATTAATTAGGGAATTCAGTTGGCAATATGATGATGAAAATACAGTCGACCTGAGACCCTCATCCTTTTACATAAGTTGGAAATTAATAATTAGAAAGTTTCATTAGACATGTCTTGTAGATAAGATTGTACTTGTATTTTTGTAAGCCAATCAAGTAAATAGATGCAAAATATAAAACTAAGAGGTACTTTGAAATTTTTAGATAAATATTTCGATGCCACTTTTCAGTTCATGTTCATAGCTAAGAAAATTTAGTTACTTGTTCAAGGACAAAAATGTTCTGTAATGTGAAGAATGATGAAATGATTTTCAGAAAAAATAATATGTACACCTTTCAGTTCACGCGCATATCCTACGGTTACTCCTGGGAGAATGTATCCAACGTCGCACACCAGTACGGAGCAGTTCTTAGGTTCCTTCCCGCCCATCCCGGTGAAGGCACTCTACCTTTACAACATTCCAGGGAAATGCTGGAATATTTACGTTCAGCAGCTGGAAAGTTCCAGGATAGACAAGAGAGTGTGGTGCATCTATTAATTATATATGACACTTTATTAAAACATCCTGATGCGTTTTTGGATGAAGAGGTAAATCGTACGTTTATAATTTTTTTTAATTTTATTAATGTCCCGGAACAGTAATTTTACTTGCTCCAAGTTTTGCTTATGAAAATTATTAATTAACTTTAATGATTTTATATTAAATGTAATTTACTAATTTTCTATATAACAATCGCACTTAAAAAATCTAAGAAATACATTTAATTTTCGTATTCTTCATAATTTATTTATATGTATATATTAGGCCGTGCCTCGTGGCGCAGCGGCACAAGGGTGCGACTGTAACGCGACGGTTGTGGGTTCAATCCCACTCGAGGAAGTGAAATATTTATTTACGTTTATATTTCCATTTCTTCGCTCTGGTGTCGAGGCAAAACGCGGCGTTGAGTTCTGCCACTCAACACGCAATGTCTCCAAAATTCGGCAGAAAGGTGGGAAGGAGTGTGTTAACAGTATGTTCCCTCTGCCTACCCTGCTGTGTGCGGGATACAGCGTGAAGCTGATTTATTTATTTTATTTATGTATATATTATCATTCACAAATCTATCATTCCTCTTACATATATTTGAATACAACATCATATATCTAAGAATCACTGATGCAAATCCCCATTCTCATCATTAATAATGGTTGTGATGAACACGCAGGAAGCTGTCGGGTTTATTAGCTCGTACAAATTACGTCAATTAACATGTTAACAGATTATCTAAAGCTAATGCTATTAACGTCGCTTGCATCTATTAGTAATCATTAATTATACAAAATAAGTGTTGTATTTTAATATGATTTTATATAGCTTTTTTAATAATAACAAGAGTTAAATATATATATAATAAAAGATATAAATTTGAACGTAGCGGTATTTGAACCTGCACCTCAATCTATTTAAATTCTAACAAGCATATTAGAATTTTGACATAGCTCGAGCTCAATTACAGTTATTAGAATTCCAATACTTTTTTCCCTAGTGTTTTAATAAAACAAATCAAACATACGAAAAAACAAAATTAAAAATTAAAAATTATTTACATAGAAATTAAAAATTAAAAATCAGTTTCACACTGTATCCCGCACACAACAGAGTAGGCAGAGGGAACCTAGTGCTTAAGACACTCCGTTCCCCATTTTCTGCCGAATTTTGGAGGCATTTAGAAATTAACCCAAAGTATAAAATTTCATTATTAGGTAAACAGAAGCCTTAAACATTAGGAACTAGCTAAATATTGACAAACAAACATCCAATCGTACATAACGTGTAATATATAATATACCATATTAATAATAGTTGTGTAGTTAAGCCCATTGTGAGAGACAAACACACAAAGCAATTAATCAACTCCAATAGTAATATTCGAGTGTTATATTCAATATTAACAACCATTGAACAGGCTCTCAATACTCCATCAAAATCAAATGTACCGTGTGATTACTTAGGACAATATAAATTGACATAAGAAGTTTAATTACGCGGAGTTAAGTTGCGTGGGTGGGTTTGATTTAATTGTATTGGTTGTTGGTTTAGCTCTGGTTATCTTGCTACTAATACTCTAATTTGATTTGTTAGAAGATTAATTCTATCTGTTATGGTTCTGGAAATAGGGTAGCTGTGATTATAAGTAAATAAATTGAATTCTTTATTTTCTCATGTTAGGTATAATTGTGAAATAATTTTATTATAATTATAATGTGAGACCAACCCAGTGCCGTTGTTTATTCGATTCCCACTCGAGGAAAGACTGTAAACGCGTGGTTGTATCTTTGTGTTCGTAACATTGTATTTATAATAATAACTAGCAACGCGCTAGCGGCTTCGTTCGTTTGTATTACAAAATTATTTATTTTCTCATCTAAATTACTTTCGCGATGTAATAACATTTTATAGACAATATCTGCATTAAATCGACAATAACTTCTGAGATTAACATGCACAAACACACAGACAAACCGACCAACAGAAAAAAAATTAGATTTGAGTTCTATTAAATTCATAAATGCTTCCAATAATATTTTTTTCTCATATATAAATATATTCCATGGACAGACAGCAATGAGTTACAGTTTTATTATAAGTACAGATGACACGTAAAGCAACGGAATAAATTTAAAATGATTCAATGACTCGTAACGAATGAACGAAGCTCGATATATAATGATGAACACTTTGTGAAAACTGAACAATTTCTTCCGCTTATATATCTCGGATAAAATATACGAGTATTTCTTTTTATTAAACTTTTAAATTCTCACCTCTTTAAAGTCATTAAAATAATAAAAAATGTTATTTATGTAGGTAACATTGTTAGAAACAATCAGCATCTAATGATAAACGCGATAGTTGTGACGGTCCTCGTTTAGAAGAATAAATTGTTTTCAGTTTACACGGTGCAGAGTTACGCCGTACAACATACAATGCCATGAATTCTGGCGGAAAGTGATGAGAGACATAGTTAGAGACATAAGTTGACATAGTTTTCATATTTTGACATAGTTTGCAGCTTCAATTACAAAATTTTCTCGAATCACTTCACGGGAAACGAAGTGAATTGTCATGAATTTTATTCAAAAATAAAAAATCAACTTAACGCTGTATCCCGTACATATTAAGGAAGGCAGAGGGAGGGAAGTGTCATGAACACTCCGTTCTTCATTATCCGCTGAATTCTTTAGGCATTGTGTAACAGAACTTGACGCCGTCCTTTGCCTGCCATTAATTAATTAATAATCTAAAAACAATACATCCAGCATAAACAACAATTAAAAAAACAGCACTAAACCCAATAAGGGCATCATTAAGTGCCATACAGGTCCCAGAGTTGTTGATTAACAAATGTTTGTAGATAACCGACGGCTTAATATTCCCACTGAGAGCCTCGTATGTGACAATGTCGATGATCTTAGCGCTCTTGAGGATACCTTTGTCTAATAACTTACTTGATATGTCGTATAATGTAGGTCGACATACATTTGTATGATAATATTTGGTTTTGGATTTGTATGGAAGATGTTTAAGTATTAGGCTCATGACAGATTTAAATATATAAATAGATTTAACTCAACACGCAATACCTTCCGTCTTCGGCGGAAAAAGGGGAACAGAGTATCTTAATACTAACTTCCCCCTACTGACCTTAGCCTTAATTTATTTGTAGGAGAATAGAAAAAAGAGTAAAAACACTAAAATCCTTAGGGAAACTGTAGTTTTCTTTGTTTTTGCGTTGGTGAAACATGAAGACACCTATTTTGAATATACGAGAATCACTCAATTCTGGAGGCATTACTTGTTGAGTAGCGGAACTCAACACCGCGCTTTGCCTTGACTCCAACAAAGAATTTAAAATATTTCATTGTTTCCCTGCGCCAGGACTGGCCTCAATAGCAATTAAATGAAAATAGTAATTTCAGAAAATATACGAGTTACAAAACGCAATAGTAGACACGGCGGCGATGAAGGACAGTCTAGACCACCAGTACCAAGAGTTCACTGTTAAATCCAAGCAAGTCCGAGAAGACAGTGCGGCTCACTTCACCTTTACTCCAAGTCCTGGATCTGATGAATGGCTCCTGACTTCCACTGGAGTGGAACTGGTCCCTAAGACTGGGAACGCTTCGGTGGTAGCCGTCCAGTACCACGATTTGGCAGCTCGCTTACCTTCTTTGAGGAGATCCATTGGATTTAAGTATGTTTTCTGTTTCCTTTATAAAAAACTTATAAATATTCAGACGTCGCAAGATTTTAAACGTCACGTTTGGTTTATTTTTGTTACATTTTTTATGTAGCCATTGTACTGAAAATGTAATTGATAGGCTTATGCCTTTTTCCTTCAGCGAATTAGCAGGTTTCCTTTTTGAATTGCAAAAAATCCTAAAGCTGAGTGATGATAAAAACCTTACAGTAAAGGGAAAAAAATCTACTATATTTGCCAATTTTGCTATAATTATTTAAAAAGCCTAATACTAATTTAATGCTTTTATTTCATCTTAATAGCGATAATTTTAGGATATTTTTTTATTTTGTTTTAATATGTTTTAAATTTATTTCTTCTATGTTTTTACATAATTATTTACTTTTATATTCCATTGTCATTTACATATAATTTATTATAATTTGTTTGTTTTTGTTTATTTAACACCCACTACACCGTGGGCGTACAGCACGTCGGTTTCCAGGAGCGGTCGCGAGGTGGAGTTCCAGCTGGCGTCAGCTCAAGTACAGATATCAGCGAGTAGGGACGACGCTCATACTGTCACTTTGCTATTTGTGCATTCCAGAAATTATACTGCTATAGGTAATGTTAATAGAAGGTTGTTTGTTTTATTATATTATACTAAAATACTTACGGTTTTTTAAATATTAAAAATATAGTTATAGAAAATAATGGTCTACATTGGTTATTGAAGCATCGACATTATTGTTTAGTTGTTCTAAGGGTTTCTTCTGAATTTTTATGTAACGTAAAAAATATTGTGGAAATATTTTTATGGGCAATTGTAATAATGTAACATAACATAGCAGTTGAAAATAATTTGTCGAAATATTTCTTTTGAAAAAAAGAGAGAAAATAAACAACAGTTCTCCATATAGCAACATTACCATAATATTAGGTAAATAATAATTGCAACAAATTTTCTTCTCTTAGGTTCTAAATTAGCCTGTGGTCTCCGAACCCCCAGTGAACCTCGCACATGGATGACCAAGGCGTGCGAGGTGCGCGTCCCGGAGCCCACGCACGTCGCGTGTCGGTGTAGAGGACTTGGCACTTACGCGCTGTTTACTATTGCTAGATCTACACTTGTGAGTATATGTGACTGTAAACATGACTGGTTGTGGGGTCGATCCCCACTTGAGAAAATGAAAATATTTTAATAATATATGTATGAAAATATAAATGTATATTTTCATTTCTTCGCTCTGGTGTCGAGCGCTGCGTTGATTTTTTCCACTCAAACACGTTTCCAGAATTTGGCGGAAAGTGGGGAATGGAGTGTTTTAGTGTGGCCCACTCGACATAATTTTATGTCTTTAATGTAATTTTATGTTTTCTAATCGAATTCCCCGAAAAAACAGACAGAAGCGGAAAAAGATCTCCGCGGCGTGGTCAAGATAACGGTGGGCGTGGGCGGCGCCATGTGCCTGGTGGCGGCCGCGCTGCAGCTGCTGAGCCTGGTGCCGCGCCGCGCCGCGCGCCTGCCCGTGCTGCTCAAGGCGGCCACCGCCGGCGCGCACTCCGCCGCCGTGCTGGCGCTGCTCGAGTGCGACACGCGCCAGGAGGAGGCCTGCCCTGGCGCGCTGGGCTGGCTGTGCGCGGCGTGCTGGTGCGCGGGCGGCGCCGCGCTGTGCGCGCAGCCCCTGCTGCTGCAGGCCGAGCTGGCTGGACGGCGCCAGCGAGCGCCGTCTGTCGCCTTGCTTGCTGGTAAGTAAGACCAGCTACCATCCTAATCTGTAAATTGCGACCTTATTGACCTATGACGACACATCGGGCTGGAACATCTGTATAACCTTGATAAAATCGATAGATTGAGAACTAAGTCTGTGTTTGGGGACTAAATGTGATAATAATAATAATAAGATTGACAAAGAATACACGAATAAGAATATACGGGAAAGAAATTAAAAAATATATAAAAATCTTAGATAGTCTAGATCTAGAATCTAGATAGTCTTTTAAGACAACAAAATTAAATTTTTCAATTGTAAACAATATTTTTATACAGGTGTATGTACACTGGCCGGTCTGACAGCGCGCCTGTGGGGCGGAGCGCCGCTGCAGCTGGGGGCCGCCGCACAGGCTGTGTGTGCGGTGAGTTGCGGGGCGCTCGCGCTGCTCTGCCTCGCGCTGGCGTTGTGCGCCGCGCTGCGGTTACGCAGTATCACGCATAAAGTGCCCGCTGAACGGCGGACGTTTCTGAGGGATAGGTAAGTATTTTTTAAACGGTGTAGTGTGATACTACAAATTAAGTAAAGTTCTTGTAAATATTTTTTTAGTTAGTAGAATCTAGTGTTAAGACACTCTGTTTTCCATTTTCCGTGTAATTTTTAAGTTATTGCCTGGTCTTATCACCAGAGTAATAAAATGTAAACGATTTATTCGGCTGAGTGGGAATGGATCCCACTCTCGTCGCGCTTCCAGTCAGTCAGGTGCTCTAGCAGGGTTGTTGTTGCAGGGCGCGCGAGGTGCGGCACACGCTGGCGGCGCTGGCGTCCACGAGCGCGGCGCAGGCGGCGGGCGTGTGGTGGGCGCAGCCGGGGCCGCGCGCGCTCGCCCACGTGCTCGCGCTGTCCGCCGCCGCGCTCGCTAACGTTAGTTACATATATATACACTGTATTCAATTACACACAAACACTTTTGAATCGACAAGTTACATGAAAATATCAGTAAACATCAGTAGCATCAATCCTACAGGAAGCTATTCGGATGACAGTTGTGCTGCGATTTATACTCATACTAGCGACCCCCTTGCGGCTTCGCCCGCTATTATTACTGGATTATTCATATAATTTATGTTTGCAAAGCACTTAAGATAATGTGAAAATTAATTAAACTCTAATGCAACCCGCATTTTCGTAGTTTCAATAAGGATTTTCCAATTGTTTTACTCGGCAAGGATTTTTTTAGTAGGTACCATAATTTTAAATCTGTGCTACTAATCTTTTCAAGTACTTATTAAAATATATTTAAATGACTATTTTTAAACGGAAGAAATTATAAACAAAAGTACCCTAGTACCTAGTAACCTACTAATAACTACTACAAAAAATATGAAAGCAAATATATCACGCTGACATAATACATTCAACTCCAATTATCCAATACGTGCAAACGCATCTAAATCTTCGTTGCTATGCCTCTATAGCGGGCGGGATTTTTTTTTCGAGCTTGTAGTTAATGCTGAAGAGGGTATTCTGTCCCTGATGAAAAGCAAGCACTACGTGGCTGCCTGTGAGGAAAATTAAATAGAATGCATTGGCCGGGAATCGAACCCGGGCCGCCCGCGTGACAGGCGAGCGTTCTACCACTGAACCACCGATGACTGCTCATAACGCGCTTGTATAAGCAAAACGTCGCGGGGCGCGTTTCGCAGCAAGGATTTTTTGATATTGTAACAACTTCTAAAGTACTTATTAAAATGAGAAAACAGTAAAAGACAGTTTTGATCTACATTAAATGGCCAACGTAACTAATATACTTATTTATATGCTGAGAGTAAGGGATAAGTAAAACTTGAGTCGGCACAGCTGATGAGTCAACGGCGTGATGTGTCAACAATTAAATGCGTTTTTCTCTAAAACTATTCGCAATTTCGAAATAGTGTAAAAAGCAAATTTTATCTTCGTTTAACGTAGAAAATTAATAAAGTATTTTAAAGGATAAGGATTAATACCATTATGGAAAAATATACCTCACAATAAAAAATATATTGAAATTACTATTTTTAGACAGAAATATGATCACTACACGTTATCCTTAAAAGATAAAAATATGCTGCCGCGGACTTTTTTGTAGATCTTATTAAGAGGAACAATACTCCAGTACATTATTTTCATGTAGTACTTACTATTAAAGCAGCGCATGCGCGAAAGAGTCTCAACGGGTAGGACTTTAGACACATTTATCGTATTTATGTTAATTTACATAAGCATGTACAAACAATAAACTATATACAAACCTTCCCTGAGAAATACTCGACCTAATGGTAAAAACCGCATAAAAATCCGTTGGGTGGTTTAGAAGAAGAAGAGTTAGAAAGTTCAGACAGACACGAAAAGCGACTTTGTTTTATAAGATATAGGATAGGATAGGATAGGATAGGATACTACGATCGACAAGTCCTAGCCAACCCGAAACTTAATTTTTCTGCACTTTTCGGCATTGTTTACTTGACAAATAAAATAAATTTCATTAAATCAGTTTCACGCTGTCTCCCCTACGCAGCAGAGTAGGCAAAAGGAACCTAGTGTTAAGACATTCTGTTCCTTACGACACGACAAATAAATAAACATAAGTAATAAAATTTCTAAAATCAAACCTGCGTCCATATGCCATCTTCTGAGCGGTAACAACTCATCGACCGTACTGTATGATTCGCACTTGCAAAAGCCAATTTAGACACCTTCAAACTGCAACACGTCCACACCTTCTATTTACTACTTTAAAAATTCCACATCCCCAAATGACTACTAGTTAATAAACGTTCACATAATATTATAACTGAACGTTAACACTTAAATTACCTATATATATTCTATTTATAATTTTATTTTAATAAAATTTTACATTTACTATCATTAACACACTATAATATCTGCTAACAATCTTATTTAAGTAAATTTTAAATGTTTAGATTTCGTAGAGTAATTTCAACAATTATTAACATTATAAAACTTTATAGTACCTAAGTACCTATAACTAAATATTCTTATAACAATAATCCAGGGCATAACAATGTTGGTGTGCTACGTGATAAGAGACGAGCATTGTCTCCAATCAGCGCGGAGACTCCTCTCACTACCGTCGAGTAGAGACTGGCAAGAGTCTCCTGCTGGAGATACTTCTCTTAGCTGTAAGTTAAATAAACTACCAATTTCATATTCATTTTTAATTTATATAGTACCTATTTAAGCCTCCCTTATAAATAATTATAATGTTTCATAACCATTTTTAAGAGATAAAGTGCCAAAAGTTACGTATTTTCATTAAACCATTTGTGGCGCAGGGGCACTAAGTGTCACTGTAAACACGACTGTATGTGGGTTCGATTCCCACTCGAGGAAATGCAATATTTATTTAAGTTTATATTTCTGTTTCTTCGCTCTGGTGTTGAGGCAAAGAGCGGGAAGTAGGAATCGGAGTGTCTTAACACTAGTTTCCCTCTGCCTATCCTGATGTTTGCAGAATATAGCGTGAAGCCAAAAAAAAAATTAAATGATTAAAAAATGTCTCGTTTCAACACAGTGTATATAAAACAAGGCGGAGAGGTGGAAAGTAGAGGAGGTGCTGGAATAATTGAGTCGACTTCATCTCCAGTATCTCCGATCGCCTCATATTTGAGGGCGCCTGGACTTGAGAGTCCTGCTAGAATGCACAGGTACATCATCATATAGTATGAAACAAAGTTATTTTTAATAATTATTCGTCTAAATATTTTAAACTAACTTACCAGATTTAATTTTTTCTCCATACAGAAGACAGTCAACACCAGACAGTCGAGCAGATATCGTCAGATGTGTCGAATACAAGGACTC
This sequence comes from Heliconius numata, assembly GCA_016802625.1. Classification (NCBI taxonomy): domain Eukaryota; kingdom Metazoa; phylum Arthropoda; class Insecta; order Lepidoptera; family Nymphalidae; genus Heliconius; species Heliconius numata. The sequence goes on from JAEBDU010013188.1 coordinate 473,596, forward strand.
ACTACTAAGTCCATTACGATACGACGGACACCACGTGACCACCACTCACGCGATATGTGATCTCATACCGCATACCCCCCGAAACCCCCAAAAACCACACATCCCCTTAAATTCCTTAAAACCTCACAACCCTCAACCCGAATACATGGCCCGGGTGTGCTTAGAACTTGGGGTCTTAAAGACCCCACCAGTCGAAACGCCATTACTAACGTGCTCAGTAGACTTCGAGCCCTTCGACAGAACAATCGACACGTCAAAAGAAGCGTGTACAATATGCGTACAATCTAACCCAGACGTTTCAAAAATAACTTCACCGCCAATAAAAAGCTGTTTAAAAAAAACTAAAAAAGATTTTTCGTCAAGCACTTCCTTACCATCAATGGATGTGATGGACAAGTCCAAGTCAGACATAGAAGAAGTCAACAGAGAGTGGAATAAAGCCTACGACTCTCCGGACACAGACCGAATGCTGAACAAAATATCTGATGACCTGGATTTCCTTCTAAACAGGACTCAGGATAAAAGTACGAACTTAAGTCAAATAGAGGAAGCCCCGACTTAGGTAAAAATCTAGGATAATAGATAGATAATTTAATAGAAAATGGTAACAGGGGTGCGTATGTGTACATATTATTTTTATATAGTGATATAATATATAAATTGTAAATTTCTTATTCGTGTATATGAAGAAAATGCAGATTTATCGATGCGTGGTATATACGACAATTTAGTTTTTTTTATATTTACAGAAAAAATACTTAATTTATGTCTAATATAGAGCTTGTGGTGCGCAATTTTGAATTAAGTTTAATGTTCAATTTTAAGTTACTTTAATTTTCTCATAAACTTATAGAATATTATTAACTTAATTTTATTATTAATTATAATTTAAATTATTATACAGCCTACAGAGTACGCTAAAACGTATAGTAAATCTGCTACGTGTGATATATTATAAAGACGTTTCTAAATAATTTATTTATAAAATAAACTAAACTATTTAATAATAATTCATTTAAAAAAATGTTTTTGGTGCGAAATAATAATTAAAATAACTAATCGATAACAGAATTTCTGTCGTATTATATTTACACTGTCTTTCTCAATTTCCCTGCACTATCTTGTCTTTCCCGCTACTTTGCACTTATCCACTTCCATGGGTTGACTGGAAGAGATCTCTTCTAGAGATAAGTCCACCGTTGTGTATGTTTTTTCGTAATGTATGTTTTATTATGTTAATTTAGTGCAATAAAGAATATATTATTACACATTTTTATTCATAGCGCCATTGTTGCAGATTCGAATTCCGTTCAAAAGAATCTATTTATATTTAATATAAAATTATTTCCATAATCTAAATAATTGGAAAAAGAGCATGGATCCTTTATAACCCACATATAGAGCAGAGTGTTCTATCACTAGGTCTCTCCTTGAGTCAGCAAAATAAAAAGAAACCGTACCATATAAAACAACTAATACATTAAAAAAATCAAGACAATTTAAGAGCTCTCTATATTTATTTTTAAGTCAATCATTTCAATGTATAAATTTAATATAAGTAAGTGAATTTCAAAATCCTTGTAAATTTATTAAATAATAGTAATTTGTAAATAACTTACTTTTAAGAAAGATTTATAAAAAGAAAACTAAATATATTTAAGTATTATTCTTATTACATTTTTCTAAAAAAAAAACAAACACTTTATTCTACAAAGGCTTTATCTTATGTTTTACTATATATTTTTTTCATTCTATAATTAAATTTGACATATCTTTTTTTAATTATTAACCTTTTTAATTCATTTTTATTTTAACTTTTTCAAATGCTAGTCAAAGTATATTTACACGCAACAGTAGACCGCTATAATATTTTAGTTCAAATATAATTACATATACAGAATCTATGAAGAATAAATATTTTTATTATATCTGTTATTAAGTGTGATATATTTTCTTTATAATACGAGTTTAAATAATAGTGATCAGACGTCCCGTTTTGAACGAGATCGTCCCGTTTTTTGAAATGGCACGTAAATTTGGTCGGTCGAATCACGTTTGGCCGCAATTGGAAAAAGCCAAAGCATTATAACTTGCAATTTTGAAAAAAGCCAAACAAAGAATGGTCACGTTAAGTATAACTAAGAATAAACAGTATTAGAGTACAAAATAATTTAGTTTTTACATTTTAAAACGAAAAAAATGAGAACATATTGATATATTATTAAGCTTGTGACGAAAATTGTATTTCTATAAAAATGTAAATGGGAAAACTAGTGTTGGAATAATGTTACTATTGTAATTAATTTAAATTTGTTCTTGAAAAATCTTAAATATAAAGAAATAACAAATACCTACTACATATTAGAATTAAGAAACAATATTCGTGACAAGTGTATTTTATTTTTATTTTAAATGTTAATTATGACAAAAAGTATTATAAAAGTTACCAACGCTCTATTCATAAATAATAAGTAGTATTTTTTTATTGTTAACCTTTCAGTATACGATTAATTTTAGTTTGATTAAAAAAACTTTTAATTTTATTTAAATAATAATAGTATTAAATTTGTCCAAACCGATGTTAATAATCGATGGTAAATGTAAATAAAATATATGTAAATACGTTAGAAACGATTCTAAGCGAATTATGTATACATTTTGAGTTAGATCAAGTACAATATATTTTTATTTACAATTAAATACAATTTTTTACTATTTATTTTGATTGTTTCATTTAAATCTACTTTCTTACTTATTCCTATCTGAGAAGAGTTCAACCGATATGTATGTATTGAGTATGTATGTATTGTGTCTGTTTCACTGTCACGCAAAAACTACTAAACGAATTTAGATGAAACTTTAAACTATTATAGTTCATAAATCAGAATAACATACGCTACAAATTATGTAAAGCTTTTATATAATTTGGCTATTATATAATATTTACTTTAATCGGCCGAATCATTCACCACAAAATCCGAATTCCTTTATAATTTCTTACTAGCGACCCGGTCGCGTCTTCGCCCGCTAAAACTACTGAATTATTTACTTAATACACTAAATTACGTTCATGTTTTAATATACTTATATGTTTGCTATGTTAAAAGTACAAATATATAGCGCCATCTATTGAATCCTTATCTATTTCCATACAGTCAACAAACATCGCCATCTGTATCACTCACAAGCTACGTGGCTACGTAGTTCTTGCTTTTCATCAGGGACAGAGAACCCTCTTTCCAACCCAACCGGTGTCGCTGAGGAAACAAGGCGAACAGCATTAACATCATGATCGGAAAGAGCCACCTGTTAGAATCGTTTGAAGCTAACAGATAGTCCAAAATGATTGTTACAAGTTACTGTCAAGTGTCAATAATAAACTAATAATTTGTAATAAAATAATAATATTGCAATTATTATAAATTGAGATGTAAGCTATCCTGTCATTTTATCCGACTTCTGTAAGAAAAGGTTATCAATTCGACTGTACTTTTTTTGTTTGTTACCTCATAACTTTTGACTGGGTGAACTGACAATTTTTTTTTTATTTGAAAGGTGAAGCTTCCCGTGTGGTCCATAGCATTAGTTTGACACCGACTTCAAAATTATAAAATCTTTGTAAAATTATTTTTCACTTTTTAGTTCGTTGTTAGAAGTCGGTTTTTCTTTTTATTAAAAATTAATTTATTAGGAAAAAATTGATATTTGGTATAAACTCTAAATATGATCGAAATTATAACAAAAAAGGTTTAAACCAAAAAAGAAATTTATGTACAAATAATAACGATTCCAAATAAAATCTTTATTAAAGATTAACATTGACTCGATTGAATGTTCCTTACGTCTAACATGTGGTTATTACAATATCTATACATAATATACTATCAAGCTCAACATTCATTATATTTTATACACGGTTATAAATATTAGTGCCAAAAACATACTTAGCGATAATCAGAAACAATGATATTCATAGGATTAATATAAAACAAAAGAAATGTGAGTTTGTGACTATATGAGATGGTCGCAAGTACAAATTCCTGTGAATCTCCAAAAATAAAAGATATTTCTTTTATTGTGACAAATGGACAACAATTAAGTCATATAATTAAATTATACATTTTTCATTACTCAAAAATAATATTAATATTTGCATAAAACATTTGCCAAGTATTATAAAAATGTACATATAGTTTTGACCATATTTTTTTTATCTATATCTATTATATTGTTGTTTCTGAACGTTTTTCTCTAAAATGTTATATTACACAGATAAAATATTTCAGTATTAACGCATCACACATATATAGGTTAAAAGATATGCTTCAACATACTAAGTAGACAAGCTATATTATATGATAAAGTCAGTAAAATATTTATAAATAATTATTTTTTTTATGTTTTATAAAGGCCATAGTTTGTTTAACAATATAGGTTTATATAACGTAATATATCCTACTAATATACAAATGTAAGGATGGATGTCTGTTTCACTTTCACGCAAAAAGTACTGGACGAAAATTAAATCAAATCAAATCAGGGTAGCCAGAGAGAACCAACCAAAGAGTTAAGACACTCCGTTCCCCACTTTCCGCGGAATTCTGGAGGCACCAGAACGAAGAAATGAAAATATAAATGTAATTTAATATTTTATTTCCTCGAGTGGAGATCGAACCCACTACCGTCGTGTTACAGTCAAGCACTTGTGCCACTGCACTACAACGGTCTCAAATACTGAAAGAATTAAGATAAAACTTTAAAGTAACAAAGCTTATAAATAAGATTGACACAAAGGTTACAATTTATATAAAGATTTTGTAAACTTTGGCTATAATGTAACATTTAGTTTAAAGTTGCGAAGTGTTTTATAATTAGCATTTATACATTTGAAAAATAATGTTGTATATCTTCAGTTTAAAGTACAAATCTGCTAACATCAAAAAAGTGTAGCAACATTGTTTAAAAATAAGCTTGTCTACTCTATAATAAACATATTTAGCGTCACATATATTTTTTTCAAACAATATACCGTTAAATAAATAATTATGATACATTTATATTATCCTAGTATTACACATACTATGTATATATTTAAAACATGGTCACTTTAAAAGTTAATTAGGCATCGGATTATTTATATTTATTTTTAAATATACAACACATAAAGCGATTTATTTATCGATATGTATTTCACTTTTAAATATAGCATTGATTTAACAAAAATTACAATTTTGTATAGAACAGTTTCCTTAATAACACTACTATTTACATATATATTATAGTATATTTACTTAGAGAAGAGATAGTTATTCAGTCCGTACACAGTTTAAACGAGATATAGTACAATAAACCGATGTCTATTTAACAATAATTACATATATTTAAAAAATAATCAAATCAAGTTAGAAATAGAATATATAAGATATCATCACCATAGAATGAAAATTATCTAACTCTATATTTTTTATCTTCACTCTTCACGCAATTTTCGACACAATATGTGCTGAGTGGCAGACTCAAGGATGCGATTTGCCTTATTACCAAAGCGAGCGAAAGAAAATAATTCATTCCCCTGAGTGAGAATCGAAGCCACAACCATCACATACAGTAAGACGATGCTTCAACAGCCTCCAGATGAAATGAAAATGTTAATCCGTAAATTATTATATTGCTATACATTGACAATAAAAAGCTTATAAATAACACATTACTAGCCAATTTCCCACAAATATAAATATTTTTGAGTTATGCCACTTTAATTTCGAAGGTGCTGTAGATACTATCTTAATATAAATCATTTTTTTCTATAAATTTACGGACGTATGAATTTCACATACAGTGAAACAGACTATACACACTGTACTATACATATTTATATTAGTTTATATAAAATATAAGATAAGATAAGCGACATTAATTACTTTAAAAAATAACCTGCCACGATTAGATAAAGCTGTTATTTGAATATACAATATAAATATAATAGAGATGTAACGGATATCCGTTTTCGATTATTTGGTATTTTGTTAAATGTTCTTTTGACTTTTAAACGAGTAAACATTGTATTTAAAAATCGATTGCAAGTCAAAAATCGATATAACAAGCAAAATCGATATTTTTTATGGTAATATGCTATATGGTATATGGCTTTAAGGAGGAGTTAATAGGTTATTTTGTATTTTTTATTGATTTATTAAACTATGTCACATTTAGTTAACATCCGTTTCCAATACAAATGTTCATTGCATCTCTATATATGGTGTTACAATAAGTCAAATCTAGAAACGTCTACGACGCTATGTTTATTATTTTTTTAAAATGTTACTATTAATAAGTAATATGGTGGCTAGATCAACATAAGCATGAGATAACATCCAATATAATCTATAATATAATAATTTCAATTTTCTAACTAGTGCTAAATACCTAAACATTTAAACGCCAATGTCGTTATTTGGTATAAAGCAAAGCAATTTGAAATTAAAAAAAAATATGTCAACACCACCTTAGCTATATTTAGTCACTTTAGTTTAGTTCGACATACGTCAGGAAGGCTCGAAGGACCAACAAGAAGAAAATAAACTTAAATATAACAAACAGATCATAATTTACAGTTATATTAATAATATTTATTATCTAATATCACTCGCCGTGACCTCTGGAAGGTGACACCAAGCATGTACTTTAGTCCATAGAAAACTCTGCTAATACTCGTATTGCCTGCGACGCAGGGAAGGAGTATCTCACTCTAGTCGCGCATATCTGGAATATAACAAGATTTTTTTTATATTACATTGTTTTATACTATGTTAAGTTTTTTTTAGGTTCATCCTGTATTTCGCACATGGCAGGGTAAGCAGAGGGAGCATGAGGACCTAGTGCTACCCCCTAGACACCCCATTCAAATTATAATTGTTCCGTTTCCCGAAATTACACAAAGCCCATAAAGCAAGCATAAACAGCTTCTTTCTGCATACACTTCTATATTCATTGGGGCCAGTCGTGGCGCAGGGGCACAAACGTGTGACTGTACAAGCGGTTGTGGGTTCAATTCCATAATCTATTAGAAATATTTAAAATTTTCATTTTCAGGCAAAGCGTGCGTTGAGTTCCGCCACCCAACACGCAGTTCCTCCAGAATTCGGCGGAAGATGGAAAGAGGACTGTCTTAACACTAGGTTCCCTCAGCCTACCCTGCTGCATGCGGGGTACAGCTTGAAGCTAAAAAAAAATACAAAGAGAATAAACAAATAAATGATCACCTTTATCACGTGTACTATAGTTAATGAGAAAAATCATTTATGTATCGTGTTCATTGCGGTATTACCTTATCACTTGCGATAAAAGCTGATAACACTGTTCTGGTTAGTGTTTCTCCACTGATCAATTTTATCAACAAAATGAATTGCTTAGAGCTATGCATCTACATTCCATATATAAAAAAATATTTATTTTTTTAAATAATAAAAAAGCAGTATAATAAAAAAGCTTTTTGATAAAACTTTTCAAATTTTATATTTTTTTATAAATATATTTTTAATCTATATAGTTATTCTACTTTGAAAAATATTTTCACGACCTGTTTGTAGAAATAGGGGATATGTATATACAAATATATGACTTCTTATAATATATTAATAAATTCATTTCAATTTCCTACATATACATTTATAGAATAATAGCGGCCCGCTCGCGTTTTCACCCGCGTGAACTATGTTATTACTAATTTCTGTCTCCATGCCTACGTCCTAGTGACGTCTATGCAAAATTTGAGACTTCTAGCATTTGTAGTAACGAAGTTTCATACAAACTTTCGACCCCAAAAACAACCCCTTAGAAATCGAATATTGAAAATTCCCGTCTTAGCGAGCACCTACGTCCTATAAGTAACTCCTATGCAAAATTTGAGATTCCTAGCACTTGTAGTTTCTGAGATTTCGTGATGAGTGAGTGACCTTTCGATTTTATATATATAGACTAGCGGCCCGCTCGCGGTTTCACCCGCGTGAACTACGTTATTATTAATTTTTGTCTCCATGACTACGTCCTAGTGACGTCTATGCAAAATTTGAGACTCCTAGCATTTATAGTAACGACGTTTCATACAAACTTTCAACCCCAAAAACAACCCCTTAGAAGTCAAATATTGCAAATTCCCGTCTTAGCGAGCACCTACGTGCTATAAGTAACTCCTATGCAAAATTTGAGATTCCTAGCACATGTAGTTTCTGAGATTTCGTGATGAGTGAGTGACCTTTCGATTTTATATATATAGATAACGAAATCAACATCAAATTAACACCTTGGTTTAATGGTGACAATAACTTAGTGATCATTGTTTGAGTCATTATTTTAACACTGTGCTAATGTACAAGGACAGTAAAAAATTACAATCAGACTACCGTTCCACATTTTTGAAGTCAATCATGTGATTCAGCTATATCCCGCATATAACAGGGTAGGCAGAGAGTTAAGACACTCCGTTACCCATGCACGGTCAAATTTTGAGAGAATTGAACCTACAACCGTCACCTTTACAATCGGAAAAAATATATTACTTTATTATAAATATATAACGTCATATCGTAATAGAACAATAGCAGGTCAGCTTAAGTAAATAGGGAAAAGCTTAAAGAATTAAGATAAGCTTTGTTCTACTAGTTTCTCATACAAAGTAATGCATCGTTTTTAAATTCTTATATAAATATATAAGATACAATTACATTTGTTTGGAATTACAATTGTTTATAAAATAACAAAAAACTAAAAGTAAATAAATATTTTCATTTCCTCGTTCTGATGAAGAAAGTACGGAAGAACGGTAAAGAGACAAAGGGCGGCGTTGATGCACCACTGACCACGCAATTCCTCGAGAATTCTGCGAACAGTAAGGAAACGATGGTGTCCTAATGGAGAACCAAGTATTTTAACACTAGGTTCCCAGATAACGTACTTAGTTCCTTTTGTGTACCCTACTATGTGCGGAGTACAACTTAAAGCTATAAAAAAAAATTAAAATAACTGAGTTCCCTAGTGGCAATTGAACCCACGCTTACAGTCATTTTATATACATTTTATAAAGAGGAAAAAAAATATTCTCATATTTTTCTTATAAACAGTTTGTTTAAATCATCAAAAAGATCAATTTGATTCGAAAGTTTATATTTGCAATAACTGCATATCGCAATGTGTTTACATTACGCACACCAAATGACTCGTGACGTCAAACCAAATGGACACAACCGGACGTTCATTGGATAATATGAAATGAAAACGTATATTAAAAGAAATACTCTTATATCTATATATCTTTTTATATCTATCTACACAACTTATATATCTGAAGCCAGTCTGTAAAGGCGACAAGCTGTGGGTTCGATGCCCAGTCGAGGAAAGGAAATATATAATATTTTCATTTCTTCACTCTGGTGTCGAGGCGGAGCGCAGCGTTGAGTTCCACCACTCCACACTCAAAGCCTCCAGAAATCGGATCATTGTAATATCGGAGTGTAATAACACTTAATAGTAGGCTACCTTTGGCTACCCTGCTACATGCAGAATTTTTCTAACACAACTTTTAGCTATGTTTCACTAATAATTAGTTTAATTAATTTAATATAATAGAATAATAAATTTTTCGATTTTCACGATTATTACACATTTTAAATGAAAATATTTTAAACGGATTAATCGTGTATATTTAGGAACACTTTGCAGCAGTCCGTGGTCACGGATAGACTAAGGTGGCATTCGTCAGTCAGTCAGTCCTCTTAACTTAACTCATATCACAACAGAGACATTGCAAATGTTCCAAAAACTCAAAAATCATCCCTATCTTTAAATAATAAAAAGAAAAACATTATAATTGTGTAATGAGTGTAATGTCAAGTCTATTCCAGACGTAGAATATAAGGAAACGTAGGCGTAATAATACTATGGTTGGAGTTCCAAATTAATGTAATGAGAAACCATAAAGGTCTTTGAAGAAGATGACGTTCATATTATGTCATGACGATGTGAAGTATAGTTGTAGGTTTCAAAACACTATTGTGGCACAGTGGATGTGTATCTAATTCTCTATGTTTAAAGGTCATGGATACAAATTTTAGCTAGGTAAATGATACACGTTCAAACACTAACGCGTAAAGGGAAATCTTCTCGGGAAGGAAGGGGAGTCTTATTTCCCAAATGCAAAAGTATTTTTAATAATTTTAAATTGTTATTCCACACCTAGGACAACAGAAATAAGTTGTAACAAGCTTGATTAGAACCTATGGCTTAGTAGTAGAGAGCTTGGACGGTATCAAAGAGGCGCGTATTCAAATCCCGCTACGTACAAAATTTTATTTTTCTAAAAAGTATGCAAAAGTGTTGAGATGGGAAAAATACTATTAATATTTTATATACAGCAATTAATTCTTAAATTTAAAATTTAATTTATTAATTCATATTATAAAATATATATTTTTAAATTTATTTACTTATTTCATGTTATCAAATTCGACCGCTACTTGCGAAGTCATTAAGACCGTTATCCAGACTCTTTTATTAGTTGAGATAGTTATGTCAAGGTCGAACAAATTACCCGTCTCTATTACATTAATTACTACGGTACACTAAAAAACTTAATTTAAAGAATTTGATATTTTTTTCTTATTTTTCTACATTGTTTACAATTATTGTTCTAAAACATAAAAGTAAAATATGTGGGTATTAGGTATACTTTAATTCATTTTTTCAATATGAAATCAATAATTCATTTAAATTAACTATTTTATCGGCATTTTCTCATCATCTTCGACAAAGCATCTTCTCTAGGTATACTATAATACATGCTTAAAAAAATCACCTGCGCTGTCTCGGCCGCTACAACTGGAACAGATCATCGTGGGCCCTCTCCAGCCTCTTCAGCGAGCTGTCCACGCGGCGCCCCTGGGTCAGGGCGGAGGGCGGCGGCGGCAGGGGCGGCGGTATCACCTCGTTGTACGAAGTCGAAGCACCCATGGAGGCCGACTGTCGGAGGCGGGCGGTCGGCCGGTGCCTGACGAAACCGTCTTCTAGATCTTTTACGAATCTGGAAATTTATGGAAAATTTTATAGTTAATATTTGTTATTTTGATATTTGGATTTCTAGTAAAGATTTTTTTCTTAAATCTATTAAAAAATACGTTCTATGGACAAATTTAAAACGTCTCGTTTTAATTTCTTTCTATATAAAAAATAAGTATCATAATTATTATAACGTCATACAAGCGATATTTCAAATAATTTGAGGAAAACAACATCGAATATGGATTTTGTAACAGTAAAGTATTAATAATATGAATAATTTTCCATAAATATTACCTCAAAAATTATATAAAAATAAAGGAATTTAATAAGTTTCCCATGCAAGACCGTGTAGTTTACTATTTGAAAAAATCGCATTTCTTTTGTAGATACAAAAAACAACAAATGCACCTATTTATAAACAAATCGTTAAGTAATAAAAAATATTTGTAATACAAATTGATTACATTTGTATGTCTTACGTACGAAATTAATTTTTAATTGCAGGAAACTCGGTGCATTCGTACAAAATAGACATACTTAAGTTAGGTAATATAATAGGGGGGAAAAATGTTAAACTACTTTATACTTTAAAAGGCTATACTACTGCATCAACTTAGTAATAATTAGATCTAGAGAATGTCAACTTATTTGTCAACATATCATAAAAAACCAGTTAAAAGTAGATTAGAAGAATTAGGGAACCTGGGAACCTAGTGCCAAGATATTACGGTCCCCATTAAGACACTTCCGTTTCCCACCTTCCGCCTAATTCCGATTGCATTGCTCGTCGAGTGGCCTCGTCACAAAAGCGAGAAAATGGAAATATAAAATATTTGATTTTCTCAAATGGGAATCGAAGCCACAACCTGTCGTGTTCACGCTTGAGCCCCCGCGCAGCAACTGCCCTAATATCTACTATTTAAATATTTTATATTTAAATAGTTTTCAATAACATTCAATAAAAACAAACATAACACTCATAAGCCAGACGATACATCTGTCATTGATAACTTGGTAGCTCAATTAGATCTGCAGGTATTAAAGTATATCCATATTATCACAGATTTTCCATATCAATATGGGTTATCTATCAAATAATGAACTATCCTACTTATGTCTGCAAAAATCGGAGTTGTTTATATAGTGATGTTATTAATAAATATCGATTCCTATTCGTTTATAAAATATTATGAATTATGGTGACAGATTAACAAGAAAACGCACACAAGCCCGCACACAGAAGGATAGGCAGAGGAAACCTAGTGTTAAGATACTTCGTCCTCCATTTTCCGCCAAATTCTGGATTTTGTCATTGCCATTGCCATTTTGTCTTGACACCAGAGCGAAAAAATGAATAGATAATTAAATATTTCATTTTCTCGAGTGGGGCTCGAACCCACAACCGTCGCGTTACAGTCACACCCTTGTGCCGCTGCGCCATAACGATTATTTTTCTCAATTATAAAAAATAATCGGCGAAATACCAACAAACAAAATTCCACTCACTCAAAAACATAATATCAAATAAACATTTTTTTTTAGTACATCCGCAAAAATACAAAGGAATTTATTTATAGAATGCAAAACGGAATTAGGTTCGCGTCGTCAATTGACCACTCACATACAAACTTTTCATACGTACCGTAGACTTTATTACTGTGCTATAGAGACTAATATGACGGGTTCAGTACATAAAATTTCATGAACTTTATTATTGTGCCATAAAGATTAATATGACGGGGTTCAGTTTATAAAATATCGGAGTGTTTATAGCTGAGGTCGTAAAACAGCCGAAAGTGAACGCTGTTATGAAAACAGGTTTCTTCGCGATTCATCACAAAATATTTCAGGGATTTACGTATGTGGATTAAATTTCCACCGGAAATAGCAGATTTTGCGACAGCAGAGAAAGCAGAGAGAACCTAGTGTTAACACTAGAAGCGCCCCCGTCCCATTTTTGACCCAAACGCAAGTTTGATTGTATATAACTTTTTTATTTGTTAATTTATGTTGATGAAATTTTTTTACTATTACCAATTTTACACCTTTATTTAATTAAAGATATAAATAATTTTATAGCAGTCATACTTTTTGAAAAAAAAATTAGATTTACCTAGAACTGCCGCTGGGTCATTTTTGTCCCGCCATTATTATTTTGTTATTTGAGGGTATATTTTGACATATTTTCATGCCTCGGGGACGAGGTGGAGGTGAAAGGGCGATGCGGGGGCGGAAAAAAATTAAATAGTAGGTTTAGCAGTCAATGCCTAAGTTTTTAGGGTTCTGTAGCTTTTAAGGAAAAAAAAACCCTTATAAGATCATTTTTTTGTCCATCCGTCTGTCTTGAATGAAATCATGGAATGCTTGGAGAAATCGAGTTGATATTCATATGAGTATATGAATATCAACTATATGACGATCTACAGTCCCTTAATTTCCTGAAAAAGCGCCCTTAAAAAAAAGATATGACCATTTACATAGTAAAAAACGTGTATTTCGACACTATAAAGGGAATCAAATTAATAAGGTACTTTCAGTGAACTTAGAATTATGAAATTTGGCAGCTAGCATCTACATGTAGTACAAGTACAGGAAAAAATCTGAAAACTATACATTTATGTATAAATCTTAAAAAATAATAGCCTGAAAAGTGAGGTAAAATTGGTGTCAATACTAAATTTTGCCGCTAGTTCAAGTGAGGTATCAGATGAAAGGATGACTAAGCTAGGCTTGAATTTCAGAAAAAACACTCGATACCAAATGTGGACAATTGTAGGGTAGGTAGAGGGAACCTGGGAACCTAGTGCTATGCACTCCGCTGGCATTTTCCGCCAAATTCTGGAGGCATTACCACGCAATGTTCATCATCATCATCATCATCATCTGTGATGTATCACTGATGAAGAATATATTAATGCATTACTTGGCCTAATAATAATATTAACTAATTTCAATAACTTATAATTTTGTAAGAGTTATTCAGTTAGTTGTCACGACCTTAGAACGTATTTGAAATATTTGATTCTTTCTTTGTGTTTTGTTTTTTGGTACTTTTATGTTTGTTAAATAATAAGAATTGATTATTAAAGATGGTCTACATACTTTACGATTTATTTTAATAATATTTTTTTTGTATTATACCAACAATCAACATAATAAGTAGAATGGGACAAATTTGTCACGACGGCGGTTCTAGGGGGGTCTCAATCTTCGGCACTTCTAGTGTTAAGACACTGCGTTCCCCACTTTGCGCCAAATTTTTGAGTCATTACGTGTTGAGTGACGGAACTCGACGCCTTGGTAATAGAGCGAATAAATATAAAAAAAAAATTCAATCCGCGTGGGATTCGAGCCCACAACCAACGTGTTACAGGCATACGCTGCCTCTGCGCCACGGCTGGCCTCAAAAAAATATATTATATAAATTTAACTTAGCCAGTATTAGACCTGAATCGTTGCCACATATTGGAAGATGTAGCGCGCGTATCTTTCTTTACGTAATATAAAATGGACCGCACTAATATCGATTCAGAAACTTTGCCAACATATTCCAGCAAACAATAAATTTATTTATTCTTTCATTGAAAGCTGCATCTTTTTTATAATATAATCATTTAATTACAAGAATGTAATTCGTGAAGATACTGATACAAATGTTTTTCACTTCGTATTGTAGCAATATTGTCGTATGCAATACTTTATATTCACATAACTTCTTTGTTTATGAACCGATTTAAATAAAACTAACACTAAATGTTAAAGGAAGATTTCCAAAATGCAATATTGAAAACTGCATTCAATCGCGTGCACAAACTACATTAATAAATGTCCGCAATAAGTTTTTAATATTCATCTTTCATGTACATATAGCGATCAGTTAGAATTTTATTATATGTACTAGTGGACCCGGACGCGGCTACGCCTGCTTGAACTATAAGAATATTTATTAAATATTATATAATATATTTATTTTTATAAGGATGAATATCAAAATATAAGTTCATTTTGGGTGACGTTTTCTTAAAACAACAAAGAAACGTTGCAAACCGGTGCTTAGCAACGACGGTTGTTATTAACATGGCAGAATAAATTCCATGTCAAATTAGAAAGTATTTTAATTTATTAGTACATATGTGTAATGTAATATTAGCCTATAGGCTATATAATATTACTTGCTGAAAGCTGCATTCTTCAGAAGTGCTATAGCACTTCTGAAGAATGCAGCTTTCATACAAAACAAAAACATAGTAAATCGGACCAGTAGATCCAAAGATCTTAGCGTTCAAACAAACAAACAAACTCTTCCGCTTTATTATATTAGTATAGATAGGAACAATACATACCTATTTAAGAAGTTAAAGTCATTTTTCGTTTACACGTTATATCTTCGTAACAAAAGACATACAAACAAAAATATAATTAGTATAATAAATAGATTTAAAAATACGAGTCTTTTTTAAATGTATTTTTTTTTCATTACGAAAGCAGTTAACCAAGTAAAATATAATTCGAACGTTTCTTTTCGTTTCAAAAAGCTATCTACAATATTATCATTTTTTATTTTAATATCCACTAACAGCCGCTATTGTATACGTTAAATATTATAGTTTGAAAGTTCCATTTGGACGAGACAAAACGAATGGACACAAGCGATTACGCAACACCTACATCGAGAAGCGATAAGAACTTGCTATTATCGAAATTAAAAAGCCGCCCCAGTGCGAGTGCCAGACACATTTATAAGGGGTTCCGCACCACCCCAAACTTAATAAATAACCTAAATTACTTTCGTGACATATTTATTATTTAACATCCCTAAAGTCTAAACGATGAAAAAATATTTTCATACCATTATTTTAAATTCGTAAGCGCAGAGCCAGAGCCGTGCGAATGTAAGCGCGATGGTTATAGGTTCGATTCCTCCTCGAGGTATGGGATATTTAATATTTTCATTTCCTCGCCCTGATAATGAGGCACAGCGCGGCCTTAAGTTCCGCCATAAGACAACGTGTGTGTTTATAACTAAGTTCCCAGATTACCTCTGCCTACCCAGCGGAATACAGACTGAAATTTAAAAAAAAACTAGGGATTAATAGAATTTGGTTGCGGAATCCTAAAATATTTTATACCATACTGTTTTCATATAAAAGTGAAAGGTTTAAGAAATACAACTGTTTCATATTTTCTTTTTTGTAAAAGCGAATGCATGTCGCGAGTGTTCTAAGTGCCTGTTGCTTGTACAACATAAATAATTTAAGAGCAAGTTCAAAGCCTCTAGTGAACTTAGCCTTAGAGGACAAACATACATACATATTATGGCTATTTTCATTTGTCCTTACTGAAATTTTAAATGTCATGTTTACAAAATGACCTAGAATTAGATTTGCGTGATACGGTGTAATTAATAGAAGTAAACGAGTGCTATTTTATACTTTTTATATTAATTATTTTTTGACAATATTTTACAAATTATAGTAAAAAAAAAATACTATTCTCTATCTGTGCGTGAAAAACTGTTTATTAACAATTTTTTTTGTATGTTTAACTGTACATTTGTGCACGCTAATCTCAAAAACGGAATAACCGATTTAAGTGCAATTTTCGCTATTTTATTTTGGTAAACTTTCCTAAACATTTAGTGCTTCAAACACAAGTATTTTATTTGTTAAATTCAATCAGTTTATAAATTAAAAAGTATCTTTCCCATGTAGACGAAGTCGCGGGGGACAGATAGTATTCAATCATTTTAATTACGATTGCGCGTTGGAATACTGTTAACACAATTTTTCCTTTTTAAAATATAGGAGGATATACTTTGATTAGATAAAGTGCAATCTTAGTGTAATATTTTTGTCCGCCGTAGACCGTAAAATAAACGAGATATCTACAGATAAAAAACATGTTTCTATATATTTATTACAAATATATTTTTGCAATAACTAATAAGACAAAGATTATAGATTATAATTATAAATTAAATATACATATTAGTTAAGTACTATAATATTAAAAATTAATTTGAATTGAATTAAAAATTGGATTAAATTTAAGTGCATAAATAAAAGTTAGTTACAAAAAAAATAAATTTCATAAAATATTTAAAATACATGTATAGAGGCGACATTTTGTAACATCGATGGCACTTCTATAAAAGTGGGGGAGGCCACGAAGGCAAAGGGTAGCAACTTCACGGGTCGTCGAAGCCTAATCGATCGGTTAAGTGTCAGAGGTGAAAGGTTCATGGGACGCGACTAGGGCCAAAAACAAATGTTTCTAAAAATATAACTCATTCACAATTTAGCCGAAGTTAGTTTAGTCTAGTTATAAAATATTTTGTTGCAAATAACGATAAATCTTATCTATATAAAATTTATGTATCGCCCGTGAAACCAGTAGTGGTGTAGGGCCACAAGCGTGACACTGTAAACGCCACAGGTTGTGGGTTCGATTCCTACTCGAGGAAAATGAAATATTTAATATTTTCATTTCTTTGCTCTGGACATGCAATGCCTCCCGGAAAAAAACCAACTAATGATAAAAATCAGTCTATGAATAACATAACAGATGAAATAACTAAATTTAAAATTGTTATAGGTCAATAAATATATCTAGAATATATTTTGCGTAGACCGTGAGAATATGAACCAGTTTTATCTATTTGCATTTCAATATTTAAATAGACGGATGGCATGTTAATAAAAAATCATAGATAGCACATCTTTTGTGCCACATGGCAGAAATTATGTAATGTATTTTTTTAAATAAAAAATTTAAAAAATCAGCTTCAAGCTGTATCCCGCACACAACAGGGTAGGCAGAGGGAACCTAGTGTTAAGACACTCCAATCCCCACTTTTTGCCGAATTCTAGAGGCACTGCGTGATAAGATGCGAAACTCAACGCCTTACCTCGTCACAATAGCGAAGAAATAAAAATATAAAAATTTAAATAACATTTTATTTCCTCGAGTGGGAATTGAACCTACACCCACGACTGGCCTCAAGTAATAAAGCAAGATTAGAAAAACAAAGATTTATCTAATGGTTATAGCGGAAAAGAATAAATTAAATATGAAAGGCATGCTGTGCAATTCACAGTCATGTGATCGGCGCGGGCGCGTTCTAGACGTTATTAGCATTTTTTGCTTAGTGTTTTTCAATGACTAATATTTAGTTGGTTTTTGTCATTTAATATTCCGAAAACGTCATTGGGAAATTGTCACTAAATATTGTTTGTTCATATATGGTTTAGATCATTAATTTACAATATTATTTTTTTAATAAAACAGGCAGCAAATTGATAGTTACTGCCTAAATCATTTTATTGGCAAAAAAATAACAACATATTGTGTTTCTGTAAACATGGCTTCAGTAGCTTTTTGAGCTATTTAGTTCATTTTTGCAACCTGATTATAAAAAAAATGTAACAGTTTAATTACTTTTTGTTTAAAAACTATTCACTTAGTGCTTAATATTTTGAAAAGTACTAGAACTGAATAGTTTTTCTTTATCTATAATAAAAACAATCTCCAAATTTCTTTATTATTTATATAACTAGAGAAATTTCAAACAAAACCATGTAAGTGTCATGTATGTAGGTCACTTCTCAGTTAAGAGAGTATTGTCCACAGTTAAAAAAAAAGCAAAATCAGCCTGCTTCCCACAAAGCAATTATGTACTTTATCTATCGGAGTAGGGAAACAACAAATTAAATATTATCATTCTTCCAAGAGTAGACAAAACCCACACCCATCATGCTTACATTCAGATTCTGCATTATACTAATTTTTATACATAAATATGACTAGAATTTAGGAAAAAAATATTATAATTTAAAATTGCACATCATTTTATATGCTTACCAGTTATAAATGCAAAATCAACAATAAATAAACTTCTATATAAGTAAATGACATGACTCGAACCAAATATACTCTTATCACAAAATTGTAAATAAAATTATCAAAAGTAAATTATAGTGCCCCCATATTTACTTAGTAGTTCACATTATCTGTTCAATGTCATTTACTGGATTTTTTATTGACTCTTGAAAATAATATATTGTTAATTTTTATTTGTTATAATAATTATTAATGTTACTAACATTAAAAATACATACATCTTCTATATTGGCAAACATATTGCATAAACATTGTATTGTATTTTATTGCATTAGAAAAGATAAAGCAGTAATACTAATAATACCAACATTTAGTTCACTGCCCCCAAAGTGGAACATTCTGATAAGTCAACGGAAAGATACTGTAATATATCCCAAAATTGTGTTTTTAATTAGTCATATTCTGTGTCAATGTTATCTAAAATAATATTTAGGGAGTTTGTTTGCCTGTTAATTAAAAAAAAAATAGAGAAAAAAAATCATAATTTTTTTTCACATTTAAAATTGGCATTGTTATTTAAAATGAAGTCAAAATTGATGTCTACCAATATTACATAACATATGAAATCTAAAGTAATTAACACAACTTTATAAAATATTTAAAGAGTACTTACTCGCTATTTTCCTTGGTCTTTTCTACGTGTTTTTTTATATTAGCAATGGAAGAGTCTAGTCTATTTAGAAAGTTGTCGAAAGTCTCTTTTTCATCAGGACTACCCGGCGAAAAGTCTCTCGTAGGCATTCCAGCTATTGAAGCACGATGACTTGGAGGCGCAGGTTCCGTAACTCTTTCACCATTTTCGTAAAACGGAGATTCTTTAGTCACAGGAATTAATAAATATTCCCTCAAAAATAAACTATCCGAAGCGAATAAGCGGTTCGCTCGCCTGATTTTCTCCATCTACAATTAGATATAATCAGTTTTTATAAGAAATTACAAAATAAACTCATTATCAACACAATTATTATGATCTTCACACACTTACTGTGACACCATATTTCAAAGCAATTCCTTGTAAAGTGTCTCCTTTGGCCATTGTGTGTTTTATATATTCTTCGTTCCTCTTCATGTGATTGCATGTGCTCCCATATTTCTTTAGAGGACGAGCAGATTCTCGGATCGAAACTCGTTCATCAAATAGACGATCCTCCTCCATATTTGACGTAAAACAAAATGACATAAATGTAACTTGTTAATGACAAAAAAGTAAAAGCAATGAAGAGAGCAAACAATAATGGAATGAAATTAGGCACATAACACTGTAACAGATAACACACTATTTCGATCGTAATGTGTTGTCATACACAAAATATTTATGATAAAATTGGATTAAGTATTAATTTAAAATTAAAAATATATGATGTTAAAAATGACATGATATACAAAAATCTTTTTATTATTAGGGATTTGTATTTTATTTATGATTCCGTTAGCAGCTTTAAGATTACAATAACAGATGGCGCGGACGTCTTTTGGCCAATCTGTTCACTCGCTATCCATTCATGACTCATTCATTACGCAGCTAACGAATTTCATTCAGTCAATCAATCAGTCTTTCGGAACGTTTGGATGTGGTTGGTGTGTTTCTGTGACTGTTTAAAAATTGAATTGTTATGAACTAATGATTTGTGATATTTTGAATTTTGTGAATAACAATTTGTGTTTAAAAATTATTTTAATTCTCATATTACGTATATAAACCTGTGCTGAAATCTGTGGAGAGATTTTTTTTATTTGTATTTATTATACACATGTGATCGATATAACAAATATCGTAATTGTTTTCTTCTTTAATGAGGGTAAGTGTGAATGAAATTAGCAATTATTATTAGCTGATGACTAACTAAGAAATTGTAACATTATTTTCAATTGTATATATGTCACGACTGGGCCTGTATTACCCCGCAGTCCGTGCACCAGCCGCCCTTCCCGGGTTGGTGGCGAAAACATTGCGAGGGTCGAGCCTCGGGCGCAGTCTCGCGAACTAGGCAACTTTTATTACCATGAAGCCATATTTTGGGGGTTTGCATGCAAACGGGTGTGACCCTAATGAATTGTTTTTGTATATTGTAAACGCGATATCCCATTACCTAAAAGAAACAATCGTTAAAATTCCTTTTAACCCGATTGCGCAAGTACTAACTGAACAGGGAAAAATATATCAGCTGTGTTAAATTGGTATTATGTTTTATTTTATAAATAAATAATTAAAAATTTTCATTGATAAAATACCTGTCCTTATAAATGTTTTATTCTTATAAAATATATCCATTCAGATATAAATTCAAAACTTTTATAGTTTCGCCCGTTATCAGTTATAAACGAAGTTAAAATAGACAGCTTTATTTTTCAATACAATCATACAAATATTAGATTTGTCACTGTAAAATGTTAATTCGATAAATAATGTTGAATATTAAGTTTTCATAGAATCATAATGTACGTATGTGTCATCATATCATAGTAATACTGTATACATCGACAAAATCCACGTTGTAGAATACTCATTCTACTAATAAAAGAAAGAAAGCAATTTTATGCTTTTCTTTTCTTTCTCGTGTGTATCAGGATAGACTGAGGGAACCTACTGTTGAGACACTTTCGTTCACACCATCTCCCATATTACGCCAACTTTCGAGAGATTGTGTGTTGAGTGACGGAATGGAGGAATGATAATAATTTGTATGTTATTATTCCTGTGAGTAGAGAACGAATTCCTAGCTATCGCGTTTATAAACAGACACTGAACACTTACAATTTCTTTAATGTCTTTTAGAAAAAGCTTAGATTTTTTTTATTAAAAGAAAAACACAGTCAGTTTTTTGTTCTATTTCTATTTTTTTATAACAATAAAATTATATTTTAACTTAAAATAATAATATAAATACTTTTTATAACATAAAAGCTCTCCCTACTACAGGACGTCTAGTGAACTGATAGGGAAGCATTTCATTTAATCTAACCAATCATGGGTGTTATTGCAACATTGTATAGACACACACACCAAAGGCTTCAGAACTGCTGTAGGTATATATTTTGCTAAAATATTGAAAGTTTTAAAGTTTTTAAAAAAAGCTCGTATTTATAAACCCCTGAGAAACTCTCTGAGATTAATCTTGAGATGCCGTTTTCATTCATAAATGACATATCTATGAATATTCGTATTTTTTGTTGTCGTACTCATTACTTCTTAAGTACTCAGTACTAACTACTATAAGTATCTATTACTCAGTGGTTTGTAATTTTAAACGGTGGTCCAATAGTCTTTATATTATTTACTACAGTATAATATAGAATCTACGACCGCTGTGTCTAAAAAATATGTGTGTATACGTAACGGCGACCGTTTTACTTATTTACAATTTTTTATTTCCTTTTATGTAAATATATCGTCTAATTGCAGCAAGCTGGGGTGAATATTCAAATTTGGTAGCCGAGTGCGTTTTTCATGTTATTACTATCGACTTAACAATGTTTTAGTAATGCAAAAACACCAGTCGTTAGGTAGTCAAATTAATTTTTTTTAGCGTCACGCTGTATCCCGCACAGCGGGGTAGGCAGAGGGAAGCTAGTATTAAAACACTGTGTTTCCCATTTCACACCGAATTTTGGAGGCATTTCTGATGCGTGTTGAGTTACGCAGTTCAACGTCGCGACTTGCTCCGATACTAACGAGCAGAAATGAAAATATTAAATATTTCATTTCCTCGAATGGGAATCGAACCCACAACTTGTCCAAATCAAATTTCATAACCAAAATTACTTTAACTAGAACCGTTTCTAAAAAACGCTCAAATTATATTTTAAAACCTATTTAACAATACACAATGAAAAAGATTCAAAGAATTCCTACCTATATTACTATTTTAAGTGCTTAGATAAAAAAAGAACCTGTCACCTTCCAATCCCTTTCACTAGAATATAATATATTATAATAATTTCATAAAAATGCGTATGAGTCATTTGGAATGTAAGAACAAGGTTGCAGCAAGTTGTACTAAACTTATGACTCATTGACACTGACCCGAGGAATCCCTCAGTTATCTTGAGATTACCTACTGAGATAACCAAAGCTGTTAAAGTTGAACTAATTACATTAATATTAAACTTTAACTGTTATAATATACTGCTATTAAAATGATTTATGGCGTAGAACTATGGTGTTCTATGTTTTTCTTTTTTGTTTGTATCTAAAAGCCTTTGAGTTGATTGTAGATTTATTGTCATTGTGTTTTTGTTAATATGTTGGCTTTTAATATGTACGTGTTCTTAATTTAGAATACTTTTTAATTGTTCCTCTTGTGTTGTGAATAATTGAGATACGAAATCATCGTTCGAATTCACTAAAAATATGACATTTTGAGGCAATTCCAACAGTTTGTTGGATCGATTCCCACCCGAGGAAATTGAAATATTTAATACTGTGTGCGGGATACAGCGTGAAGCTGTATATATTTTTTAATAACTACTAATTAATATTTATAAAATATTAAAATATGGTAATAATTAAACATAAAAACCATCATAACATACTAAAATATGTAAAAAAAATCACGCACCAATTAAAGTGGGTCCAATACATAATACAAGTATGTAAACTGGTTTTATAGCGTCGTTTACTGGTATTTTGTACACATAACATTTTTCATGTAATGTTTTGACTATAAATCAGTAATATAATTACATTTATGAAATTCTATTAAAAAATGTAACGTAACTATGCAAAGTAAAAAATCTTTATTATAAGTAATAATAGGTTTAAAGTTTATAACGATTATTATTATCGGATAATAATTGAGACAACATTTAAATAAAAATTGCATTATACCTCTGTTACGTGATTGTAAAAAAAAATATTTTATACTAGTAGAGGCGCCGGCTTTGTCTACAAGCGATAATTTTGCCACTTTCCTGCGAATTCTGGAGGGATTACGTATTGAGTGGCGGAATTCAACGCCACGAAGAAATGGAAATATAAATTTAGATAAGTATTTCATTTCCTCGAGTGGGGATCGAACTCACAACCGCCGCATTACATTCACACCCTAGTGCCTCTGCGCCAGGTACTATCTGTCTATCTTCCTATATGCGGGATACAGCGTGAAACTGTCACGAAAAAAATCACAACTTTTTATTAAATAAATAAAATTGAAATAAATCAATTATAATAGATTGCAAAGAAAACAAATTATAAGAAAAGTTCAGTTCTTATATTTTAACAGCAAAACGTACCTAATTCGTGCGTCAAGTTTCGAAGTACCGTACCAATATTTCCGAGAAGGATCTGAGTAATGCACCGTTGTGTAAGAACTACTCCGGATACAACGCGAAAGTGAATACGCGTGAATGGATAACCCTGACCTCTTGAGAGGTGCTTTTTAGTATAAATTAGTTTAAAATATCGTTTTTAATTGTTATTTTCGGATTTTTTTTTTGGTATTTTGAAGTGTGACTCATAGATTATTAGATGCTACTCATAGATCTCCGATAGATATGATAGATATGATATCAGAAGGAGCCTAGTGCTCCGCTCCCCACTTTCCATTGAATTTAGGAGGAATTTGGTTGGAATCGAACTCACAACCTATCGCGATGACAGTATTAAGTATGTTTTTTTTTTTTTATTTAAATTGCCCAAAACCATTATTAGTTTTACATAGCTGGTTTAATATAATAATAATAATAATAATAAATCTTTATTTCAGACATAGTCCATAAATAATGTTGTTAGTAAACAATTGCTTAACCTACGTTAGTAATTAATATAATTTATTATCTACCTTTACATGAATATTATTCCAGTGTCTCCATAATGGGCCTTCCATCTTACATGCCAATGTGCTGAGGAGGGTGTTAGTGCTGCTCGTGACTCTACCTATTATAGAAGCGACCCGCTTCCGAATGATTGCGTAAAAATCATCAACTCCTGCCTCCGCAAACATCGTTGACGCACTGCAATGACGAGGTAGGGAAGCCTCGTCACCGCCCTCAGCACATTGTTGTACTGGACACGCAAGGCGTTGTAGCTTCGCCGCGTAAAGTTAGACCACAGGCTGCAAGTGTAAAAAGATAGGCAGTAGGCTCGAAATAGGGCTAACTTAACTTGTAATGTACAATGTGCGAATCTACGCGCTAACATGTTTCCTCTAACTGACAACGCCCTGCGCTCCCGCTCCATATCATTATCGTCAATCAGGCGTTCGGTTACAAAAAACAACAAAAAAACAAATATATTTTTAAAATAAATGAAAGTATTGTATAAGTTATTTGTGTTTTGTAGATAAAAGTGCACAAAAAATGAAATAGATTAATCGTATTAATTAATTAATTCACTCATTCTTGTGAAGAAATATTGGAATAAAATGAAAATTAAACACTGTTATAGATCGGTTTATAATAAACTAATATCGATTTCTACATAATATTATACATTATTTAAATTTAAAAAAATACATAAGAGGCCTGACTTGGAGCTAGGCACAAGTGTTACTATAAACACGACCTTGATGCCTCCAGAACTCGGTGGTAAATGAGGAACGGAGTATCTAAACACTAATTCTCTCTGCCTACCCTGCTGTATGCGGAAAACAGCATGCAAACTAATTACTTCTAGAAAATCTACGAAACCTCCCGCAACCTAACCACTAGACATTATTAAAATGGTGGCGTCATTTCTCTACCATACAAATGTGTAGTTCGTGCCACAACTAAGGACTAATGAACATCCGCCGTAGATAGCAACGTACTACGGTATATTTTCAAGCCATAGAAAGCATGGGAATTCCATGTTATGATAACTTGCTTTAGATAAATATCTTCTTTTAACAGATATCTATCTATCTGTACAAAAATAATATTGTATTAATGTTAGTATGTAGGTAATTAAACAAAAAATATGCTTTTCGCTTTTTCTGGCTTAGCAGGGTAAGCAGAAACCCAGCGTAAATTCTATTCTCCTCTTTCTGTCCGAATTGGAGACTTTGCGTGTCTAGTGGTGAAACTCTATGTCTTATTACATTAAACAATAGCGATGACTAATTTCAAAATATCTAAAAAACAATTAACTCATAAATTACATAATTATATGAGTAAAGCAAGGATTGTCGTTAATTCTTATACTGAAATATAATGAATCAAATATTGTAAGAACTTCATTATATCAGTGCTACTAAAAGTAGTTAATTTAATGTTTTTCTCAATAAGCCATTAGAATCTTGTCACGGCTATTATAATGAATAGTAATTTTTTTTAACCAACTGCAGCGTAGCCCTAAAGAAGGATTATGTTTTTAGCGCGTATGTATGTATGTCTGTTCCTTTGTTCCCTGGTAACTATGAATTAACTTAATTTTGATGGCGCGATACATTTATTTAGTTTATGCTGAGGGGATTTGTTTTGTTTATAATTAACTCTTTTTTTTTCATTGAAATTCTTACTTTCAAAAAAAAATCTACTATAAGTACTAAAACTTTTAACAAAGAACAATGTATTAACGTCGTCGTACAAAAAAAACGTCTTTATGGCTTAGCTTTTCCCGTTTATAGGCTAAGTTATACAACAGGTAATGTGTTCCTGAAAGCTTTACAAAGGAGTAATGAACTTCCGCCTGTATGTGGGATGTGAGGAAAACTGTGGAACATCCATATCCTTGTGGTAGAGACTTGGAGAGACGGTTACTATTTTAAGAATACGTATATAAAGGCCAGTCGTGGCGCGCGTGGTGACTGTAACGCAACTGGTTGAGGATTCGATGCCCATTCGAGGGGATGAATAATTTACTTATTAATATTGATTTCTTCACTCTGGTGTCAAGGCAAAGCGCGGCGTTGAGTCCCGCAACTCACAGAATAATTTGGCAGAAAGTGTGAAACGGAGTGTCCTAACACAAGGTTCCCTCTGCCTACCCTGCTGTGTCCTGGATACAGCATGAAGCTGATGATTTATGTAAATTTTATACGAATTTATTGTCCAATTACTAGATTGAGTACAGTATCAGATTTTTGTAACAAATAAGAAATCTTGTAAGATGTTATTTTCACAATACTGTGCCTTGTTATCTCGTCCACATTACCAATTTATCTCCATAAAAATCGACAGCCGGTGTAGGTTTATCGAAAATAAAACTAACAAGTATTTCTATAGAATATATATAAATATTGTACATAAAGCCTTGGTTTTACGTATATATATTTTTAGTATGTACTTTTGTTTTTTTTTTTCTTTATAATTTATATTAAACAAAAATGACGGACTTTCTTTTCGGTGCTTTTGTGAATGTATTCGTTAATTCAATTGGCAATTAAAACTTTCTTCAGCTTAGTCATAAATTCTTTTGAATTTTTAAACAATACACTGTTACGATAAAAGATTTTAACATTTTTAATGAATAAAAGTTAAAAATGCTCTATTTATCTGCTTCATTTAAAAAACTTAAAATTTCTAAGTAATAAGTATATAAAATAATTCTCGACATGGACACTTATTTTAGAAACTCGATTAGGCGAAAAGTAGAGTACCCTGACACTAGCTTCCCTCTGCCTGACGATTAAGACATAACGTGAAGCTATAAGAAAAATATTTATCACTTGAAATTAGTGTTATCGAGACACTGTAATTAGTAATTACCATCATAAAAGAACTGATCTGAACTGTAATTACTAAAAATACCTATATTATTATCTTTATTTTCAAAATTATCTTTACAAGATGCAGTACATTCAAAATATAACTAGATTTCGTTATCGTCAATGCATAAAGACGGACAGATGTTTCCGAGTTTTTGTGTGGCAGGTGTACACGCGCCACCTTTTTTTATGTTCTTTTTTTCATATTAAACACACCTTGGTCGCTGTCTCACTGTCTTTAGAAACAAACATCTATTAGTGACGAAATCGTGGCTTAGTTAATATGTACCTGTTTAGAAGGAAATAGCTTAAAATAAAAGGCTTATATATTATATAGACTTTATATGGCGGTATTTATAAATCGATCTCAACTCTGAGATTGATCTTAAGATGTCGTTTTAATAATGTTTCAATGAAAACGATATTTCAAGATCGCTCTCAAGATAGGTCTCTGAGTTGGGAGCGATTTATAAATACGGGATAACAATTTAATTATTCTCTCAAGAGAAAATCAATATTTTTTTAACAAAAACCCAATAAATGAAATTATACTATCTATAATTTAATTGCTTTCACGTTTAAATTTCTTTAAACAATAGTAAAAATATATAATTATATTAAGAGCGAAAAAAGACAAACTTTCTAGTTCTAACTTCACAAGACAATCGATCGATCGTTATTCATTTTAATGATTATTTTCTAAAGTAGTTAAAATTGCTTACTAATGTTTTGCTTGATAAGTAAAAGTATTACGTTTATTGTTTATACTTAATTTACTTACTTGTAAGTTAAGTATGTATATCAATCATTGTTTTTATGTTCGCAAAATAACAGTTAGATATTTAAATATAATAATATAGATAAATATAATAATATAAAATATAATAATAAAATTAAATATAATAATAATAAGCCCCTCATAGTCTAACTCCACGTCCGGCTGTAAGATCTATGCCACGTGAGGGGTGGAACATCGAAGTCTGTATATCAGACGGTGACTTAATCGATGGCCAACGGAGCACTAGCAACCTTCTTAATCATGAAGAGACAATTTAAGAATTCACGTATAGGGTCGCTACCCGGGGGTGATCGCCGGGGCATGTCTGGAGCTGGCGCTGGGCATGACAGCATGCGGACCGTCAGTGGCTCTCCGTTGAACAGGCGGGCGGGAGTCGGGGAAACCGAAAATGTCACAGCCGAATCTGAGGGGAATGGGGTAGGAACGAATGAGACTTTGCCGAGAAGGGAATCTCCTGTCGAACACTCGGCCGGTCCATCCGTGGGGACCACGATAAGTTCAACAACTGCAGGAAAACAAAAGTGGTCACAAGCTGAATTAGAGGAATTGATGTACTGTTATTATAAGGCTAGGAGTGAGGGTGGAGGATACATTAGAAAACTTGAAAATATTTATAAAGAACGTAATCCAACAAACTCAAAAAGTTACATGAACGGAAGTCTCTTATCTAATCAAGCGCGAAGAATCATAAAACAAAATGTTTTATCAAAAAATACACTCGATACAATACTAAAAACAATAGAAAATGAATCACAACAAGAATCAACACCAGTCACACCAATCATACATAACACTCGTTCAAGAACAACATCCACATCATCAACGTCTTCCTTAAATCAACCAGCTCAAATCAGTATTCGTAAAGAAAGCCAAAATTCAATAAACGTGGATAAATCTCAGGTTGATAGGAGGAGAAAGTGGACACAACCAGAGGAAGAGGAGCTAATGTTTTGTTATTATATGGCGAAGCATGAAGGGACAGAATACATAAGAAAATTAGAAAAGCTATTTAAGGAACGGAACCCTGACAATCCAAAGATACACAAATTCAATGGAAACACACTGTCTAACCAAGCGCGTAGAATTTTAAAACAGAACCTTATATCACAAGAACAACTGAACCGAATAAAGCAGTCTGCTGAAATAGAGATGCAGCTAATACAACACAATAACATTTACACACCTATTAATACTCAGACATATACATTAACTACCTTAAATAATATAATAGAAGAAACAATAGAAGAACCAACAACACTTAATAATGAAAGTAGGGAAACATTTAACCCTGATAATCAGCCAGTTCCTCAAACGGCTGATTATTACGAAAATCCAATTATTAGTCAATTTCTTAACATTTTAGCTGAAACAAAGGAAATAGCTATCGAAGAGCGCGAGTATCTGCCAAAAGCCAAAATTAATAAGCAATATCTACAAAATTTAGCAATTATAAACAACTTTTTGCCAGACCTTTTACCAGGTGCTTCCTCCCTTCGAGATACAAACGATATAATTTATTCGGCTGCAAAAACTTTAGTAATAAATAATAATCAATCACCTTATACACCTAGTAATACAACAAAACCGCATACAGACCCACCATGGAAAAAAAGAGTCAAAGTAAAAATAGAACGGTTGAGGAAAGAGCTGTGGCAGATGATAGAAATTTCCAGAGGAGTTAATTCAAGAAAAATGATAAAAACCAAAATAAAACTGTATTCCAAGTATAATATACAAAACGAAATAGAGCATAAAAATAGAGAAGAAATGTTGAAACAAAGAATAAAAGCATTAGCAGGTAGGATAAAAAGATATGAGGAAATAAATAGTAGGAAACAACAGAATAAAATGTTTACAGAAGACGAACATAGACTATATAGAAGTTTAAACAATAAGCAAGAAAATATTCATATAAAATTACCGAGTAAAGACAGTACTGAAGAATTTTGGAAAAATATTTTATCACAACCAGTTTCTCACAATCATAACGCAGAGTGGATATCTGATATTAGGCAACACAATGACACTACTATAAATACTAATTTATTTGAAGAAATCACTACTGAACAGATTAAACAAGCCGTAGGTAAAATGTTGAATTGGAAGGCGCCGGGACAAGATAAAATTCAAAATTATTATCTAAAATATTTTTCTAAAATGCACGACCATCTAGCAATGTTATTTACAAATATTCTGAAAGGTGAGGAACCCTTAGAAGACTGGTTAACTACTGGTAAGGTTATTTTAATACCAAAAAATCTGGATACCGAAGAACCTAAAAACTGGCGCCCGATTGCATGTTTGCCGAGTATGTACAAGCTTCTAACCTCGATATTGGCTGACCAACTTTACAACCATTGTGCTGCAAATAATATCATGGCCCCAGAGCAGAGAGGTTGTCGTCGTGGGGCCCGTGGATGTAAAGATCACTTAATGATAAACAAGGCCATATTAGAAGATGCTCACAAAAGTCAAAAAAATTTAAGTATGGGCTGGATAGACTATCAAAAGGCGTTTGATAGTATTTCGCACGAATGGCTGTTGCAAGTATTAGATATCTACAAATGCCCACCAGCTATCAAATTCTTTCTGGAAAGAGCTATGCCAAAATGGAAAGTTGTGATGACAGCAAAGGGCTCTTCAAACTCTTTTACTACTGAACCGATTCAGGTAAAGCGGGGTATTTTTCAGGGCGACTCATTGTCTCCAATGCTGTTTTGTTTGGCTCTCAATCCGATATCAGCCATTCTAGGGAAATATAACAAAAAGGGATACCATCTAAAGGACAGTGTGTGGGTTAATCACCTCATATATATGGATGACCTTAAAGTATATGCAAACAATAAAACTAACTTGAAAATTTTACTGAATAGTGTAGAAATTTTTACTGCCGATATAGGAATGTCATTTGGATTTGAGAAATGTAATATTCTTCATATAACTGCTGGACATAGGAACTACACCGAAGGTGATGAACATGTACTACTGAATGGAAATAGTTTTAAACAGTTATAAATAGATCAAACATACAAATATTTAGGAATAAACGAATCTGGAAAAATAAACCACGGCAATATTAGAGATCAATTAACAAAAGAGTACTTTAGGAGAGTTAAAAGCATTACAAATTCTTATTTAAACGCAAGAAATTTGATAAAGGGGATTAATACGTATGCTGTTCCAGTTTTAATGTATTCATTCGGAGTGATTAATTATAAAAGTAGTGATTTAAAACGAATAGATGTCAAAACACGAAAATTATTAGCCATGAAAAAGGTCCATCAGCAAAAAGCAGATTTAGAGAGACTATATTTACCCGTAACGAATGGCGGTAGAGGTTTAATTAATACAGAAAATTTATATAAAGCTCATATTTTGAAGTACAAATTATATTTAGACCAGAAAAGTGATTATTTAATAGAAGCAATAGTGACACACGACCAGAAGAGAGAAAAATATTCAATATACAAAGATTCACTAGAAATAGAAACAGAATTAAGATTAACGTCCGGTAATAATCACACTAAATCTGAAATTAAAAATTGTATAATAAAAAAACAAAACGAAGCTTGGAGAAATAAGAATTTACATGGACAATTCCCTAAAAAAGTTCTTGATCTTGCCAATATTGATAGGGAACTCTCGTTTAAATGGCTGAAGAAACAATCTATTTCACCTGCACTGGAATCGTCCATATTTGCTATACAAGATCAGGCAGTAATAACGCGCCAACATGAGCGAGATATATTGAAGCGGAATGTTGATGGCAAATGCCGCTTGTGCGTAAGTAAGGACGAGACAGTTCAACATCTTCTTGCAGGTTGTGAGAAACTTGCCGGTACTTATTTTATAAAACGACATAATAACTTAGTTCAGTATATATTCTGGTGCTTGGCTAGGAAAAGCAAAATGGAGGTTAATAAATTGTGGTGGAAGGAGGAATTAAAACAACCAACTGTAAGAGAAAATAGTGTTGCGAAGTTAATGTGGGAATTACCGGTACAAACAGATGTTACAATAGTACACAATAGACCTGACCTGATATATATAGATAAAACAAACAACAATACTTACCTTATTGACATCTCAGTACCGTCTGACTATAATATTGGAGCTAAGGAACTAGAAAAAATTTGCAAATATCATCCGCTTAAAGTTGAACTCTCCAGATTATGGAACACCAAAGTCACAACTATTCCTATAATTGTAGGAGCCACGGGAGTGGTATCAAAAAGCCTTCAGCGATATTGCGATAAACTAGATACATGTATAAATATTCACATCCTTCAGAAACAGGCAGCATTACACTCCTCCACCATAATTAATAAAGTTCTGGGAGATACCGTTTTTGTAACGCAACCACAGCAAATAATAGCGGACACGTAATCATTATCCATCCACACACATATTCCTATATTTCCGAAATTAAACCCACAACCAACACTCTAATTTAACAGTATTGTATTTATATATATGTATTAATTTGATTTATTTATTTACTAACTTAACAAGGGGAAGGGGGGGGGGGTGTTAACAAGAATATAGTGAATGCCTTTTTTCCTGAGGGTCTCGGGACGGGGCATTTGTTGGAGCCGACTGAGTCGTGAAAGAGTTCAGAACTCGTTTATAATAATAATAAAATTAAATATAATAATATAATAATAAAGAGTGTGTTTCCTCTGCCTACCCTGCTAACTGATGCAGTGTGAAATTGTAAAAAAAAAATGTTTTATATATGCAGACAGATATGCGGATTATTGCTAATTTTTCGAATGCTCGAGTTTCCAAAAATACTAAATATACGCGATTGATGCAGGCAAATAGTTTCATAATATAAAAAGTAGAGGCCGCCGTTGTGGGTTCGATCCCCACTCGAGGAAGTGAAATATTTATTTATATTTATATTTCCATTTCTTCGTTCTGGTGTCGCGGCGTTGAGTTCTGCCACTCAACACGCAACGCCTCCAGAATTCGGCAGAAAGTGGGGAACAGAGTGTCTTAACACTAGGTTCCCTCTGCCTAGCCTGCTGTGGGCGGGATACAGCGTGAAGCTGATTGTTAAATAGTTTCATTTAAAATTTTACCTTCTCAGTCAAGAATGGGAACTTAAGTACTTACTTGATAATACAAGTACCTATGGTTATTCTTAAAATTAAAAATGAAACCTCTTATCTGTTTAATTAATCAAATAATAACATCGTAGGTAATATAGGTAGGTACCTATAGAACGGCAGCTGGGAGACATTTTGTATTTTTTGCAAGCTACCTGCACACTTCGATTTGCAATTTGCAACGAAATCGACCTTTTAATGTCTACCTACTCTACCTACCTGCTTGTGAGCTTACGAGTGATGCATCTTTATCATTTTTACTATATGTTTTTTTTTTTTGCCAAACGAACACTAGTTGTCGTGGGCTTTAATTAAATTATACTCTATATTATTAATATTTATTATTATTGTATATATGTCTTAATTCTTCTTCCGTATTTTTGCTGGATGAACAAATGGAGCCTATTACGCCTTTGTCGAAGTTGGGTAACGGAACTCGGCATCGCGATTTATCTAACTCAGAAAGAATTACATTCCATATTCATTTTTTAACCGACTTCTGGAAGAAAAGGAGGTTATTAATTAGATTGTATTTTTTTTTAATTCTATATTGTAGTCCAAGTGTATGTTAGTGGTATTTGGCGTATTTAGAAATCATGATGTTATTATCATTATAAAATAAATTTATATTAGGTATTCTAATTGAAATATTTTCATCTGTATATATAAAAACTATTTGGTTACTGAATGACTGACAGGTTACAGTCGAAACTACGCGGCCTAGAATGCTGTAATTTGGTACTCAGGTTCTTTAAGGAGTCGACATTTCTCAAAGAACCTAATTAAAAAATTCATACAGGAACGGCAATAAACGGAGATAAACATTTTTGAGTCGTACAAAATTAAGTATAATTCAACATTTTACTTAGTGAGGATAAGAATTTACCTAAAACCAGTATTTATAAATGTAATAATATTTGTCCGTCAATCAATACAAGGCGATTTCTTTTTTACCACACAATTAAAAACACCAATAATAAATATCAATCAAAGAAAAAGTAAATATATAGATTTAATATAAATTTTAACGAGCATAGCTGAATTATAATAATAAAGTATGGCAACACACTTATATGTTGACATTGAATAATTACTATACCGCCAGATGTCAGACGGGCAGGTGCCATTTTAATAGCACCTTATCTTCATCTCCGGAGATTCGAACCCACTACTGCTATCCCGTGAATAAATTACCAATATAAATAATCTGTAATGGCAGTCGTGACTTCTTGGAACATATTTCTTTTATCCCGCACATCGATAAGCTATAATGGCTTCGACATCAATCATGGAACTGGAAATGTGTGTCGTTGTAGGTAGTTCTGGTATTTTACTATTTGTGTTGATTGAAGACATTTGTCAAAAGATTTTTGCAAGTAGCGGTTGTTATGGTTTATGTTATTTTTAGAGCGTTTTTACTGTCATCTTTTTTTTTAGATGTGAAATTGATGATAATTTTAAACGGTTAATTATATGGCATATAAAACACTACATTCGATGGAAAATGGAAGTGTTTTGATAGGAAAGGAATGTTTAAATATTAGGTTCCCAGGTTCCCTCGGCTTAACCTGCCCTGCTATGAGCTGAATACAGCGGTAAAAAACTGATTTGATATAACTTTTTCAATGTGGCACTATGACTGCTATGGTTTAAAAAGAATAAACGATTTCTCCGAACACAAATATAATAAATTTTGTTATTATAACAATTCCATAGAATTGTTTCTATTAAAAATAAAGTAGCAATGTATCAAAAGCTCGTTATTGTAAACGGTATACGGTCTCACATTTCAGGAAACACCGAATGATTGAAATACGCTTTTTGAAAGCTTTCAAAGTATTCGTTTATAAAAAAAACTGGTTAAGTGCGAGTCGGACTCACCCACCAGAGCTTCCGTACTAATTTCAGGATGGTAAAACAACGGCAAGTGCACTATAGATCTTATAAAATCTTACAAACTTAAGGTTGCGTTCATATGCACTCATTTTGTATGAAATGAACTACAAATATAACTTTGTAGTGTTTTTTTTTACTGTGAAATACCTATACATTTTCCAGTATTAAGCGATAAGACGTTGCGTCGTACCAAATTACTCCTTTCAAGGTACGGAACCCTAAAAAGTGGTTACTAACGTTTCTACTCATATGTTAGCTTTTATTTTCTCGCGCCCACTAACCAAACTTCACACCACGCCGTTACAATGAATGCGAACGTGTTTTGTTTACAAGAGACATCTGGGTGTTACGCGGTGACCAAACTACGAATAAGGGAGGAACTAATAAATTATTAATTACTTTGAAGCTTGGAACTTTGCCAAAGTTTAAGTTTTATATTATTTTATTATTTTATAAGAGGTATGTTAAGACTCATTTGTTGTATAGTATGTGTTTTTATTTTATGGAAGTAGTTGGTTCTAATCCCGTGTATACATTTGTGTAGTTTATATTTCTGACCATTTATATGATTTCTGATGATCACCTCCATAAATAGCGGTAAATTAGCAATGGAGCGATTTCGAATATTTAACTTAACTTCACTCTCTACATACCTCTTTCGCCTCGTTCACGGTCATCAACCTCTTCATACATGCTCTCCGGGGGGATAAAAAAATCTTCTAAAATGAACAAAGACGAAAAAAATAACACGTATCGTTTACTCTACAAAAAACCTCGACACCAGAGCGAAGAAATGAAACTATTAAATACTTCATTTCCTTGAGTGGGATTGAACCCACAACCAGTCGCGTTTACAGACATACGCTTTATCCCCTGCGCCACGACTGGCCTCAATGTATGAGTTTTGATAAAAAATTTCTCCAGCTTCATGGTGCCCCTACATAATGAACGCCTTTGCTGGAACTTTATTACTCTTAAAAGCGATTAAGTCTTATACGGTTAGGTAAATGAATTGTTACATTGTTACTTTTACTTCCTAGAAGGTTACACTGGGAGACAAAACAGGTGAAGTTATGATTGACCAATCAATG
The DNA here is from genome assembly GCA_016802625.1 of Heliconius numata. NCBI lineage: Eukaryota > Metazoa > Arthropoda > Insecta > Lepidoptera > Nymphalidae > Heliconius > Heliconius numata. The sequence goes on from JAEBDU010013188.1 coordinate 510,068, forward strand.
TTATTAGTATTACTATTAAATCCGGAGGAACTCGGAGTCGTAGTGTCTTGACTTTCTGTTCTCTCTGACCCCGTTGCTATGTAGGCCAAGCGTACGAAATATTTACATATACAAATTGTTATTATTATTATACAATCTATTACGAAATACATCCTAAACTTAAAAGGCAATCAATCAGTGAATATGAAAGTTTTTCTTTCAATTTCACGCTGTACCAGCTGTGTAATATTTAATTATCTCGACTGCGAATCGAACCTACATCCTGTCGTGCTTACAGTCACACGTTTGCCTTTGGGCCATGACTGGCCTCTTACATGAAAACTATAATAAAAATGATCATAAAATTTTGTCGTCTTAAAGTTTTAAACAAAACATGCCAAATGTTCGCAGCATAAACGAGATAATTACGAACTCTAAATGACGGCTAGTAAAAATATTATATGCGTTCAGGTCATTGACCTTCAGCATCCCTGGCTTCCGCGCCACATGTTTGTTTGTTCTCATTTTTTTTTAAGATTAAACTTTGGTTAGCATTTTAAATTTTATGGCGTTTAGTGTGAGTTTTTTTTTGGTTAAAGAAGGAATTTGGTTTATTAAAACAAAGTAAAAAAGTAAAGTTTTTTTATCTAATAGTAGTTAGTTATTCTATTAAGACTTTTTCTTCAGTTTCCCGCTGTATCCCGCGGTTGAAATATTAATATAGTGTTAAGACATTTTGCTCCTCACTTTTCGCCGAGTTCTGGAGGCAACGCATGTTGAGTGGCGGATGCCAATTTGTACCTTCTGGTATAGTGGCTTCACTACTAAGACGACGGAAGGACGGAAGTTCAATTTATGTACCATAAAGTATATGCTATGCAGATTACTCTTAAAAACTCTTCTTTACTCTCGCATCGTCCTGAAAGTATCACTATATATAACAATTTGGTGATTGAGAGAGATTGGTTCCATGATTTGGTTCCCATTGCGCAAATTCGAAATAATCCTTGCTTCTTCTATAGGTTCATTTTTGCCACAGATTTACTGGAGTAACCACAGTAACATGGTCACATTACTGCTCAATTGTAGCATATCAACCAGGTTTCGTGGTAACGGCCATGACAGGCTTTCTCACAACAGGATCTACCCTACTACTATCTACTCTGTCTCTTATTCCCATTAGTGAGAATCGAATTGAGTACCATCACAATATTTTCCACAGACACTTCCAAATTACCAAAATGGCGACGTTACAACTTTTCCCGCGTAACTACATTTTATTTTTTTTTATTTATGTCAGTAACTTAATGAAACTCTGCCTGGTCCCATCAATGGTCTTCATTTGCGCGTAAGTCACGTTCCATAAGATTTATATGGTCGCGACAACACTGTACGTGGACTTACTTGTAGGTAATTCTACTATAACTGCATTATATATTGTTGTTTTTTAATAGGTTAGAAATCATGGGAAGTTGTTGTGGAATATGGCATGTGAGATTTGGCTATTTTAAATTTTGGCTATGGATAAGTAGTCTTTCTGTTTGTTTTACTTTAGCAAAATAACCTTCTTTAATAAGTCAATATATCGTGATAGAGTGCTGTCTGTCTTCCACAATTCGTATTATTTTCTGTGGAAAGGTTTAATATTCAGTATATTTAACGGAAAATTTCAATTTATATTTAATCTGTATTCATCTTACGCTTCTTATGAATAAAATACATTTATTAATAATCAATTGTTAAAGGACTTTAAATAATATAGTGACTGATTAAAATGGGATAAAAAATAAAATATCTGTTTGCGGTATTATAATATCTTCTTGACTTTATCCGTAGCACTCTATTAAATAAAATATTTAAATTTTGATATACCCACCATGATTTTAATTAAAAGAACCCACGCAGCAGTCGCAACTGGGTTAAAATCACTTCAAACACTAGCTAAGTATGGGAAATATTCAAAATACAGAGAGGTTCACGATCTCTTAAGTCCTCCAGAAGCGATGTATTCTATGGGGTTATGCTATAGCTAAGGCACGGCGGAGTAACTCATTAAAATAGGATATAAAAAATAATACAAATAATTCATATCTGTTTGCAGTATTATAATATCTTCTCCATTCTATCCATAACACTCCATAAAAAAATATTCTACTTTTAATACACCATGATTTTAATTAAAAGAACCCATACCGCAGTCGAAACTGGGTTGAAACCACTTCAAACACTAGCTAAGTATGGGAAAAAATTATGGAAAATATTCAAAATACAGAGAGAGGTGCACGATCTCTCAAGTCTTCCCGATGCTATGTGTTCTATGGGGTTATATGGTATAGCTATGGTATGGCGATGGCGGAGAGCTCGTTAGCCTGATGAGAATCCCCGTGCCCGCGCAAACTGTGTCGAGTGTCTGCTGTGCTTTTGTCTGCCTCTGTTGACAGGTGGATGACTTGTTTGTTTACTTCGACTGGTATATTGTATTGATTTTTTTTAATTTATTTGTTGTAGTAGGTGGATTGTTATTCTAAATAGTAACAATGATACTTATCGATGTGGTTTCTTTGTGTGATATGAGAATACTTCATTGAAATACGATTAAATTAAAAAAAGGAGAAAAATACTTAATTGAAATAAACTAATAATAAATTATTATTTTTTTCGTTTTGTGTTTTGGTTAATTAATATCAATTATAAAATAAATAATAATATACACTCCATAAGATATATTTTGTTTCAGTTAACAGTCGATGAATTGTCGTCTACATTACTTGTCACTTAAATAACAACTATTTTAGTTTTGAAATTAATAACAATAATAGTTACTATATATGTACTCTACAACTAAAACTGTTTATACAACTAGAATCTCTTTAAATACACTACTTTGAAAAAAATAAGAGGGAAATAAAATTCCTTTAGAATAGTTCCATATGAGCAAGTCTTTGTAGATAAATGATATGAATATCTTTAGACTTAAAATTTAAAGATGTTTATTTATTCCATTGAAATATATTCACAAATAGAAAAGGAAAGGCAGTCCGTCCGTACCTGTATGTATTATAATATTCTCATAGACAAGGAAGTACAAGTACAAGAGAATGTCTTTAAAATCCTACTGATATAGAAACTGGAACGCACGTCTATTATATTGTTATGAGTAAAGAAAAGCAGAACACCGCTTGTTGAAATGCAACATGGCTTTATGTGAATATTATTATGTTTAACCAGATGCCCAAGATGTGGCGCAGAAGCATGAGATTGCGACTGGTTGTGGGTTCGATTCCCATTTTAGAAAATAACATGTTTATTATTTTCATTTCTTCGCTCTGGTGGCAAGGCAAATTTGCCGGAAAATAGAGAACGGGGTGTTTTAACACTAAATTCCCTGTGTGCGTGAAGCTGATGATTCAGCGTGAAGCTGATTATAATTTTATTTAAAATTTCATAAGTTAAAATAAGTATAAAATGTGATAATTTAAAAATTTTCTACAACAATTTTTCAAGTATGGCTCTAAATTTCTCATGCGAGTTCTAGTTAGGGCGTGTGTAAAGTTCGTTAGTGTGACGCACTATATCATTTGAATGTATGTCGAGAACGCACGCTTTCATACTCTTTTGTGCTTTATTTTCATAATTAGAACTCCTTACTTTGTGAAATGAAACGGTTTTGAAACAACGAATTTGTTATAAAACTTATTATTTAAAAAAAAACTTAAGACGCCATTCTCTTAATTGTTAATCATCAGTTAGTAATTATTTATACTTTCATGCTCTATCCCGCACATAGCAAGTTAGGCAGAGGGAATTTGGGTATCTAGTGCCAAAACACTCTGGTCCCATTAAGACACTTCCGTTTCCTATTTTTCACCGATTTTTCATCATTATAGATGACAGATTGTTCTCTAAACTTAAACGTAATTACGATTTAAATACCTGACCAAACTGAACTAAAACCTCAATCAGAACTGCTTTAACTCGTTCACCAAACAACACTCGTGTTAAAGTAAACTTCATCTACCTTGAAGTTAGATGAAGTTGAACATTCACTAAATAGGTCATGAGGTGAATGAATTGTATGAAGCACTTTCTGGCTTACTACATTCTGTTATGAAGTAAACTAAGTGGTGTTTCCTTAAATTACTTCCGTTTAGTGAAAGCCTTCGTCAAGTTTCATTACATTTTTAGCAATTTGCTAAATGCTGAAGGCTGAAGGTTTTGGAGGAGCAGTTATGTTTCTGTTGATGAATACCATGGTAAAACGTTTTTTTAATTATAAGAAAAGATAAATAAATTTAGTACACTTAATATTTCTATATTATAATTAACAAACCCACTTTATTAAAATAATTAATATTCTATAATATACTATTTTTTATATATACTTTAGTAAAAAAAACGAAACGAAAAACAACAGATTGTGAATATTAAAAAAATCTAAATTTAAACATATTACATTAAATGGGTCACGAGGTGAATGAACATTGAGGAGACCCCCCCTTCAGCTGTTTCCAAAATAGTCCTTGTGTTAGTATGCATACCACAGCGTATATGAAATGTATGAGCTACGTCACTTGACAGTTATAAAGACCTAAGTTAATTAAAACATGCAAGTAGGGAACAGGAGTGTCTTAATGGGAACTGAGTGTGTAGATTTACTACGTTCCCAAATTCCCTCTGCCTACCCTGCTATGTGCGGGATATGGCGTGAAGCTAAAAACGAAAGACTTTTGTGTAAATTTACATTTGTTTATAGTTTTATACTGTATTTATTATATTTTTTATTCTGAAAATATTTGTCTAAGGTTAAGTTCATTTATCTTTGTAATATCTTTTATTCATCGATCATTCCCCTAATGATATTATTACTCTAGACTCCCCCTATTTTCTTGGAAATTTGTCTCGACGAATTATGAAAGCAGCAACAGAATATTTTTCTGTAAGCTTGGGATATATTAAGTTATATTGATAAATTATAATATCTATTTGGACTGATCTATTTTATTCATATTGATGAAGAAAACATTGGTATTTTAATCTAGTAAATTATAATGATAACAATTACTTTTGACTTTGATTGCAACAAATTTAGGTGATTAATGCCTAAACACTTAGAAATAACGAGCTAATTTATGTTATTATTTAATCGTTATGTTTATGTATTTTCAAAAGGTTCTAAGTAGGAATATTTTAAGTAACTTACTTTAAAGAAATAGGCCACCATGGATGCCTAGATGTATGTGTTCGCCTTCACAAAATTTGTGAAAGTAAATTTTACTACGTGGTCATTTTCCTGCTATCGTAAGACAAAAAGTTAAGATGAATCTCGTCACCCAATACCATCAAAATGCCTCGAAGCCGAACTGGAAATAAAGAACAGAGTGTGTAGACACTAGGTGCTCTTTGAACACCATAGCAGCACAGCAACATAGCACAGCATAGGTACAAATCGAATACTTAATTCATATCTCCCAAAATGACATAAAAAAATATAATATAAAATAGCAACACTGATTTTAAGCTATGGTTGACATTATGCATGGAATACTTCTTTCGTCTACTCATTGTTCTACCTGGATGGGGCGCAACAATGGGAGGTAATGCGTTACTTGCAACAGCTCAGCGGTTATAGTGCAGCTGAACTGGTGAACAAAAACATTCATGCTGATATACTGATGATAATGATATAAATTAAATAATAACTTTATCTATCTAGTAGCGGCCCGGCCGCGGCTTCGCCTGCGTGAACTACGTTATTATCTGTCGTACGTCATGCAAAGTTTGAGACTACTAGCATTTGTAATAACGAAGTTTCATACAAACTTTCAACCCCAAAAACAACCCCTTAGAAGTCGGATATTGCAAATTCCCGTCTTAGCGAGCACCTACGTCCTATAAGTAACTCCTATGCAAAATTTGAGATTCCTAGCACATGTAGTTTCTGAGATTTCGTGATGAGTGAGTGACCTTTCGATTTTATATATATAGATAGACAGATAGAGGCCGGTGTAGAGATCAGCGTGGCACAAGTGGCACAGGCGTGTGACTGCAGACACGACGGTCGTGGGTTGGATTCCTACTTCGGAAATGAAAAAAATAATTTCATTTTTTCGCTACTCACTTTACTCACTTTGTTTCGCTTTAGATACTTAGCAAGCCAATAAATACAATTACATGACAAATAAATTGTAATACCAGTACTAGAAAAAAAAAAATATAATTAACTAATTATAAAAGGACAAAACTAGATAATCTCACTACCTTAACGCATGAACAACGTAAAGCCACAACGTTAATGTTGATTGATTGCTTCAGTGAGATCTTAATTAGACTGCTCGAGCCCTGCGGTCACTTGCAGTCGACTTGGTTTTGAGTAATCCTATTACGAAGTGACTTAAGTACAGTTGACCCCGATACAACGATTTGTTAAGTATCAGGTTTAGTACTTCCCTTGTAGAGTTGGAAGATGTTTAGTAAAAATAATAAATATATGGTCGTCGTGGCGCAGCGGCACAAAGGTGTGACTGTAACGCGACGGTTGTGGGTTCGATCCCCACTCGAGGAAGTGAAATTTTTATTTACGTTTATATTTTCATTTCGCTCTGGTGTCGAGGCAAAGCGCGTTAAGTTCTTCCAGTCAACACGCAATGCCTCCAGAAGGACTCGGAGAAATGTGGGGAACGGAGTGTCTTAACACTAGGTTCCCTCTGCCTACCCTGCTGAATGCGGAATACAGCGTGAAGCTGACTTTTGATTTGATGATATATGAACTTTTGTTAATATATCATTTAATTTATAGTAATATTTTATATGGTTGAGCGCGTTAATCTCGGGAACTGTTGGTTCAAATTAAAATCTCTTTTTGTGATGAATAGTCTATTCATCGACGAATAAAAACGTCACATTAATTGTTTCGATGTAGGTAACTCATTGGACCTGCGACTACGATGGATCCCATCGATCCTTGGATTGTGTCATAAGTCCCAATAATTTATATATGATCACGCGGGCGAAGCCTCTAATAAGAGATAGTAAACAATATAGAGCTTTGAATGCATTATTTTCATAATAATGTTAAGAAAATTGTTAAAAATCTAAACATAGCAAGCAGGTTTTGAAGCTAGGAATTTGGAGACCTTGGTCGATTAAGCTATACGCTTCCATCCAGAGACGACGTTGCAATCTTTATAAGTTTTTTTGTCAATCTCTGTACAAAAGATTTTACAAAGCGTTCAGCTTTACCAACATTTTTTTATACAAGTTTAAACATTGTTTCTTTCTTCAACCCATTAAATTACTATACGGTTTCATAGTATCTGCAAGATGTATTGAAATATTTGAAGAAGAATAAAGTTTTTTTATATAAACAAACTTTTAACAAAAGGCGCGGCGTAGGGCTCCAACGATACTTTAAACATCCGCTTTTACGGTTGGCGACGTTTGAAACGCGCTTTCTGGCTGTGGATTTGAACCATGCCTGCAGTAAGTTTCAGGATGAGGACCTTGGGGAAACATTGACTATTTTATATTTTGAGTGGTTTCTTAGAGTTTTTTTTTAATGATTGAAATATGTATTTTATTGATACAGACAATAATGATTCTCAAACAATTTAAATTAAACAAATTTTTGCAAAAGCATTAGAACTACAGTTAAAAAATAAAATTATTCATACATATAGAGTTACGCTGTATCCCGCACACAGCAGAGTAGGCAGAGGGAACCCAGTGAATTCTAGAGGCAATGCGTGTTGAGTGGCGGAACGAAAATATTAAACATTTCATTTCCTCGAGTTGGAATCGAACTCACGACCTGTCCCACTATGCTCCTGCGCCATAAGTGTTATTTTATACATATAACTATAACAATATCCACATAATTTTTAACTTCCTTCCTGTACTATGCGTTTACGATAAAAATAATATAATGACAGTCGTTTCAAGGCATTCCACATAGTGCAGCGCATATCCTATACGCTTATTAATATTCACAAAGAATATTATAAATATGTATTTTCAATAAAAAAAATAATTCCTATAAGAAATTAATTTAGCTAACTGTTTCATATTAGACTTAAAATTTTTAATTATAGAAAAACCTCGCAAAAAGTTAATTGTAATTTATTCAATTAATTTTTAAATTGTAATATAATTATTTCAGAATATTTATAGAGTGTAAGAGTTAACTTTAAAAATTTAAACTAAAATTTTCTATAATAACAATGTTAGTTCTAAGCAATGTGGTTCCGCGCGGTTACTACTGTTTCTTTGAATTATATACGAGTATATGTGAATGTATATCTTTTAATTAGCATTGTTAGAGTGCTATGTGGTTATTATAAGCGGTATTTACTAAGGATAATTATATATTGTACGGTGAATTATTAATTTAATGAATTTGATATCATGATCGTAACATTTTTTTTCCAGCTTCACGCTGTTTCCCGCTTATAGAAGGATAGGCAGAGAAACCACAGTTGTAAGACTCTCTTTCCCTACAATTCACTCAGAACTTACTTTTAGCAAAGTCTAAACTTTAGTATTCTAATATTTAGAACTAAATCTTTCTTAATATATTTCATATTTATTTAAATTTATATTTTCATTTCTTCGCTCTGGTGTCGAGGCAAAATGCGGCGTTGAGTTCCGCCACTCAACATGCAATGCCTCCAGAATTTGGCGGAAAGTGGGGAACGGAGTGTCTTATAACACGAGGCTTCCTCTGCCTACCCTGCTGTGTGCGGGATACAGCGTGAAGCTGATTTATTTTTTATTTATTTATCTTTCTAAATACACGTAATTTTTAAATTGCAACTTATATTTTTATTAATCACAATCTATACTTACTAGTTCTAGTCCAACTAAATGACGTTAAAAATACAGAAGAACAAGACAACGGCAAGCAACATTAGCTCGCCAAGTTAGGTGTGACCGATAAATAGTAATTCTATGTAATAGGAAGGTGGACGATCGCGTGACGTCACGCATGTCACGCTATCTATGCATATGCAATGCGGTGCAGGGACAGTAGGCGACGTGTGGTGAGAGAAAAAGAAAATGTCTTTTGGTCTTTGCTTGGTGGGTGGGTGATAGGAAGGAGTAATTAATGTTTGTAGATATAGTGATGTCGTAGTATCTGTAATTCTGTATATATTTTTAGTATCCTGAGGGAACCTAGTGTAAGGTCACTTCGTTTCTTATTGATACACTTCTGTTCCCTGATTTCCATCGAATCTTTTTGAGGTATTGTTAATACCAAAGCGAGGCATTTAAAATATTACAATATTTCATTCTTGTCAATTCAGTGGGAATTAAAACCCACAATCGTCGCGTGTACAGTCGCATGTTTTTGCACTTTGATTATAGTAACACTTTTCCCTGCCTGCACTTCCCTTAATAATGGAGACAGGACTCAAATAACCAGCACATGCCAACGATACATGTGTATATGTATATATAAGAATAATTAGGCCGTTGATACTGTCGTCTGTTTATTGAAGCACTATTCAATTCTGTTTAAATTAGGTACGAAAACTCCTATTGTAAAAACTTAAACAATAATATTTCGTAAATATTTTGTAAAAATCGTAGCAATCTCAAATGAAAAACCTACATAGGTTAATTTTATTTAAAATATTTTAGACAAGCAAAAATAAATTAACATCGAGTTAGTCCAAATCTAGCTCACAATTTAAATATAAATTAGTGCAACAGACGAGCACGTTGACCGTAAAACGTTCAGTACACTTTAGCCGTCAGCAAAAAAGCTAAAAATGTAATATGAAAATACTTTATTTTTTTATCTTCACGCTGTATCCCGCGTATAGCAGGGTGGGGAAAGGACACCTGGGAATCGAAAAGTGTTAAGACACTCCGGTCTTATCAAGACACTTCTGTTCCTGGTGACGCTGCGTGTAGAGTGGTGGAACTCAACGGCGCACTTTGCCTAACTAGGCAAAGATCAGAATGAGAAAATGAAAATATTAAATATTTCATTTCCTCGAGTGGAAATCGAACCTACAACCTCCCGCGTTTATAGTCGTACGCTTGTGCCACGGCTGGCGTTAATATAACATAACTTTATGCTAAAAATAAGCTTATCTTTTTACTGCAATTGTAATTATATAAAGAAAAAGAACAGACATGTTAGTTAAACAAAGAATCTGACCGATTTTTGTACTTGAAAATCTTGCAAGCCAATTTTATCTCAAGGCGCACCTTGTATGGAATTGGCTTAGTGCCCAGCGCTCGAGGACTCGGGTCTTTAATAAAGACAGAAATGCTATCCTGAAACTGAACTAGTAAAACCAACTATATGATCAGAATATTATATGAAAAGAATAACATAATTTTTCTATTTATGTTAGTTGGTGACTATGTGGAATAGTTAATATGAAAAAATGTAAGAAAACTATTTTTTTACATACAACAATGTTTATGTAGCCTCGGCTTGAACTGTGCATTTATAAAAATTATGGAATGAAATCTACTTTTTAACCGACTTCTGTAAGAAAAGGAGGTTATTAATTCGACTGTATTTTTTTTTTCATTTATTTTTTTCAAAATATTTCCCATAAGAAAGAGGGAAAGGAGAATTTAATAACCAATTCCTTTATCTATTCATTTTCCCCGAATTTTTCTAAGCATTTCATGTTTTTTTTTTGTTAAGCCGGGCTTTTGCCTTGGAGCTAAAACGAAGAAAAAAAATATTAATAAATAATAATTCATTCCCTCATAGAGATCGAACCCACAACCTTCGCGTTACACACCCTTGTCGGCCTGAGCTACGACGATCTCGATAGGATGGAAGGAATATAATTGAAAAATTTTATATGGCAACACAGAAGCATTTAGGTACATACGAACTCGCACGTATCCAATATTCCAAATGCAATGCGTGCAAACACCATCGCCGACGCGTCCAGCTCACCCGCAAACTAGCGGAAATTGCTCATTCCACACTTTTTAATGACTACTTCCCAATGCGAGCTTAATGAGTCCGTCAGACCGGATTGTTTATATTTATGAAAGTTGCAAGTATGTGGGATTTGATATATAGGTAGTGTTTCTGGTCATCGTCGATATCTCTCATGCTAGAGACGACGTGGTGACCAGTCACTGCACTTGCTTACTGTTACCCAATTATTAAATAATGAAAAACATACGTTTATGTCTTTGTTAGAAACATATCGTGTGAGATATAAATCCTCTTTAAATAATCGATAACTAATAATCCACTATAAATAAAGTGGGAAACGGAGTGTCTCAACACTAGGTTCCCTCTGCCTACCCTGCTGTGTGCGGGATACCGCGTGAAGCTGAAGTTGATAAATAATATGAGACATATTTAAAGTCAGACATGACGCCGTACGTATTTGAGTTAAAATATGAGTGTTTAATTCCTAAATGGTAATCGCCTTTTTGGAACAAAGCCACAGAGAAGTAATGAATTCTGAAACATTTGGAGAACAGCGTTATGCTAATGCTATGAGCTTAATTTTCTAATACACTTAGCTAATATTATGTTATGTAAAATTATTATATATTTTTTCATGGCGTTCTCTAAGTTCTGTAAAAATATGGTGTGTGGGGAATTGTTATTTGTAATGCATATTGATATAATGAACACTGAACTAAAATATTTTAAATGAAATTTAATTCACAAATAGCTTTAAAGCTTCACTCTGTGATACCCGCATAATGTAGGGTAGGCAGGGGCAACCTAGTGTTATGACACTCCGTTCCTCAACTTCCGCCGTACTTTCGAAGCGTTGCGTGTTGAGTGGCGGAAAACAACGCGGCGTTGTGCCCCCTTGCCAAAGGGGATAAATGAGAGGAGTGGAAATCGAACCCACCACCTGTCGCATTTGTTATCTCTAATAACATTTCTCTATAGGAATTATTTAAAAGCTAAATATATTTTAATAGAAGTGTCACATTTCTTAAACAATGTAAATTAGCGGTCAGCAAGAAATGAAATCGCTATTTGAATACAATACATAGCCTATTATATTATTTATATAATATATTTCTACAATTATTTCCTTGAGGAAGTACAAAAGACATAACATTAGGTACTTACTTCTAGTTTCTCATATATTTTTCCTTTAATTGAAACTTAAATATAGCCATATAATTTTCTAATATTTATAAGAGCTTTTACATAATAAACACAAATAGTCTATAACAATTTTATAATTAAATGTATATAATAATTAAAGTTCTAATCGCACCAAAGTTCGGCAACAAAAATAAGTATGATATCAGCACATACCAGTACCGTACCTACTGCCATTTTCCGGTTCGGCAACGCGCCCACCCAAAAGGAACTGTCGCCGTCTAAATTATAATATTTAAAAAAATTTGCTTCACGCTGTATCCCGCGTACAGCAGGATAGGCAAAGGGACCCTAGTGGTAAGACACTCCGTCACAAGTCTGCCGATTTATCGAAGCACTAGTTAAGTGAAGGAACTGAGCGCACTTTTGCCTTGATACCAATTAATATTTTAATTCCCTCGAATGGTGATCAAACCCAGGACTGTTAAGTTACAGGCACACTTTTCTGCCCCTGCGCCACTACGACCTAAATTATAATATTTTTGCTTAATATCTCTTTAACGCATATTTGATGAGCCTGACTCGTGGTTGATACGCTCGCGTGCATTGTGATGTTTACGCTTTTTAGATTTGCCGTATTAAAAGGACCGTTTTCTTATTGTCGTATGCATGTCTGTATGTATATTTCCTTCTATTTATGGTATGTTATTGATATATAATGAGGTTTATGTTTACATTGTTTCGTTTATTAGCCAATATAAAATGAAATGTTAAATTAAAATGAGGCCAGGCATGCTGCAAGGGTATAAGCGTGCTCTACATGTGACTGGTTTCACTTCTTTGCTCTGGTGACGAGGTAAAGCTCCAGAAAAGAAAAAATGGAGAACAGAAGTGTCTTAATGGGAACGCAGTGTCTTAACCCTAAGATGCCAAGTTCCCTCTGGCGACTGTTCTATGAGCTGGGATATAGCGGAAAGCTAAAAAAAAAGTGAAATCAAAACTTGACTTACTGTGCAAAATAAAAAAATATGTTACAGATTTAAAATAGACTACAAAATGACAAAGCCAGTTCTGTTTGTGTAGGGAACCTTTATCTTCATCAATGTACCTACATACATACATATATGGACAGAGTTAGACATGAAGCACAAAAGGAAATTGCATCGAACTGCATAGCCTATACGGTTCCTCATTTCAATATTGAATATTCCATCACACCGTCGAATACTCTTTGTCTTTTCTAATTACTTCTATCAATTGTTGTTCGATTTTTTAGCTTTATACTAGCCCCCCCTTCCCCTCCATATGCTAGGGGAGCTCATAACAGGGTAATCAAAGAGAACCTAGGAACCTAGTGTTAAGAAACGCCATTCCCATTAAGTCATTTCCGGTTCTCACTTTGATTTTATGTGGGAATCGAACTCGTACTCCTGCGACACGACTGATCTATTAGTTTTTTTTTCTCAATTTTTTGTTATATTTTCGCCCGTTTAAATTTTCGTTAATATTTTTAGTATAAGGAAATATTTACTCGTTTTGATTAGTCAAAGTGCGATTTGCCAGTCAACATGCGATATCCCTCTAAATGGGCGTTTTTAAAGCGACATTTATTTCACATTAACCGCTTTCAAAGTCGTATGGTGGAGGAGTAGTCATCGTCTTAACGAAAATACCTAATAACACAACAAAATTAGAAATTTAAATTATATTTTATCGTAAAATTCTTCCTTTTAAATAATAAATTTATTTAATTTTATAATTTAAATAACATTTTTCTTTTCAGATTTTACGTAAAATGAAGCGGCCATCATAGAAGTATATATTTTTCTAAAGACGACGACATAAAACAAGTAAGCTCTAAATATTATCTTAAAATATTCTCCCAGTAGTATAGTAGTCCCAGTAGTATAGTAGCCCCAGTAGTATAGTATAATTTATTTCAAATATCAACCAAATTCTTGATTTCTATATACATACGTTTTTTTATCCTATCCTATCCTATATCTTATAAAACAAAGTCGCTTTTTGTGTCTGTCTGAACTTTCTAACTCTTCTTCTTCTAAACCACCCAACGGATTTTGATGCGGTTTTCACCATTAGGTCGAGTATTTCTCAGGGAAGGTTTATATATAGTTTATTATTAGTACATTCTTATGTAAATTAACATAAATACGATAAATGTGCATAAAGTCCTACCCGTTGAGACACTTTCGCGCATGCGCTGCTTTAATGGTAAGTACTACATGAAAATAATGTACTGGAGTATTGTTTCTCTTAATAAGATCTACAAAAAAGTCCGCGATAGCATATTCGTATCTTTTAAGAATAACGTGTAGTGATCATATTTCTGTCTAAAAATTGTAATTTCAATATATTTTTTATTGTGGGGGATATTTTTCCATAATGGTATTAATCCTTATCCTTTAAAATACTTTATTAAATTTCTACGTTAAACGAAGATAAAATTTGCTTTTGACACTATTTCGAAATTGCGAATAGTTTTAGAGAAAAACGCATTTAATTGTTAACACATTACGCCGTTCACGCATAAATTGTATCGAGTCAAGTTTCACTTATCCCTTACTCTCAGCATATAAATAAGTATATTAGTTACATTGGCCATTTAATATAGATCAAAACTGTCTTTTACTGTTTTTCATTTTAATTAGTACTTTAGAAGTTGTTATAATATCAAAAAATCCTTGCTGCGAAACGGCTCGCCACTCGCCATGCCTTACACGCATCGGTGGTTCAGTGGTAGAATGCTCGCCCGCCACGCGGGCGGCCCTGGTTCGATTCCCGGCCGATGCATTCTATTTAATTTTCCTCACAGGCAGCCACGTAGTGCTTGCTTTTCATCAGGGACAGAATACCCTCTTCAGCATTAACCACAAGCTCGAAAAAAAAAACCCGCCTGCCTCTATAGCAACGAAGATTTAGATGCGTTTGCACGTATTGGATAATTGGAGATGAATGTATTATTTCAGCGCGATATATTTGGTTTCATATTTTTTGTAGTAGTTATTAGTAGGTAGGTTTTTGTTTATAATTTCTTCCGTTTAAAAATAGTCATTTAACTATCTAAAAATAGTCATTTAAATATATTTTAATGAGTACTTGAAAAGATTAGTAGCACAGATTTAAAATTACGGTACCTACTAAAAAATCCTTGCTGTGTAAAACAATTGGAAAATCCTTATTGAAACTACGAAAATGCGGGTCGCATTAGGGTTTAATTAATTTTCACATTATCTTAAGTGCTTTGAAAATATACATTATTTGAATAATCCAGTAGTTAAAGCGGGCGAAGCCGCAAGGGGGTCGCTAGTATTTCATAAGAATGATTTTCTAGTATTATTTTTGCAATATTATTATCAACTTAAACATAATAACTAAAACCACTAACTTATAAAAATTTACATTTAAACCGAGGGAACAGCTATCTTAGTTCCTGTCCTAAGAAGCCTTTGACAATAGACAATAGCCTGATTGTCATTCCATTAGCTCCTGCTGAGGATATGTAAGCCAGCCAGTACAGTGCCATACCATATAAGACTCTATGGCAAGTTAGCACGCCGTACGAGGGAACCATATCCGTTATTTATCATTCAGTTTTAATGATATTTACAATTGCGATTGCTGAATTGATAAGCGTTGACGGTTGAAGGATTGATTCACTCGTATATAGTTTTGTTATCGTAGTATGAATAAATGGAAGTTTGTTATATATATGTAAATAGGTCACTTTTATGACGACAATGAAATATACGCAACTTGAGGCCAGGCATGGCGCAGGGGCTAAGTGTGCAAATGTAAACGCGTAGGTAGGGTATTCGATTCGCACTCGAAGAATAAAATTTTTGATATAATGAAAAAAAAAAGGTTTTAGCAACTTGTGATGTTATTTGTTAGTTTAACTTTCTTACAAAAAATTTTTAGAATATAAAATAATTTCAGTACAGGCAAAACTTTTTTTAATTATCTTCTAACGTTTGAATAATATAGAGTTTGTACTTAAGTTTATATATTTTAATGAATCACTATTACAAGAATGTATAGTGTTCAACAATTCCTGGTATATACGAGCAATACGTCAAACAACGTTACGTACGAGCTACGTACTCTTTAAAACATGAATGAATTACTTGAAGCGGTGAAAGGAAATGTGGATCAAAGGAGATATCAACTCCTTGTGATCTAAAAGGTTCCACTCGAATACAAAACTGTCAGTTGTGCGTATTTTATCATATAATAATTGAATCTTATGATTTTCAGCTTCACGCTGTATCCCGTATGTAGCAGGGAGTCTAGTGTTAAGACACTCCGCTCTCAGTTTCCGCCCAATTCTGCAGGCGATGCGTGTTGAGTGGCGGAATGTAGAGCAAAAAACAATTAAAACAATTGGCAAATGCCCAACGCTAATTATTGTAATTCGTAGATAATTAATTATTTTACTTTCGAACAATAAAACTATTTTATCAATAGTATATAAACGGATATCCTTTTGGGAGAACAATGTCATAAGATTTGAGGCCAGTCATGACTCGGTTCATTTCCATTTCTTCGCTCTGGTGTCCAGGCAAAGAGCGGCGTTGAGTTCCACCACTCAACACGCAATGCCTCCAAAATAGGACAGTAGGGAACGGAATGTCTTAACACTAGGTTCCCTCTGCCTACTCTGCTGTGTGCGGGATACAGCGTGAAACTGATTTAATAAAGTATTTAGGTAATTGTGTAAGTCGTGATACTTTCCAAGTCGTTCGACTCCCCCACAATAAAACGGTTAATCGGAAACACTGAACAAGTTAAGCGCTGTAATTTCTCAAAGCACTCTTCATCTTTGTTGTACGAGTTCACTAACCCTGAAATTGCTGTGCGGGGTAGAAAAGGACCCATAGCATCGCATCTCGAGTGTGTCCCAGATTGTTTCAGCGCGAAGTTGCACGACGTTTTCCATAGTTTGAATTTCAAATTCTGTCGCGAGCCCTCGCTCTGGTATCGTTTTTTTTTAACCCTAGTGAAATATATTTAATGAGACTAAAGTTATTACTGTCAGCATATCGCTACAATAACTTTTTGAAAGGTTAATAATGTTTGTGTGTTTTCAAATAGTATTTTCAATATTTAAAACAAATCAGCAACAGAACAAACAAGTGGCGAAACTCACCGCCGGGATTTTGCCTTGTTGCCAAAGCGAAGAAATGAAAATAATAATAAATAATAATTTATTACCCCTATTACGGATCGAACCCACAACCGTCGCGTTACAGTCACATCGTTGTGCCCCTGCAACACGACGATCCCATTATTATTATTATATATTTAAAAAATTATAAAATAATTAATAAATTTTTTATATTAAATGAAATTTAAATTATTCCATAATTAATAACCAGTTAGCCACTACGCCTGCACTTGACTGTTGCCGACCTGATTCCCGCGCTGATAGCATGTATGTAGCGTTGGGTTGGATTTTTAATTTAATAGCTTATAACGATCATTAGTACCCCCTATTTATTATTTTTTATTGGTTTTCGCTTTAAATTTGGATAGAATTTTAAGTTAAAGTGCACTAGTGTATAGGTCTTATTAGTTATAAAAATATTATTTCTAATTAAATAACAATATTATAAGTAATATAGGGGCCGGTCGCGGCTCTGGGGTACATGGGTGACTGTTAAAGCGATAGATTGTGTGTTCGATTTCCACTTGAGAAAAATAAATATTTATGTTATCTTTTTTTTCTTTTTTAATTATCCTCACTCTAGTAGCGTTAAGATTCGTCACTCAACGAGCAATGTTTCAAAAATTCGGTGAAAAATGTTATCGGAGGGTCGTAACACAAGGTTCCCTCTGCCTTCCCTGATATATGCGCGGTACAGCGTGAAGCTGAGAAAAAAAAGGAAAAATTAAACAATAGATGCCACACACTGTGTGTAGGATGCTTGTTACTCATAAAACAGTAATGTACGCGACGACGAGCTAGCTCTCACAGGCGTTTGCATATTGCACGCTGCGTCGGGATCCTGACTGTGACGTCATGTGACAGCATCAGCATTTTATCCTCAAAGGAGATATTATGAAGTGGATTTCATCTTGCTTCTCTATTTTGATAGATTAATCGAATATAATATTTGTCACGTATATATAAGTTTTTTTTTGCATTAATAGAATATGTTTCGCAGTTTTATAGGGTACCTGAGAACCTAGTGTTGAGATGAGACTCTCAGATTCCATTAAAACACTTCTATTTCCCACTTTCCGGGGAATTCTAGAGGAAATGAATGATATTAAAAAAAAACATTTTCTCGAGTGGGAAGTGAACCCCCGACCTGTAGAGATTAGTCTCTAGTTCTATATTATTCAGCAAAAAAGTCCCACGGGTTTAGTGTTAGTCGATGTAGGCATTACTCCTTTGAACGTATGCCGCGATCACGATGTGCGCCACCGGACTCGAATATCAAAACTAACTACTGCTGTGGTATTGAATTTTGATATGTTTGTATATCTATATATATAAAGTCGAAAGGTCACTCACTCATCACGAAATCTCAGAAACTACATGTGCTAGGAATCTCAAATTTTGCACAGGAGTTATTTATAGGACGTAGGTGCTCGTTAAGACGGGAATTTGCAATATTCGACTTCTAAGGTGTTGTTTTTGGGGTCGAAAGTTTTTATGAAACTTCGTTACTATAAATGCTACGAATCTCAAATTTTGCATAGACGTCACTAGGACGTAGTCATGGAGACAGAAATTAATAATAACATAGTTCACGCGGGTGAAACCGCGAGCGGGCCGCTAGTAGGTACATAAAAATATGTTTTTGTTGCTTATATATAGGAAGAAAAAAGCCTTGAGGCCACAGCGGTACAAGGGTGTGACTGTAACGCGACGGTTGTGGGTTCGATCCCCACTCGAGGAAGTTAAATATTTATTTATGTTTATATTTCCATGTCTTTGCTCTGGTGTCGAGGCAAAGCGCGGCGTTGAGTTTTTCCACTCAACACGCAATGCCTCCAGAATTTGGCAGAAAGTGGGGAACGGAGTGTTTTATATATAGAAAATATTGAAATATATTTTATAATATATAGATATTTTATATTATTCGCTTTTTGTGATGTGGTTTACACTTACAATAAGTATGTAATAAGTAAAATAATTCTTGTCAATAAGAATTATTTAACTTTTAAAAAAAATGAGGCAGGGAGAGTGTGAACGCGACAGGTTTTGGCTTCGATTCTCATTCGAGGTAATTAATTAATTAGAATTTTCATCATCGCTCTGGTAACTAGGCAAAGCGCGGTGTTGAGTTCCGCCACTCAACACAACGCCTCCAGAATACGGCGAAAAGTGTATCAATGAAAAAGGAGTGTCTTAACACCGGGTTCCCAGACTTGATTTGATTGTGCTTGATATATCAAAAACTAATAGAAATAGGCGACGCTAAACCTCATTTAAAAAGAATATATTATATATATAGATAATAATATAAAACCTTAACACGCGCTGACTCTATTAAAACGAATGTAATTAATTTTAATACAGTCCGTTTTTGCCTAACCACTAGATTAACGTAACCTAAATTAATATGTTTACTTTTGCAAATTACTTCCAAGTAAAAAAAGAATTATGGCTTGGTTAATGAATAAAAAATGTAATCTATTTTAACATGACCTTACTTAACTGTTAATAATCCAGTTTTAGGTAACGAAACTTTTTCGTATAAATATAAATTACGTTAAATTATTTTTTGTTTAGCTTCACGCTGTATCCCGCATATAACAGGATAGGCAGAGGAACCTGGGAGTCTAGTGTTAAGACACTCCGTTGCCCGTTTTCCTCCGTTATCTGGATACATTACCAGTGTAGAGTGACAGAACCCAACACCCCGCTTTTCCTCATATTTAGAGCGAGGCAATGAAAATGCTAAATATTTTATTTCCTCGAATGGAAATCGAACCCACAATTTGTCGCAATTAAAGTCGTGACTTGACTAGTTTCTCTTAACGTTTATGATAATCGTAGAATTGTTAACAATGGTTCTTTCTCGTTTCTCGTTTCCTGATTCATAAATAAAATATAAAGTCCATTTATATTTACAATTCTATATGAGAATAACAAGGCTTATTAAGGGCTTCTCGAGAATTAAAATTCAAAAGCTGACTTTATTGAAGAATATTTTCCTTTGGTGAAGGTTAAATGCTAATATTCGCTAACCCTAAATATAATTAAACTTACAAGTATAAAAGTTCTTTGAATAACAGAATTTTAAATGTTAGACTTGCGATTTCGATATTATATTTACAATATTAATGTAATTTTAGTTAATATATGTCTTAACATTAGGTTCCCAGGTTCCTCTGCGAATATTTCAAATTTGCAACAGAGAAAATACAAAAGTAATTTTTGTACTAAATAATTTTGTCACTCCCTAATAAACCCTCCATTGTCTGAGAACACAAAAACAAAGGATCGAGTTACAAATGCCTCTCACAACATTGTAACAAGTGGTTTTGCTAAAAAAACTTGCTTGATACTTCCAATTCGTCATACATACAATGATGTATGTTAATATGATACAAATAAATATATAAATGATAGATACCTAGTATTAAAATATCCCCTATTTTTGTTGCTTAATGGTAAAGCGTGTACTATAAACACGACTGGTTGTGGGTTCGATTACCACTCGAGGCAATAAAACATTTTTAAAAATTATTAATTCTCCCCTCTGATGCAAAGCGCGGCGTTGAGTTCCTGCCTGCCTCCAGAATAAGGAAAGTGGGGAGTGTTTTAACACTAGGCTTGTTTTCCCTTAGAACAAAATTGTAAGATATTCTATCCACACTCCTGACTAAAAATGGGGTTGATTTTTCGAAAGTCCAATAGAATGTATGCTTATAATATACCCAGTACAACTAAGGTTTTGTTAAAGAATTATGAAATATCTGTTGAGAATTTTTATTCTTTTGAAATATGTACATATAGACAAATAGAAAAATTACATATAGACTGTAATAATACAATTTTTCACTATATTTAATACCCATTTCCTATATTCCTTGTAGTTACGCGCGTTACCGCTGCAGGAATGCAAAAGCTATATATACGTATAATATAAACAATATTCTATAAATTCCATTCGAATGATAGGTCAGAGGTCAAATAAGTAGGTCGGCAACATGCAGCTCAGCTGTGACCCATTTATCTATACGGGGATGCTATTTTAAAAAGCCTTTCAAAATTCATGCCGGTTTTCCATGCGTTACTATTCTTTTAACACTCTGGGAAATGGAATCTAAAAATGTCATATCTTTTTTCGGATGTTGTAGATAATTAACATATATATATGCTAGAAATAAATTGGGGCGTGAAATTTGAATAGATACGTTTTTAATTTTTATCTATATAATTATAGACTATATTTTTTGTAAAGATTTTTGTAAACAAAATTACATTAATGATTATTAAGATGAAATAAGTGTATGTAAGATCATAATGTAGGGAAATACATAGACAAAGCCGGGAACGGAGTGTTATGAAATAGGTATCAGAGATAGAAGGAGAAGCTAAAATTGCTTAAATAAAAAACAATTCTAAATCTTTTTTTTATTTATAACCTATATCTATCTATATATATAAAATCGAAAGGTCACTCACTCATCACGAAATCTCAGAAACTACAAGTGCTAGGAATCTCAAATTTTGCATAGGAGTTACTTATAGGACGTAGGTGCTCGCTAGGACGGGAATTTGCAATATTCGATTTCTAAGGGGTTGTTTTTGGGGTCGAAAGTTTGTATGAAACTTCGTTACTACAAATGCTAGGAGTCTCAAATTTTGCATGGACGTCACTTATAGGACGTAGTCATGGAGACAGAAATTAATAATAACATAGTTCACGCGGGGGAAACCGCGAGCGGGTCGCTAGTTTTATTATAAACAGCTTGGTTGCCCCCATTAATATACGAATACGATGTTGACTCCATTTCTACTAACCTACAATAAATAAATACATAGGAATTCCCTTTTACAGGATTATGCTATCATGTTAGTAATAGCGATGGTTTAATTTTTTTTTACGGTTTTATACTGCAGTAGCATGAGGTTAAATGCAGTAATACTGCAGATTTTTATGTTATTATATTTTTAATCAATTACATTTTAAAATGGTAAAGATTAATGTAATTTAATATATTTTTGGCTTCGCCCTGTATTCCCGAATGTATATAGCTGGATAGGCAGAGGGAACCCGGGAACCTAGTGTTAAAATACTCCGTTTCGTCGAATTTTCGAGGTATTGCGAGTTGAGTTGCGAAACTGATCGCGCTTTGAAATTAAAATATTAATATATATTAACGATTGTATATTATATAATATTAATTAATAATAATAAAGGTTGTAGGGGATTCTCCGAGTGGGATTCCAAGCCACAACCGTTGCATTTATAGGCACAAACTTGTACCACTGCACCACGACGACCTCAATAAATATAAAAAAATTAATGATAATATCGATTATTTGATCTACTATCGCGATTTTGCTGACGCAGCACCAAGTAGCTACTTCAAGGATGCTGAGTCAGCTTCTTGTTTTAAGAACTTACGAAGCCTTCCAATCAAGATACAACGACAAGATTATGGCGACAAATTGCCAACCTTCCTTTACAACACCATAAAGTGATGTTTTTGTTTCCTTTTTCTCGCCTCATCAATTTTATGGTGGACGTGGTTTGTTCTACTCGTATAAATACGTCATATAACTAACAATACAGATTCACTATTTTACTAATAATTATTATAATTTCTTGAGTTATTAAATTATGGTGTCGAGGCAAAGCGCGGCGTTGAGTTCTGCCACTCAACACGCAATGCCTCCGGAATTCGACAGATAGTGGGGAATGGAGTGTCTTAACACTAGGTTGCCTCTGCCTCTGCGGATTTAATTTTGATTTTGAATTTTTGTCTTCATGTCTTGAATTGGAGATTACGATTTTCAATTTAATTGTTTGCTATTGTAAGATCAGTGTAAATGGTAAGGTATTAGAACAAGTGAATTTGATGATGGTTTGATTGGTGACAGTGGACGAGGAGAAAGATTTATGCAGAGAACGTAGTGTTTGACTAAACCGCTATGGATATAGTGTAAAGCTAAATTTCAATAAGCGTTAAGTTCAATTTAAATTTTATTTATTAAACAAATTATTATTATATATTTTTTAATTATTATTTATTAAGAACAGCAATTAAGCTTTAAATCCTCAATGTAAACAACACACTATATAAATTTGTTCATACACAAAATGAACCAAACCACGATCTTAAAGCACTGTTTTCAGACAGCATTGTCTTCATCACCGCAATAAAGTACCCGACTCGCCCGCCACCCCCCTTTTACTGCTTCAAATAAACTTGGCTACCCCCTTTCAAAGTTGGATTTGAACTGAAACTTTTATAGTTTTAATTGCTTTTAATTTACCTAGAGTTTTTATTTTAAGTAACGTTATACTGGTTGTCTTTGGAGGAAATAAATGTAATAGATTGTTTTAAAACAAAATATTGATTATATAGGTACGAGAAAAAATAGTAAACGTGTTCTATTCTAAGAAATTTCAACGTTAGCACATTTTAGAATACTGAAATTTTGCTAAATTGAACTTCATCTCTTCATCTCCTGACTTACCATGTAATATCCTGTCAGGGACCAGCCCCTTTGTGTAACAAACGCGGTCCATTCATGCCTCGCGTTCCTTATCTTAGCCTGCAAAGTTCCAGAATCTAGACATCTTGGCTTGCGATTGCTTGTACGTTTTGGTCGTTTTCTTAGTCGTTTAAGAATAATGACTAGACTTATTTTTAGTTATATTATAAATTACACTAAAATAAGTATTAAATAAAATAAAATAAGAAAATAGTATGTGAGAAAAGCCGTAATTCGACAACAAGCAAATTGTTATACCTCGTTATCCATGGGTCAAAACGTCGCTTTTTAAATTTGTCCAAATAGCCCATAGCATTCATCCTTGATAAATGGACTTGGATAGTACAAAAATATTTTTTTCAATTTCAAACGCGCTTATCTCGAAAAGCATTATATTGACAACTCTAAAAAACAATTTGGTAATTGTTATATGCCATATAACACGACAGATTAATTCTGTAGACACGAGATTATTGCTTGTGGGCGTAGATATTAGTTATTACTAGATATTAAATTGCTCTTGGATATTGCGCTACTTAAAAGTAATTTGTAACGTAGATAATAATGGGGTATTTATATTTTAATAATTACATTTAATTTATTACCTTACTATTGTTTTTAATTTCAAGCTGTATCTCGCACATAGCAGAATAGGCAGGTGGAACCTAGTGTTAAGACACTACGCCTCCATCAAAACATTTCCGTTACCCACTTTTTGCAGGCACTAGCTAGCAGCTAGGAATTCTGGAGGCATTGCGCGGCATTGATAGATGGAATACAACTCCGCGCTTTGCCTCCAGAGAAAATATTAACGAGTGGAAATCGAACCCACATTTACAGTCACACCTTCATACTCCTGCGTCACAATAGTCTCCCATACTATTAAATATATCCATTACCTGTTTATCTATTACTATTAAATTAAATATAAGTTCAAACCACACATCCATGCGAGATCTATTTCCGCTGCGCACGCGTCGTATTTATACTCGTACGACCATTAGAAGTGAAAAGATTTACGAGCGCACGCGCATCTATTAGGTCTATTTATTATCTATATTAATTTGAGATGAATATATGTAGATATCTAATAGGTTATATTAGGTATTTTTACACGTTTTTCCAAGTTAGATTAGTTCTTCCCGATCTAAAAGTATTTTAATTTTAAATTCTTTATGTCCTCAGTCTAGAAAGATTAAAGGAATCGGGGAAACCAATCAGTTTTTTCAAACTTAATTATTGGGGTTCAATTTCGGTAATAAAAAAAACTAAAAATAACAGAAACAAAAAGTAACAAAATTGTTATTTATTAATAATTTATTTATCATTTATCTAAAAAAGACACAGCAAAAACAGTTACAGAAACCTAATTTTAATAAAACACCCCATTTATATTGTATTTATGTAAGTTTCTTTTAATACAAAAATATATATTTCTTTAAATAAAATAGTCGAAGATTGAAAATCACATAATAAATAAAGCGAAGAATCTGTAACGATATTGGTAAGTAATGCAATCAAGATCCAATACCGCAGTTTTCCTCCAGAGATTAATCAATTTGAAATATTTCATAAGACTTATTTCAATTTTGTTCTACATTTTGTCTAGGTCTTTATTTTTTTGGTCTGTTTTACAACTATTTTAATATAATGTTTATATTGAAAATAGTGTTAGTAGGGGCAAACTAATAAAAATATTAATAATGCTAAAGAAGAAGCTGTTTGAAGAAGGGAATATTTGAATAAAAAGTAAAAATATCATATTCCGCACACAGCGGTGTAGACAGAAGGAAACTAGTGTTAAGACACTCAGTCCCCCCTTTTCGCCACCCCAATTTTGAATGCATTGCGTGTTGAGTGGCGGAACTCAACGCCGCGCTTTATCTCGACAAAAAAGTAATAAAATAAAAAAATATTCCTAGACTTTTTAATAACACTATCTAAAAAGTGTGACCCAACTTAACTGGAGCACAGGCCGATGACATGGAAATAACGTTCATTTAACGCTAAGTCTGATGAAGTGCTGGAAAATTGCAAACGCCTCTCCTACTAAAGCGGAATAAAACGATGCTTCGATAACTAACCCCACCATACTCCTTGACGCGTTCATTTGAAAACTTGGTAATGGCAATAAAAATTGGATTTCGTTCATTCGGTGCTTTATATCTGAATTTATGAGAGATGGTTGTAGGTTCGGTTCCTATTGTAGGGGACCTATCTACCTACATACATATATAAAGGTATATTTAAATTAACCTATTAAAAGATGGCGTTTTCCGTTGACAAGATATAAATCACAGAAATGTAACGGAAATGATTTTTATTTCGGTGTTAAACAAACGCTTAACACGAATATATTTTTCACTCTCATACATAAATGTCAGGATTATTAATGACTTTGGAGTTATTTAAATTGGGCGTTTTGTAAGGTAAGGATATTTTAAGAGTTTCACTCTCGTCGTTGGGGGAGAAAGTGCCCACTTGTCGTCTAGTCCACGCTGCCTTACTATACTCGTATTTACGGTAGAAATGATTGTGTTGTTTGACCATGTTTTGAGATTTACTACTGTTTTTGTTTATTTGTACAGATACTTAAAAAGAACGTATATTTATTATTTATATATAGCTTCACGCTGTATCCCGCACATAACAGGGTAGGTAGAGGGAACTTAATGTTATGAGGCACTCTGTTCCCCTCTTTTTACTCCGAATTCTCCAGGCATTGCGTATTGGGTGGCGGCGCCATAACGGCCTCTACGTATATTTAATAATGCTAAATTATATATTATAAATGTTTTTTTCTTTAAATTCCTCTCTTTAAAATACACTCTACGTCTAATATAGCGACAAACAATTACGTAATTCTAGTCTAGCACTAAATGAAACAGTACACGGGTCACTCCTAGATTGAATAATGGCCAGTAATGAGTGTCGCCTATTGAACCTCGCTCGAGATCAAGATTCAGGCATTCCAAATATAATGTACCTACCTATTAGGTGTATGCGTATATTATGTAATACAATTTTTTTTTAAAAATATTTACTCATGGCGTTAAGTTACGCAAGTCAACACGGTTTTTGGCGGAAAGCAGGTAACGGAAGTGTCTTAACACTAGATTTTCTCTGGCTTCTCTCTCTGTGTCTACCCTGCCACAGCGTAAAATTTAATAAAAACTTACGCGATTTGCAAACTTATCGTCTATAATCTATATGATTTTGAATATAATTTTTCTATGAAATTACAAATCAACTGGTATATTTGTCTTATACATCAATATTGACTAAGTCAAATAAATTGTTTTACTTTCTTAAAAAAAAAACTAAGTTCTTTCTTCCAAGGCTTCCAGTAACACTAAAGTAAATAGCATTAGCATCGATAAAGCGGGCTTAGCTAAAAGTCAATATACGCCAATACAACCGGTACTAATCTGTTTTAGGGTGGATAATACTTATTTTGCGGTAAGCCGGTGTCTGTGCTCGTTTAGGCTCGAGCTATTAAAAAAAACTTCGAGCTATTATTTCTTCATATAAAGTGGTTGTGTGAAAGGGTGAAGGTTGTGCCTGTTCAACTAGTTCTCTGGATTGGAGTACTTTTAAATTTTTAATTGGTTAAATATTTTGAAAAACTGATGATGGTAGACTGAAATTACTTGATGGGATGGAATCATCTTGAGTTAACCCTTTCCGCACCAATTTTATTGCAATATGCGGCAAGTCTTTATAAATAATGACAAATAATATACCTCGTATACCACCTACCTACAACTTTTTATTTAAAAAAAATATATCTTTTTATATGCTCTAAAGCTGAAATCCAAAATACAGCTTAATATACTAAGATATAAAATTATTTACAAAAAAATAACTACTCGTGGAGTACTCATTATGGTATAATATATCGCCGATGTGATCGCAAATACCCAGAGTCACAGACTACCCGCAAAAAGTGCGAATCGTTCGCGGCGAATCCAAAGTGATTATTTCGGAGAAAGGGACGACGAAATGGTGCTCCAGAAATAACTCTCATATCCTCAGACAAGCATTGTTTTCCACATTAGGTAAAGGAATGTCCACCGCTCCTCTTGTTATTCTCATTTCGTCCATTAAAAATTAACTGTATTACGTTTTATATATTGTTATTTTAGAAGGGTAGCGCATAATGGAATAATATATTATTAAGATACTCTTTGATTCAGGCCAGTCGTGGATAGTGTGGGTTCGATCCCCACTCGAGAAGATAAGATATTTATTTAAATTGATATTTTCATTTCTTCGCGCGGCGTTGAGTTGTGCCACTCGACACACAATGCCTCCAGAATTCAGCGGAAAGTGGGGAACGGAGTGTCTTAACACTAGCTTCCCTCTGCTTCTGTGTGTGGGATACAGCGTGAAGCTGATTTAATTTTATTAAATTCTCTTGCAGTGCTTTTAGATTCCCTCCAAGTGACGCACATTAAACAATTTTTTTTATTATAAGTGTATGTCACAAGCTCGTACCTGCACTCAATGGCATTGTCTACCTTGTCCATCTCTAGTAGCTCTCGTATCGAAAACTTGGTGCAAACGAGATTGTGTTTTTTTATTTATACGTATTAAATGAATGAACGAGTGCACGGTTTAATTACTGTATGGAATAAATAAATGTACGAATGAAAGATAAATATATATCGATACAACAATAATGAAATGAAAATATTTAATATTTTCATTTCCTCGCTTTCGTAATGAAACAAAGCGCGCAATGCCTACAGAATTCAGCCTCCAGATTTCGGTGGTAAGTGGGGAACAGAAGTGTGTTAATAGGAAAATTCTCTTAACCCTCGGTTTGTAGGTTCCCTCAGCCTACCCTACTTTGTGCGGGATTCAGCGTGAAGCTAAAAAAAAGTGCCTAAGCTAATCACCACACAAAAAGGTTAAGAGTCAAGTATCGTTCTGATACAGATAGTCAATTAGCATCGAATCCCTGTTTTGGCAGATCCCTTAAGTACGTGTACACGAATCCGTAGAACGTTAACGGAATAAAAAATTATTTAAGCGTCTAGACGAGTTTAATAGACTTTAAACTTTACAATGTTTAAAGAATTTTTGAAGTCAACTTTGATAATTTCAGGTGTTTTATCTCCTTTCTGTCTTATTAATTTTAATAAGGAGGATTTTACATTAACACTATATTTTTATAACATAAAAACATTTTTTCTGCTTCTAGCAACAATTCATTGCATAGATAGAACCCCCAACCACCTACTGCTCACCCACGGCGCCACTGCTTAAAATATTTTTTTGTAAGTATAAAGGAAACTGGGTCAAGTTTAATTTCATTATTATCAAATACTTGATTTATAATCAGTTTTGATAGATGCGGCAACGTATTAGGCACGTAGAGTGATAATTTCTTAAACGTAGAATATAATTATCACATAAAGTTAGGTAAACGATATTAACATTTTTTTGTTGACTTTTCGCTGTATAGCGCACATAGTAGCGTAGGCTAGGGAACCTGTGAACCTAGGGCTAAGACACTCCGCTTCTATTAAGACACTTCGCCACTTAACACTCAATGCCACAAAAACTCGGCGGAATGTGGGGAAGTGTACTAGATTCCCTCTGCCTACCTAAAATGAGGGATTCCAGAAGGGTCAAGTCAACTGTGTAATAACTTTTTTATAATGTATAAAGAGTTGATCAAAATTCTTTGTTTATAATGAGTACTTTCGTCCCCCGGGAACGTAGAACAATGAACACTCGCAGTCAAGCAGACCAAGGGAGATTGCGTCCAGTAGTTCTGGCTTCTCACGATCCGCACCCAGCGTGTCCAAGCGTTAAACCATATTTTTTCCCAAGAATCACGTTTATTTATGACTTTTATATAAAAGTAGGTACAATGTACATGAGGTCGTCGTGGCGCAGACGTGTGACGGTTGTGGGTTTGATTCTTATTCGCGAGGAAATGAATTTTTATTTGTTAATATTTTCTTGTCCTTGCTGTGATACCAAGGCAAAAGCGCGGGGTTTAGTTTCGCCACTCAACACGCATTGCCTCGAATTCGGCGATAAATTGGAAACGGAGAGTTTTAACACTAGATTCCCTCTGCCTGCTCTGAGGGAATAAATAAATAATACATAACTCAAACCTTGCAACCTTCAACATATACCTAAAGTAAATTATATGCGAAAAATGTAAACTCTATAAAAGTCTGATATTGGAATAAAAATAGCTAATAAAGAATGTGCTGCGCTGCCTTTATTAAGCGCTAACGAGGTGAGGCCGAGGCTAGAATCTACCTAACAAATCATACAGAAAAGGGTAAAAACCGCACCCGCCCCACTTTATCTTAAGCCCTAACAAGGCACTTATAAAATAAAGCAAGATGACAAAAATAAATTGTTCCTATGCTAAAATTATTCTACGTAGGTACCCACGCTTGTGGAAGACAGGTTCCAGAAATTCCTTTTGCTGCACTGTCGCTGTCCACCCACTGGTACGAAATATGCTGGGTATTTATATGATATGAATGATATCATAATTAATATAAAGAAATAAAATACAATAAATAAATCAGCTTCACGCTGTATCCCGCACACAGCGGAGTAGGCAGAGGGAACCTAGTGTTAAGACACTCTGTCCCTCACTTTCTGCCGAATTCTGGAGGCATTGCGTGTTGAGTGGCAGAGATTAATTCTAATGAGTGGCCTAGTGGACTCATTCTAATAAGCTTTGTTTATTGCGGCTAGTAAAGCCGATTAAACCTGATTGGAGGTTGTGGGTTCAAATCATGCACGATACAATATTCCAATAGATAGTAGGTTCACAATAGTGGACTAAATAGTTAATTTATTCAATTGCGAGTAGGTCACGATGAAAGTGAAGAAGAATGTGCTCAGGTTGATTGGGCAGGTCGTGAGAATGAGAGAACATAGGGACATTCTAGCATGAGGAAGTTGATGACAGGGAGTGAGGCGAAAGAGTTATGCAGAGAATGAAGTGTTTGGCGCTCTGCTTGCTCTGGCAATCTCCCTAGGCATAAATCACGAAGCTAAAAATAATAATTCACAAATGTAGCTTATTAAAATTATATTATATTACAAATATCCTAGCTCTAGCGTCCCTGGAAACTTGCAATATTAATGACTTATAAGACCAGAGGGACGTTTGAGCGTGGGCAGTTCAAAATTAAAGCAGACACCGTGGATATGATATGACGTGGTATTTGTGTTGGCAACCATTTCAACTCTCGAGCATTTTATTTGTGATGGCACTTCTATCTTAAAAGCTTTGATTTTTAAATAAACAATTTTAATTATCCATTATGTGATCATTATCATCATCATCAGCAATGGCCGTGGCTAAAAACGGGATTGGATGCGATCTCCACGTAGGGGGCTGATTATTCTGATTCTCCCGCTCTAGCAGAGCGGTGCAACGTTAAATTCCGCCACTCAACACGCTATGTGTCGAATTCTGGAGGAACGGAGAGAACAGTGCAGTTATATTCACCAGAAAATAAACAGAAACACACAAATCACTATAACATTCAAGCAAAGATATAATTGAATCACGGGTACCCATTGAATGGGTTTCATCGAACCCAATGACCAATCTAACGCGGCGCCACGCTTATCGATTAAGGTAGACCGTTCAATGGAAGATACGCACGCTAACCACCCTTCTGTTGCCCGTTTTGTAGGGAATTCTATAAAATGCATTTTATATGACAATGCAATTTCTTTATAGAATAAGTCGAAAATTGATAAGTTAATTATTTGATTTTCATCTTATTATTGGGATGTTGATGGATGGGATAATTGTCAATGTTGACTGTAGATTAGGCGTCGGTAGTGGTTCCATTGAAATTTTTTGTGTTTTTCCCGGATTGATAAGGCAATTTGCGGCACTTATGTTCATTATTCAAGAAAGGAGATTGAAGTAATGTGGGTACTAAGTTCTGTCACTGGAGTATCAGAGAATGCTGAAGATAAAAAAAACTGGTATTATTCGTTATTGTTAATACATATTTGTGGTTATAAATTCGATTAACACACGATGTATTTAATTATATTCAATTCCTCACTATGGCAACAAGACAAGTGCAGCGTAGAATTTCGGCGCTTAATGCACAGTGTCTCCAAAATTGTACGAAACGCGGAGTATAGAGTATTAAGACACCAGGTTCCCTCTGCTTACTCCGATATATACCCTGGCATGCAGCATGAGGTTAGAGGTTAGAGTTTTTATATTAAATATTTTTATGTTTATATCTCACACAACCCTCTTTGTTCTTAGATAAAAAAGTGAAAACTACAATTGATCTTAAGATATATGATCTTAAGATTAATCTTAAGACTCACATAATTTTGTTGTAATGCTATAAATTCCATACAGCAAAATAAAACGTACTTTTCTACATTTTATTTTCACGTTACAAAAACTTTTGACACCCTTTCATTTACAAGCACAGCGTTAACGCCTACAAGGATCTCTGAGGCGTTCCCGCAAGAAACGCGCGTTTATGAATATTAATGTGCTTATACGTATAACACGAGACGTGAGAAATTCTAGGCTCGTGAAATGGAAATGAAATTGAGATAAGATTTTTTTAGCTTCAGGGTGCCCTGCACATAGTGTCAAGATATTCCGTTCCCATTAAGACAATCCCGTTTCCTACTTTCCGCGGAAGTCGGCAGGCA
This sequence comes from Heliconius numata, assembly GCA_016802625.1. Taxonomy (NCBI): domain Eukaryota; kingdom Metazoa; phylum Arthropoda; class Insecta; order Lepidoptera; family Nymphalidae; genus Heliconius; species Heliconius numata. The sequence continues at coordinate 542,488 of JAEBDU010013188.1, forward strand.
TTGCCTGTTAAGTGGCGTAACTCAATGTCGCGATTAGCCTCGTTACCAAGGAAAATATTGAACATTTTATTCCCCCAAGTGGGAATCGAACCCACCCATATAAGTTGACTTATTTCACTGCTTTTATATTCATGAATCATAAACATTACCTAAAAGCTTTTCTCGCATTTTTTACTAAAAACACCAAGTTTCGTCTGTTACAAACAAAAATAGGGAAGTAAATTAATAAGGACACGTAAATATCGTTAAAAATTCTCAGATATTATTGGTGTTCAAGAAGGGGAGGACTTTTTATCGTCCCTGTTTACCCTCCTAGGAGGGTTCCTATCGTTTTGTAGACAATACTGAGATGTAATAACATCAGTGGATGACAAACGAGCGGATTTTATTATTATGTCATTTAGATTAAATGTAAATTTTATTTTGTAAATCTTTTTAAAAGCAAAATTCGATTTATAGGGTTTTTGTAGGTTAAATTTGATTCAAATATCTAGCTTGTATTGTTATTTCACTTAACGAAAAAATTATATAATCGTTGATCAATTTTATTTAGTATGGTAGACTATAAAATCAAAATATAAAAAATAAATCATTCACGCCTTATCCCGAATACAACGGGTAGGCAGAGGGAACCTAGTGTTTAAGACACCGTTCCAAACTTAACACCGGTCTTTTGCGTTGGTGCCAGAGCGAAGATATAAAAATATTAATAAATAATAATTCATTCCCTCGAGTGGGGATCGAACCCACAACCGTCGCACCAGTTACAGTCACACCCTTGAATATACGTAAGTTATAAAAATAGTAAGTCAAGTTTTTAAACTATAAATATATATGTTGGTAAATATCTTTTGGTGACCTCATCTTAAGCATTAATTTTAAAGGGACATTATAATTATTCAAGTGTACATTTCCTGTTCATATATTTAATTATTATTGAATGCTAAGGTTATTTTTATTATTCCACGAACACACTTCTCATTTAGTAATTATTATTTATTACTTTATTAATTTATTATTATTTGTTTTCAAGCTAATTTTACTATTTTAATACTAAGTAGTTATACATATTAAAATTATTCCCCAATTAAGTTTTTTGTTTGTTAAGACTATTTATAAAGACCATCCTCTATTTGTACAAGCATATATCTTTCAGTAAACGTCCTAATGTCATAAATTAACAAATCAGTTTCATGCTGTATCCAGCACACAGCAGATGGAACCTAGTGTTAAGACACTCCGCCCTTCACTTTCTGCCGAATTCTGAACGCATTGCGTGCTGAGTGACGGAATCCAACACCGCTCTTTACCGCGACACCAGAGCGAAGAATGACAAAATAAATTAAATAAATACTTAATTTCCTCAAGTAGCGATCGAACCCACAACCAACCAGTCACGTTTACAGTCACACCTTGTGCCTTTGCGCCACGACTGGCCTCACCTAATATCATACTTATCACAATCATATTTAGTTATACAATAATGCACAACGTCCAGTGAAAGTGTTGCACACGATATCAACAAACAGCGCGAACGAAAGTGACGTATTTATCCTCTGACGTTTCCGGCCGATAACTGGCTCGTCCTGCCTCAAGGGCTATTACTTGCGGCTTGGCGACACCAGCGCTCGTCTCCCGCTCGCCCAGATGTTGTGCTATTTAAGTGTTTAATCGATATAGGGTGGAATGAACTACACTAGTGTTGATAATCTAATGTAAAACTGAACTTACTAACACATGCTAATAGGTAATTATATAAAAATAGTGTCAGCAAAAAAATATATAATATTTAAGTAATACTATTTTTTTATAAGTGCATGCACTTAGAGAATATTATCTGTCTATATTATGTTTATTGTATTGTATGCAATGAAAACATTTTTATTGAAGAAATTTCAAAAGGATCATCCAAAAAAAATTGGAAAAAAATTTTCGGAGAGTTTCTATACAGGAGTCATGACCTTTTTTTTCGAACCAAATTGCACATTATTTTAATATTGGTATCCCATTGAATTCTCGATGCAATGTGGACTTAAGGCATACACGTTTCCTTTTCGATGGCGATTTAAATTTGTATTATTTATTTATTTGCTGATGCTATTTTTTTCCGTGACGTTTACCGAGTGACAAACGACAACTGCGTGTTATAGTATAGTAATTACATTTATTTGTATGTGTTTGTAAGTTCAGTTTTAGAGTAGACGGTCTCTACCACTCGTTTGTAATGTGCACTCGATTGTTATTTTCCTCATATGCACTGATAGCCGAGGTATGTTAGCGTTAACGTGAGTGGAATGTACCGGAACTTAGTCATATTAATTGGGTATCTTAACATATTATTGATTTAACTATAATTAAATTGTTTTGTTCTGTTACATTTGATAGGAATTTCCGTTTTTGTTCTGTTATTTTGTTAAAATACTAATTAATGAGGAGAAAGGCAAATATAATATTACTAGTGAACCCGAACACGGCTACGCCCGCTTGAACTATACGAATATTTATTAAATATATTTATGAAATTATTTTCAGCTTTCATTAGAGAGATGCGATAAGCAAGCTCATTTTGGGTGACGTTTTCTAACAACAAACTTTGCAAATCGTTGCTTAGCGACGGTTGTTATTAACATGGCCGAATAAATTGCATGTCTAATTAAGAAGTATTTTAATTTATTGGTATATATTGATAATATTACAAATATGAGAAAAAAAGTATCCTATGTTCATCCCGAGACCCTCAAGTATCTCTATGTGAGTATTTTATCACAATTAAATTAGCGGTTTGGCCCTGATTGCGTAAAAGACAGACAGACAGACAGAGTTACTTTCGAATTTATAATATAGGTATGGATCTTATATAACTAATGATTCTTTACGTCAATAGAGAGAGTATTAAATTACAACTGGTACTGATATATAAAAAAAGTAGAGTTGAATCACAATATTTAAATGATAATTATCAAACTAAATATATACAAATCAGGTAATCTGAGTATCCATCAGACATGATCGTAAAAATTCTCAGCAGACGATCGTATCGGTAAAGTTATGCTATGCCCGTAAAGAACCCTTCGGGGGCGAAAGAATCGAGATATATGTAAATCGACACTTTCAATCTCTCTCGACTATTTCGTTCGTTCAAGGTACCTATTTGCAAATCGTTTACTTTTTTCGCTATATTTTCTATTATTTGTAAAATTGACATACAGTTAAACAAAATGATTGGCTTCAGTGAGCTTTATAATTAAAATGGTTTGGCTTTTGCGTGTATTTTACTATAATTATAATACAAGTACGGGATTCTCGCTTCACTTCTTTTACGACTCTTATTATAGTTATTGGTATATTCTCTGCTTGTTGAATAAAAGTATAGGTAAAAAGCAACAGTAATTATAGATATAAAAAAAACAAAAATCAAATTAGCTTCACGCAGAGGGAACTTAGTGTTAAAACACTCCATTTCCCAGTTTCCGCCGATTTTTTTAACATATTGTGTGTTGAGTGGCGAAACTCAACACCGGGCTTTTGCCTTGGTGTCAGAGCGAATTAATTCATTGCCTCGAGTGGGAAACGAACCCACAACCCTTGTACCCCTGCGATACGACGATATAATGATGATTATATAGATTCGTAAAACTAGAGCAAATAAAAGGAGAAAATAGAATAATAAACATACGCTATATGACAGAAATAACATCACTAGGGAGCTTTATGGAATGAATCGATAAGGACGCGCCGTAAGCTCCCCGAGATTTATCTATTATTCTATCACGCATCAACCTGCATTATGCTCTGACGAGTGTAAAACTGTGGGGGGACTTGTATACATATTGCAGCTTTTAAGAGTTATTATGAACTCGATTGGTTTTTAGGGAAAAGGTGAATGTATTACTAAATAAATAGTTTTTGTCATTATAATAAGTGTTGTTATTGTTGTTTGTAGATACTTAGAATAAACATTAATATGGCAAATATTATATCACGCATACAGCAGGGTAGGCAGAGGGAACCTAATGTAAGTGATCTGTTCATCATTGTCAGCCTAATTCTGGAGGAATCGCGTGTTAAGTGGCGGAACTTAAGCCGTCCTCCATAGCATAGCGAAGAAATTTAAATAATTCATTTTCTCGAGTGGGAATCAAACCCACCACCTGTCGCGTTAACAATCACACGCTTGGGTCCTCAAATATTAATTTTACAAATTATGTATCTCTTGTTGGCAATGAATATGGACGACTCATTTTTAAGTTAAATTATATACGACTATAGTAGATAAAGGCTATTTATATTTGACGAATGCGATATTGAACGTTGCCAACTTCACGTTGTAATTGTTAAATGAGATTTATCATTTTATTCGTTGAAATAATAGCTTTTGTGAATGTGTATTTATGTACAATAAATGTACATATTTTAATTTATTATATATTTTTTCACGCTGTATCCCGCACATAGCATGGTAGGAAGAGGTTACTTGGGAACCTAATGTTATGAGATTCCGTTCCCCGCTCCCAAAACTCAGCGCCGCGCTTCCAGTGGTAATCGAACCCACAACCTTTAAAGCATGTTTACGCCTCTACGCCACAACTGGCATCATGACTATGTCATAAATATGTTTTAAACTATTATATATATAATATCTTATTATAAGATAATAAAAGTACAAATAGATTTATCTTAGGTTAACAAACAAAGAAATGTTTCCTTACGTCACATAACCTATTTATACTGAATAAATAAAACGGATGGAATTTCCTGTTCAAAGAAATAAATAAAGAATAATGATTTTACTGATCAAATTTTCCTTTTCCAGACAAAATGGAGGAGCGAGACAAGGAGGAGGGGGCCGGCGTGCCCGACATGACCATGATGCCGCAGATCACGGAACAGGCCATCAACGACAATCTCAAGCGGCGATACGTACACGATCTCATATATGTATCCTTTTAAAAACATATATAGTTTTACGCCCAATATTAATAATGTATCTCCTATCTCCAGTTAACGTCTATCTCGTACTGTCCGACATGTCTATCCAATCACTAACCTGCATTCCTACCTCCATCTCTGTCTATTTCAATCTATGGTAGCAATTTTTGGATTAGGATTGGTTATTAACATTGGGCGTTAGTATTGAGGCCGTAGTGGCCCAGGGGCACAAGTGGGTGAGTGTAACGGGATGGTTGTAGGTTCCCCACGGGATTTTTATTTCTTGACTCTGGCACCAAGGCGAAAGCCCGGCGTTAAGTTCCGTCATTTAACACTCAATGCCTCGAAAACTACGGCGGATAGTGGGTAACGGAGTGTCTTAGCACTAAGTTCCCTCTGCCTACCCTAATATATTTTTTATCAATATTAAAAATTGAGAGCAACGTTTTATAGATAATTCCCCGAATATTGTTTATCGCTTCGCTAAGAAGTGTAATCATATTTATTACTAAGAATTAACTGTTGTTCTAGTTAATTCTACTGTTATTTAATTTCATTGTAATTTTAATATACTATCCTAAACCAAAGTAGACGATTTATAGAATATATCAAATATAATTATAAAGAAAAAGAAATTACGCTTCAGCTGTAGGTATACCCCGACAATGATCGGCAGGGGAACCTAGAGTTAAGACACTCGCCTCCCAAATTACTGCTGAATTTTCGCGTGTTAAGTGGCGGAATTCAACGCCGCGTTTTCGCCTTGGTACCAGAGCAAAGAATTGAAATTATTAATAAAATAGCAATTCATTCTTCCAAGTGGGAATCGAGCCTACAACCGTCGCGCTACAGTACAATTAATTAATTATAGATATAATTTATATCTATAATTATATATATTAATAGTTCAAACAAAAGATCTTATTGCTATAACTTATCTATCTTTATCTATCTATATCTATTTAATTACTTCCCAAGAGTGTAAAGCTATAAACAATTAATCATATAGTAGTTTTACAATGCAATTGTGTCTTGTGCCCGTCGAGATGGAGACTATCAACTGAGTTAATTACTGGATAATCGCTTCCGGATCTTTTTAATTATTCTTGCTTCTTTTAATTGTACATAGTATAAGTAACTCGCTGTGAACGTTTAATGTCAGACATTAATGTTATATAAGCTGTTAGCGTTGGAAGTTAGATTAACCTTCCATGTGGGTTCGATTCCCGCTTGGAAAAATATTGCATGTTAGTATCCCACATATAGAAGGGTAGGGAGAGGGAACCTATTGTTAAGACACTTCGCTGCCATTAAGATTTCCGTTTCTCACTTTCCGATGAATTCTGGACACATTGTATTGAGTGTCGGTACTTAACGCCACGATTTGTTTCGTTATTAGAGCTAATAAATGAAAATGACAGTTCTCTAACATAAAATAATTTGTACAGATAACTATAACAAAATAATTTTCCTATATAATTAACAGACTTACACAGGTTCGATTCTAGTTGCAGTAAATCCCTACAAGGAATTAGGATGCTACAATATGGTAAGCTTAACTTTATTGTATTATTCATTTTAATAAAGGTGATAATTATTTTAAAATATTATAAAAAAAAATATATAGCGTAATATATTTTTGTATATTCATAATTCGCATAATATTTTTATGCTGTTTTAAGAGCATTTAAAAAAAGCTAATAATCCGTTCCGTATTTTTCGTACAATCTGAAGTAAAACATCGTATATACTTTTACAATCGAAATTATTCTCAAACTTGAAATCACTTTCATCTGGAAATTAATACGTTTCTTCTGTTACTACCGTGGGAGATCATTTATTTAGAACAAAAACGAGCCTCGTTCCCATTGTGCATTAGTAGGAAGATAACTGATCTAGGTACTGTCGCAAGAAGTAAAGTGAGCCATTGGCAGACTTCTTGGAAACTTCCTATGTTTTCTATAATGATAGGTAGATAACAATGATAAAATGATGCAGCGCAAAGGAAAGTATTTTATCATTTCATTAGAGTCTACGTAGCTCAGTTTAAGACAGGTAAAATATAGTGGCGTGATGGTAACAAGTTCAATATCCATGATAAATCAAAAGGAAATTATTAAGTCATTTAAGTTAAAAGACACACATTTAAAAAATATATTATTGAAAAAATAAAAAAAAGAAATTAAAAAAAATTCTACAAATAATTAGCACAATTTAAAAAACAATTGAAAAACCATCGACTGAGCAAACAAGCTCTCATAGGCTTAAGGCAATATTATCGTACACTCATTAATCTCAACCCTTTTTAATATAGGGGTGGATCGTCATCCCTTCAGCTTCAGCTAAACGTGCGTAGGTGTAAATGTGGAAGAGGAAAAGGCTCAAAGGGCAAACCATGAGAGCGAATAAAAGTTATTCACGTGTCCTCAAAACAATTACACTCTTAATTAAAAGTTTTTTTGCGGTTTTTCGTTTTGCCTTTTATTTTAAAAATGTAATAAAAATATAAAACCAAAATATATAAAATGTACCAGTTGTACATACTTACTGTATGTTTAAATGACTAATAAAACATTAAGCTTATATATTTATTTATGTATTTCTTTAATTGTAATAATTTATTCGAAAATATTGTATATTTGTAGATTTCAATGTATTATTATTAAATTTAAATGAAAAAGCATATAACTTTTAATATTTACACACAAATTTATTTTCCACCAGTCTCCTAGCTCTAAAAAAATTTATATTTTTAAATATCACAATTTTCAAGTAAACATCACGCTAATTACAGGAGGATATGCAAAACTTCCGTGGCAAGGCCTTTGGGAGTCTACCGCCTCATGTGTTCGCTTTAGCGGAGTCGGCGTACAGCTCCCTACAGGTGAATAAATTTTCAACGTTCAAATTTATATACTTTTTTTATAGCTTCACGCTGTATCCCGCACATATCCCGCATGACATAGACTGAGGGGAACCTAGAAACTACTGTTAAGACAGTTCCATTCCCCACTTTTCGCCGTATTCTGGAGGCATTGCATGTAAATGAAAATATTAAATATTTCGTTTCTTCGAGTGGGAATCGAAAGCACTACCCTTCTTCATCTCTACAGTCGCACGCTTGGGCCCCTACGCCACAAGTGGCAAAGCCAGTCTTTAATATACTTATAATATTTATCTAAGAATATTCATAATTGAAGATTACTTTATCTATAGTTTACATAATTATAATAAAATTTAAATATATTAATTATTCAACAGAATGGCGAAAAAAATCAGTCCGTTGTGATATCAGGTGAAAGTGGAGCGGGAAAAACGGAAACTACTAAATTAATTTTGCAATATCTGTGCGCGGCCGGCGGCCAGGCCTCCTGGGCGGAACAGCAGATCCTGGAGGCGAATACTGTGCTGGAAGCTTTTGGTATAAAAACTATATAACTATAAATAATTAAGAATATTAAACGTAACTTAACTTTAAACTCGTACATAATTGTTTTGCTTCACGCACAGGTAGGAAGAGTGAGAACGGGAATACTAACTTGGTGTTTAGACAGTACCTTCCTATAAAGACACTTCCGTTCCCATATTTTAACCGAACTCTGAAGTCATTGAGTGTTGAGTGAGTGGCGGATTTTAACGCTGCACTTTGTTCCGTTACCAGAGCGAAGAAATAAAATTATTAAATATTTAATTTCCTCTACTGGGGATCGAACCAACAACTGTCGCGTTGCAGCCACTCTTGTGCCCTTGCACCACGACTGGCCTACTTTAAATTATCCAATAGAGGCCGCTTCAAATTGTACTTTTAATTATTATTATGAAAAATTGTCTCAGATAAATTCTTTATTTCTCTTCCTTAAATATAACTTAGCTTGACCCTTTATCGCTAGCGGAGTAGTCGGAGAGAACGGCAACTCTTCCGTAAATCTTAAAAATATATATTTCAGTTTAAAATTCTTTATAAATTCAAAACGTCCCACTGCCATACATTTCGTAACTTTAATATATATGACTTGGAATAAAATTCTAAAGCGTTATTACATCATTAACATGGCACAATTAGAGTAGAGTAATTTAATTATATTCATCGCCATCCTCGACATAGCTGCCGGTCCTTAAATGTGGAAACTCCCCAAGGATTGCTTGTTGGGTTTATTCATACTTTGAATGTTGTTCTACTTCTAATTAAAATGACAATCTCGCTTACGGTCTAGTTTTTTTTTAGTTATTTATTTGTATGGAAGTAGGTAGATTTTTTCAGTGATGTTTGCGATATTTTTTTTTTTCTTTGATTTTGTTAATGTATATTATAATATATGATAATTAAACACTTACATAAAAAAAATATTCATAGGTTAAAAATATTCATGAGTATATAGCGATCAATATACATTAACTGAGGCCGTTGTGGCGCAGTGGCACAAGCGTGTGACTGTAAACGCGACGGTTGTGGGTTTGATTTCCTCTCGGGACGATGAATTAGTATTTATTAATATTTTAATTTCTTCGCTAAGCGTGTTGCGTTTCGCCTCTCAACACGAATGTCTCAAAAGTTCGATGGATAGTGTCTTAACACTAGGTTTCCTCTGCCTACCTTTCTACATGCGGGTTACAGCGTGAAGTCGATAAAAAGGGCACGCTTCCTAAAAGATATCGTAGATATTTTTATTTTTATGATCGCTACATTTTTTCTTTACTGAGAAACAATTTGTTACAGGCAACGCTAAAACCGTACGCAACGATAATTCGTCACGTTTCGGAAAATTCGTCGAAGTAAGACTCGACCATCGGGGAGGGATCAGAGGGGCTGTGTTGAGGGATTTCCTCCTGGAACGCGCCAGGATAACCGGCCCGGCGCCCAGGGAGACCAACTACCACGTGTTCTACCAATTGGTTGAGGGGGCTAAGGTAAGATTATATATTTAGTGGTCTTATATAATACATCTAGCAATAATTCACATCTAGAAAACGTAATTGAATCTCAAGAAAATAGAAATAAATTATTTGTTTTTATTTCTTTGTTTTTTGGCAACAAGACAAAGCGCGGCGTTGAGTTCCGTTACTCAAGCCGCAATGGAATGAAATTAATGGAATCTCGATAATTGGAAACTGGGGAACGAAGAGTCTTATCACTAAATTTCTTGTCCTCATAATTAGAATAGAATATTGTTTTAGCGTGAAACTAAAAAAAATATTCTTTTTTCAGCATAACACAGAACTACGTAATACGCTACGGTTGCGAGACGACATTCAATACAAATATCTAAGACCGGAAGATGACGAAGCAAGGAAAGGTCGAGGAGGAGAACAGGGCAAGTTGGAAGCTCTACAACTTGCACTGACAGTGTTGCAAGTCCCTTTGCACATGTGTGAGGGTCTGTTTAAAGTGCTGGCTGCTGTGCTGTGGCTGGGGAATATACAGTTTCAAGTAAGTTTTTTTTTTGTTTCTATTAGAAAAGTATTTGTTTTTTCGTAGAATTCTTTCAATACTATTTTTTTTATTGAAAAATTGATCAAAACAAGCTTCATATTTTATATGACAAGTTTCAATTATGTTAACTGTGTATATATATTATCTAGAAATGTTGGTGTAGTGGTTATTCAAGTACAAAGTGACGTAATTAGACATTATAAATAATTTTGCGGTATTTATTATTAAGGAAAACATTGCTGACAATATTTTTTTCTTTTAGAGAAAGTAGGTTAAGGCCCTTTGAATTGGATCATGATTATACCTAAGGATGCCGATGTCAGTTTCCATCTCCACCATAAAAATTTAATTTCATAAATATATTAAATACTATATTAATATTAAAATCACAATATCTTCAAATCATTATATTGAATCTGGTAATTAAAGCCTAATCTCCCATCTCAGGATATCGATGGTGAAAGAACAACCCTAGCTCCAGAAGACTCGGAAGCAGTGGACGCTGTGGCCGCCCTACTGGGCCTGGCCCCGCCCACCGCACAACGGGTGTTATTGGAACGACAGATCAATGTTAGAGGGAACGTTACCGATATACCGCTGCGGTTACATGAGGTTTGTTGAGAAGTTTTTTAAAATTGTCTTAAAAAAATAGAGTTCTTTAATAGATTTATAAGATGATTTACAAAACTAAAATCATTGTTTATATTATGTGACAAGCCTACATAACAGACACACACAGATTTTACTGTGCCATATATTTTAAAAACATGACATATCTTTCCCAGGCTCGTGAAAACCGTCACGCAATGGCACGGGCTCTCTATTCCCGTACATTTGCATGGCTTGTCCGCCATGTCAACAGCTGCTCAGCGCCAGGAAGAGAAGCCAGACGAGCCCTAGGTGTTCTAGATATATTCGGCTTTGAGAACTTTGCAGCAAATTCCCTTGAGCAACTATGCATCAATTATGCTAATGAGAAATTGCATATGTTCTTCAATAATTATGTGTTTGCGTTGGAGCAGGAAATTGTGAGTTATTATTTATTATAAAAACTAACTCAGTATCATATGTGTTAAAGGAAAAAATGTTTTTAATTAAAATTATGTGAATTTGATAAAGTAAAATTAGCTTATTATATTTTTAAGGGTTTATATGTAATTTTGTACATTATTTCTTAACCATACAAGTCCGTTTCTTATATGATTATATGGATATAATTTTTCAGTATCGTCAAGAAGGCATCAAATACAACCAGATTCAGTTTACTGATAATGCAGCTTGCTTGGAGTTGTTGGAAAAACCTCCTAGAAGTTTGCTAAAGCTGCTTAGTGAACAGTGTCATATGCCGAAGGTAATTATAATAACTTTAATTTGATGTCACTATATTGGAACAATCAAGACTATTTATTAAAATATATACAAATAAAAGAACTGTTTTAAACTTATATTTTATAATTTGTACTGCTGAGCTCGAATAAGTAAATAGCATAAATTAAACAAAAACAGATAGACAATCATAAATTTTCTGCATAGCTAAATTCTAAAAATATATTGAATTCCCAGGGTTCCGACGGCGCTTACCTAACAAACATACAAGGCGAGTTCGGGGACCACCAGAGCTTCGTCAAAGGTTCCAGGCGGAAATGGGAAGAGGAGTTCGGAGTGCAGCACTACGCAGGCACAGTTACTTATAGCGTTCAGGGTTTTGTCGACAAGAATAGAGATACCCAACAAGATGCATTTATTGACCATTTGAGTAGATCTGCCAATCCTTTTGTGAGGGAGCTGGCGGATTATGTACAGGATTTGGCTCCTCCTGGCCATGTAAGTATAGAAAAATGTATATAATTATGTGTAATTTTCTTTTTATTTTAAATTATCCTTCCTACTATATATAGATTAGACTACCATAATATATACAGGGAAAAGTATGAAGCAAAAAATAAAAGTACTATTAATAATTTGCATTTGTATAATTTATGTGACATTTTAAATAATATACTTCATTTCCTTGTGCAGGATATCTCGCTCTCAAGCCCTGGTGCAACGAGTACAACGCAACGCGGCACCTCAAAGGGACGACCCACTGTCGTCGATACATTTAGAGCACAACTGCAGTCATTGGTCGATATGTTACAGGTTACTGATGTTTGGTAAGAAATAAAAACAATATATAAGATATTTAAAAGAACATGTCGGCAGTCTCTATGTTTACCAAAAAAGTCAATATGTTAGTTGCAACTATTGACGGCGTGGGAAATCTGGCGTGAAAAATGAAACACATTTTTTGATACTAAATTTAATCACTATTATGTAGCACATAGTGAAGTTAATTATAGATTTTTTATTATTTTGTTGCCAAGTAAACAATACACAAAAGTTCAAAAAACCAACCACGTCACCCATCCAGCGGGCGCCGGTCCCATGGCATTGCTGACTGACGAGTTTTGTCTGTTGCCTGAGACCCCTTTAGGTTTAAGGATCTTTTACTATGATGCATTAGGGCTCGCGTCTGCTGCCAATTCTTACACAGAAAAATGACAACATTCAAATTATTTTCGTTTCTGGTACACAAAGCGTGGTGAGTTCCACGCTGAACATGCAATGTTTCGAATTTCATACAACAAAAAACAATAGGTCTGCTGTCTCTATGCGGAAACATAATTAAGGTTCTACATTAATTTAGATTATCCAATAAAAGAATAATTAAATATTACCACTAGTTATTTTCCCTCAGGTACGTCCGATGCATAAAACCGAACGAGAACAAAGTAGCTGGTAAATACAACGACCAACTCGTCCTGGAACAGCTAAGATATCTAGGCATGAATGAAATAGTGCGTATACGACGTGATGGTTTCCCCGTACACTTGCCTGCGCCTATGTTCAAAGCGAGATATAGATGTTTGTTAAAACATCCTAGGCCGATCGATCCGGATATTGGGTAAGTAGATTCTAATCTAGATTTTAGTTTCTGAATGTTTTTTTTGTATTTCTTTGACCGAATGTTTAATTCTTTTGTTTCTCCGATCTGGTACAATAAAGAGAAATGTTAAGATCCGCCAGTTGGCACGAAATTTCTCGTGATTAGGTAGAATGTGAAGAGAATTTTTAGAAGTATTTGGACAAGCGTTACTTTGGTGCCTGGTCTAATATACGTATAGATAATTAATATATGCCGAAGAAACTGCTATTTTCTCATTATTACTACATATAATTATTACTTTGTCTTACACACATTTGCAGAACAATAATGGACTTAGTAAATGCACCGGAAAATGACTGGCAAATAGGACACACTAAGATATTTATGAGAAGTTCAGTTCACGGTCCGCTCGAGGCGAAGAGGTCAGCGCTGTTGCAGTCTTCAGCTCTACTTCTTCAGAAAGTAAGTTAAAAACATAATTTTGGTTAATTTTTTTTTAATATTATCTACTACTGGCACTAAATGTACATATATGTATATTGTGTATTTATTTTGAATAAGTAAAAATTATTTAAATATATATTTTTTGAAACTCCATGGTATTTACGTTTTCACAACTTTCTTAACACTTTATACTTTAGACAATTATATACTATTTTAGTTTCTTTGAAATATCAAACTATTTACTCCAATATTATACATTTCTATTTTCTTTCAGTGGTACAAGGGCTCAATAAAACGTCGCCAATATCTCCAATGGCGTCGCGCAGCTATCGTGTTACAGGCGGCGTGGCGTGGCTGGTTTGACCGCGCGTCCTTCCTGCGGCTACGACGTGCCGCTTTAACCCTACAACGGCACTTACGTGGTGCCTTTGCGAGGGAAGTTGCCGCTGCGTTGCGTGAAATGAAGAGAGTTAACCAGGAGATTAAGCTGAGGGAAGAGAGGAATAGGTAAGTTTTGTGTAGGTGGTTTATGAGTTATTGGTTTGAATGATTTTTTTATTTGTTGTTGTTTGATATTGTCAATAACATCAAAAAGTAAATAAAATGCTTTATATATAAGGCACTAAGTTTCGTTAAGCTATTCCACTAATACCGTTTTTTACTAACATGATAAAACTAATAATATTAAAAAAAAAAAACAAAATTACCTCTAAATTATATTACAGTAACCACATATTATAGCAACTTTCTAACAAACAGTTTAGCAGAAAAAGCGGAACAAGAGCGAGCCGAACTAGAAACCATGGCGGACCAGCTCCGTAACATATCGTGTACAGGTCCTCGGGCTGAATCAGTCAACCTGGACAACTTGTTCGACTTCTTGGCGGACGTGCCAGCTCAACGAGGAGCTCCTGATGGTCAACCAGCCCATCAACCCACTATAGCGGAAATTGGTGACGATATGGAGAGGCTGGCTGATGATTTGGATCAAGAGGTATAGTGTTTTATATATTTTTTTTTTATTTTTAAGGGAAACAAATAGTATAGTTATTCTTTTGTACTTAAACTAACCAAGTTTCCACAGATAACAAAAGATGAAATGTAAATAAATTTTAAGTGTTTGCAAATCAATGGAGAATTTAGAAGTTAATATCTATGCTTTTAAAAATCAGTAAAACCAACGTTTGATGGAAAAAGTAGAATATTTTTTGTGGCATAGTGAATATTTGGATTTGGTTTCAGCTTTCAACTCGTTTTTGATCAGCGTTATTTTTATTTCATTTACAATAATATTATTTTTCTATTTTTGAACTATTATCATAATTGTATAAACATTTACAGCTTGAAAACGTACTAGCCGAAGAGATGAAAGAATTAGCTAAACAAACAGAAGTAGAACGAAAACCAGACGGGGCGCCCTCCGACGCGATACCTCCTCCCCCACCGTCCACCCTCGCCTTACAATCAATCAACCAACCCAACATGCCGTCATCTATGACGTCATCAATCACGTCATCAATGACCAACGGCGTCACCTCAAACGGCATGTCACCGCGTGACGTGTCGTCGTCATTGACCAATGGGGATGTGATGTCGTCATCATTGATTATGCCGCCTCCTCCATTGTTGGAGGATACAGTGGAAGGTTCCCCGATATTTCCCCCTCCACCTATATGTTCCCTTCCTGAGCCAGCTGGACCGCCCCCTCCTCCGCCTGCTGTCAAAGGTATGATAGTAATAAGTTTTTTTATATATAGATTCTGGGCTATATATTTTATTTTTAAAAGAAAATAAAAATTAAATAATGTAATATTATGTGCATCGTTTTACTTTAAAAAAAATAGCAAGTTTTAGTGAAATAATTTATTATATTATATTTAGTTCATATTATGATATCAATAGTTTTATTTGTTGATAAAAAAATATGTTATTCTATTTATTTTCCTACAGATATAACTCCGCCAGAGCTAACAAACGGTATAATACCGAATGGCAAAGTAGTTGTAATAAAGGATAAAGAGCCGATATATGAATCGGTAATACCGCGTTTGAATCCAGAAGTATTGCCGACGTCCCCACCACCACCACCCGCTAACGCACCGGAGAGTAATGGGTGAGTCATACAAAATAAATTTACTTTCTTTTTAATTAATTTTTTTAAACGTGGGACAAGCGTGCGGCTGTAAACGCGACAAGGTATGGGTTCGATTGCCACTCGAGGAAATGAAATAGTTAATATTTTCAGTTCTTCACTCTGGTAACGAAACAAAGCACAGCGTTGAGTTCCGCCACTCACTCACTCACTTTTCTTTTCGCAATAAATAGTCCATTTATCGAGGAAGGCTATGGGTTATATTGCATCACGTTAACATAACAACTGCAGCACAATGGTACCAGCGGTCAGAGTTATCTCTTTTTTTGATTTTTTAAAAAATTTTAATTACCGTTTTTTTTAAAGACACCAAGCTCTTTCATATTACCAGTTGAAAGCTAATCAGTTATAATAGCAAAATATATATTTTATTAGATTCACCAAAGAACAAGAAGCTGAACCAGATGTGCCACTTCCACCGTTACCGAGCAACTTAACGTCACCGGAAATGAACGATATATCGTCTCCAATACCCTCTGACTCTTGCATGAGTCCACCGCCCATGCTGAATGGAGATGCTAATGTTAGTTTTCTTTATGTTTAATATAGTTTTTAATTGTTTTAATTACTTTACCAATTATTAGTTTATATATCATAAAAGATTTTTATAAAAAAAAAATAAGTTTAAGCGGGCGTAGCCACATTTGACTCTCTAATAAAATAAATAAAATCCAATCCACCAGAACGTAGAACGCAACGCTCGTCGCAAAGAGCGTGTGGAACGTCGTCTCCACCAACTTGAGACTGCACCTAGCGACGCCCCTGCTGATTCACCGAATGACTTAAGCGAATTCGCCAAAATGTACTTTAATGACCATCCTAGGTCGCCTGAAGGTAGGTTTAAAATTGATTTTTTTTTAAGTTATTACTCTACACAAATGAAGCTTCAGAGATTGTTTGCATGAAATGAAAAAAATGTTTTTTTGTTAGATAGTTAATTCTTCTTATTAAGAAACGCTCTCTCTCTAATAAGAAATTCTCTGTTACTGGCTCCTTAAAATTATAAATACATACATCTCTCAGTCGATTATATATGGAAGAAAAAATATAGATATGGAAAAAATGTTGTTTTTCTAAAAAATAATAATAATAAACAAAGTAACCATTACGCTTTATAGGTACAATAATAGCTACCCTGACCCGCAAGAGCAAGTCGATGGAGCTACTAACCAAAGAAGAGATGATAACATATCACAAAGGCAATAACATACCCACCTCGCATATTCAGTTACACGACCCCGACAGTGTGACCGCTGCTGTTAATATATTTAGAGTAAGTTTGGTTGAAAGATAGTAATATTTTAACTTGTAATAGCTTTTTGTTTGTACTGCCCATTGAGGGGCAGCGTATGGCTGTAAAATTCAGTATTAAAGTCCTAAATTCTGGCGAAAGTAAAAAATGGAGTTTCTTAAAAATATATTCTCTCGAGCTTTCCTATTATTTTCGTGAATATAGCGTGAAGCTGGAAAACAACCTCATTTTTAAGGCAACTTTAATTTAATTCTAGTTCACATGACTGATGGATATAGTTAAAAGTTAATCGTAGGCAGATAGCTCTCTATTTATATTGTTCATTTAAAAAAAATACTTACAATTATATCTAACTTAGTTGGCCTTACCTTACACTGGTAATTGTTATGAATGTATTATGATTAAGTGCAATGATTTATCTAACAGGATCTATGTCGCTATATGAGAGGAGAATTGACCGCTGAAAAGGAGACACAAGTTATACAATCTATTATTGGCAAAGGCTTGGAGCGGGAGGAACTACGCGATGAGATTCTAGTACAATGTGTTAGACAGGTGTGTATATTTGAAAATGTTTGCCATATTTAATACTTAGATAGTTGAAATTGAGAATTGGTATATAAGTAACTGTGTTTTAAATAATTAAGATCAATAATTTTATTTAATAAATATTAATCAACAGATTTTATTTCTACCTATAGAAACTAAGTACATACTCAGTACATTTTATTAATAATTTTAAAATTAACAACAAGGAAATATTTTTCAAAATATGTTTAACCTGTAACATAACCCCTTTATAAAAGTTTAAAATATTTTTAATCTACAACACAATGTAACTCCAACAGCTAACAGACTGTCCAGTAGAAGACTGGTCCGAGCGAGTCTGGCTGATCCTCTGCCTGTGCGCCGTTGCCTGGCAACCAAGCAGAGGACTGGCGCGCTACTACTGCTCGTGGCTGCGAGCGCGCGCGCGCCCCGTCACGTCACCATCAGTCGCGTCTGTCACGTCGGCCGCGTCGGGCGCGTCGGGGGCGTCGGTCTCGAGCACGGCACGTGCTGCCCATTGTGCGCAGTGGTGCTTGGATAACTGTAGGGGCGCCGCGCCGAGGCAACTGCCCCCTAGTACTGTTGAAATTGCGGTTGGTTTATTGTTTGATTTTTCTTAGTAAAATTTTATTTCTTACGATATAGCTGGAACAATATTCAATTCTACATAATTTGTATAGTCTTTATGAGTAGAAGATTAATGATATAATCTAGACTCAAAATTTTGCAAAACAAAAATTCAATAAAGAAACACAAATACCAAAAGATCACTGAAGAATATGTCTTGTGACAATCAATATTTTTCCTTGATATTTTTACCCAATTTATTAACCCTATAACTTGCACCAGACAATAATTTCCCGGAACGAAACTAACCACAAACAAACAATTACAGGCAATGCGTCGTCTAGGCACCATAGTATGCCGTTTCTTCTTTCTCGACGGCCGCACAAAGGCTATAGACGTGCACCCGGCGGACACGGCCGCCGCAGCCGCGTCCCGCCTCGCAGACAAGCTAGGACTTGCAGCGAGGGCAGGATGGGCCGTGTACCAGCAACGAGCGGGCACGGAGGAACATGTTCGGGCGACGCAGTATTTGTATGACGTGATCGCTGGGTGGGAGATGTGAGTATTCTTTTTCTATTTCATGTTTATAATATATGTAAATAGATAGTAGATAGGGACATTTCGTCTCGCAGACAAATTAGGGCTTGCAAAGAGGGCAGGCTGGGCAGTATACCAGCAAAGAATAAGGGCAGAAAAAAATCTTCGTACTTAATCAGTACATGTGTGATGTGATCGTTGTGTGGGATATATGACTCATCGCTCCATTTAATTGATTGCCGTAGATATTTGGATAGCTTATTATTTACAGTTGTAAGTAAGGATATGTCATGAACCCTTACTGCAATAAAATATAAAACCACACAAAATATTACTTGTAGAAAATTATATATCTTTTGCAAATTGGTTTTAACTCACAAAAGAAAAATGTAATTGATATCACTATTTCTATACTTAATGAATTTTCACTGGTCCTTCAAATCTTGACCATAGTATATATCTTTATCAATTCCCAACAGGCAACAAGGTCCAGGCGGTGGCTCAGCTGACAACCGTTTCGTGTTCAAACGTAGACTGTTCCGCGGTGGTCGGGAGTTGCCACACGATCCTGTGGAAGTTGCTCTGCTATATGCTCAAGCTGTTCATAGTGTTGTTAAGGTACGGAATTTTTATTGTTATATATTATATTGCTCTATTGTCTTGTTCGATTTCTTTACGTAATCCTAGTTTTTCAAATTTTTTATCTATCGGTAACATGCAAATAAAAAAAATTATAAACTTAAATTTTCCTTGTGATTCGGCATGTTATTATAAATTATAAGAAACAATTTAATCACTGCAAAAGATGCTTATTTAATTTTTATATGACGCTAGAAAGCGTATCCATCGTCTTTGAATAATTTCTTATTTCCTTCTTTTTAAAATACCATATCATCACATAAAATTAATTTACCTCAACAGATGGACGAGTTCCCCGTATCAGAGAAGGTGGCCCTCCAGCTGGCAGGGCTCCAGGCGCAAGTGTCGCTGGGGGAACCCCCGCCCAGCCCGCCGCCGCCCCACACACGCGCCTACTACGCGCATCCAGACCAGTTCCTGCCGCCGAGGATAGCTAAACAACGAGCTCCGCATATGTGGGTAAGTGGAAGAATTGATTCATAAAAATTGTGATATTGGTGATGAAAAGTCAACTTACAATTCTTTTTTTGTCATTTTATTCCGTTGATAGCTAGGTAGGCAGAGGGGACTTAGTGTTAAGGTCCTCCATTCTACATTTTCCGCCGATTTTTTTATATTTTGCGAAAAAAAAGAAGTTTTTGCACAGAATAGTTTTTCTCAAACTTTTCAAATATACTATTTTTTAGACATAAATAAAAAGTATATTTAAAAAAAGGCAGAAAATATTGATATTCTTCTAATTTCTACCATTTCTAGGCTACTATCCTGGCTCAAGCTCATCGTCAGTACGGCGCCGGAAGGGCTGAACTAACAGCCAAGGCATTGTACCTGTCATGTGTGATGCAATATCCATTGTATGGAGTTACTCTGTTCCCCGTCACCTATAAGGGGTATTGGGCTCATGGTAAGATAATTTAATTTAAACAATTAATTAATTAACTTATCAAGGCATAGAAAAAATATTCTCTAACTCGAGAGAGAATTGAACTTACGTTTTACATTGAAATAATATTGTCCAGCAGTGTTACAATGGTCACAATTAATTTTATAAAATCAAATTAAATCAGCTTCACGCTGTTATAATAATTATTTTTATTTGTTATATATTATTAAGCGATTATTGGACACAATCAAATACCGTCTGTTTTAAGTAATAATTTGCTTTAGATGTTATTTTTAAGTAAACTGCACTTTTCAAATGACAATAACTTTGAAATTATTGTCATTTGAATATAATCTTTCTAATTATTGGCCAATGAAACTCATACACAAAGTAAATGTAGTTATAGACACGACTAAATACAATATAGCCACCCTAAGATCACGCTTTCTTTACATAACTTTATCGCATTTTTCACTATAGAAAAAAAATAATCAAATGTAAGACAAAATTAAATCAAATTTGCACAGCCATCTGCCACTAACTTCCAGCCGGATGTTAAACAGATCGATTGTCGATTTAATCCTAGCCATATTCAATTATTTCAATAATAATTTTAATTATTTTTCAGGTCCAAATGTACTTCTCGGTGTTGGTGCAGAAGGTGTAGTGTTAGTTCGGCCGGCTGACAAAGTAGTGTTAGCAGAGTATCCTTATACAAATATAGCCGCCATTCTCATGGACCCAGTGGATAACGGCTTGACGCTTAGTTTGACTCACCATGGACAGCACGATGGGTTACGGTAAGAAAATATTTATTTTATTTAAAATTGTACATTTCTAAATTGAAGTTAGAAAATGTTGTGTGGTTTAAACAACGACAAGTTAGTGACATATAACATGTAGTGCTCTACTTTTCGCTTAAGAAAGATATTGCTAGTAAATATGAGAAATCCAAAATTGTAATTGTATATATTTTGTACTTTATTTGATCAAATTCAATTGCAAATAACATTAATAACAATAAAAAAATTCTGTGTTGTCTGTTCACAGATGTATAGTCCTAGAATGTGCACAAAAATCAGAAGCGGCTTGGCTAATGGCGGCGTACAGCCCCGCGCTAGGAGGTTCCCTCGCGGAGGAGGCCCCCAGAAGGGCGGCCCCCGCTTCAGAGAGGGCCCGACTTGCAGCTGCTCTGAGGGCGGCTAGGAGGGCCCTAGTAGACTCAGCGTTATTGAGACGCCCCCAGGATCTGTCTGCTGGTGGTTTCTTGAGGAATACTTTGAGAAGGTGTGTTGATTTAATATATTTTTTGATCACGTGAGTTGTTGTTAATAAATTACAAAAAAAGTGTGTAATGATGTTATTTAAACGTGTAAATCAGTTAGATTTCGGACCTTTGAAATCCAGTAATATTTTACATTTTTATATGGAATTTCTTGAAAATTGATCATTATTGTTAATATAACGTTCTAATAAAATAAAATATTTATACTTCAATGTGCAATTTAGAATATTCTCCAAAACATTTACAGACTCAGCAAGCACCGCCTGGAACGTGTCCGATTGGACATAACCTCAGAGGGCCAGGGCGAGTGCTACAAGAACTTCCCCGCCGCCTACTGGTGCTGGGCGCGCAGCCTGCCCCACAGCCTCACCAAGCTCAACGAAGCCGAGGAGGTCGCGGCTATGCAGATATTTAAGGTATTTATTGATAAAGAAACCAGTTGAATTTAAAATGACTGT
Organism: Heliconius numata; assembly: GCA_016802625.1. NCBI lineage: Eukaryota > Metazoa > Arthropoda > Insecta > Lepidoptera > Nymphalidae > Heliconius > Heliconius numata. The sequence goes on from JAEBDU010013188.1 coordinate 564,540, forward strand.
CAGTTTTTTGAATGTTGTATTATAGTCGCCTATATAAAATATAATATAATAAAGCGGAAGAGTTTGTTTGTTTGTTTGTTTGAACGCTAAGATCTCTGGATCTACTGGTCCGATTTATTTTGTTTTTGTTTTGTATGAAAATAAATATAATAAGTCACTTTTCGCATTTCATCTAGATTGAAATTATAGTTTACTGTATAACATTCTAATAAATAATTAAGGAGATGTCACTGATTCGAAATGACCTAGCCTTCGGGCGACATAGTATGAGTATGACCGACGCGAAAATATTCTTACAGTTCAAGTAGGCGTAGCCGCGTCCGGGTCTACTAGTATAAAATATAGAGCGTTATATGTCAAAGATAATATTCTTAGTTTTTGTTTAATATAACACTAGTAGTTATTATATTATAAACAAGGCAATTAATTAAATACGAAGTTAACCGGTATAACAATTTATACGTTAATTTAGAGCTCAAATCTCATTAGAAGAGAATGCACATTTAAAGAAATTAAAAATTACGTTTTAAACTTTTTTATTTGCCCTACTTATCCTGGCCCACACACTTGGTAAGAATTTAAGCAAATAACCTAAAAACTCAATTCCCAAGGACATAATGAGCCACGCGGGCCTAACCCATAACGAGGGCAGCACTAACAACCTCGCCAGCAGCAACAGCAATAGCAGCAGCTCGGTGGTCACTGAGGACAGTGACGACCGTGTCGCCCTAGCCCAGGCGCTGCTACAACGGTGCCTTCAGAAGGACACGCTGCTTTGTGAATTGTATGCTCAGCTTATTAAACAGGTTAGTTTTTATAATAATTGTGTTTATATTTTATATACCGTAATAGTTAATAGTTTTAGATTTTACATTTTTGACCGTATTATTCAATTCAATTTTTTCGTGCCTAACTGGTCTAAAGACACAAGAAAAAAGTATCTCAATCGTAGTAAAATTTTTATAACTTCTATAATATATAATAATAGTCTAATTATTTTATATTTCTACAGTAGTCCATTGGTAGTCGCGTCTCTAAAATGTATAAAACTAAATATACACGATTTAAAAGTTTATTTATATAAAGGTTTGATGGTTTAAGATTTTAAGTCAAAATTGTTTATACGTTTTCTAAAACTTCGAATTTAAAACCCCCAGACCACAGACCACCCAGAGCCCAACTCCCGCGTGTCAGCTCGTCACTGGGCGTTGCTCTGTGCGGCGGTGGGTGCAGCTTTGCCTCCCGCGAAGCCCTTACGACGTTTATTGTTAGCGCATTTGAGGTACCGTGCGGCGGCGCTACACGCGTCTGAGGAGGGGAAATTTGCGAGAAGGGCTGAACAGGTGAGAAAAAAAAGTTCCTACAGTGTACGTTCTTAATTTTTTTCTTAATTATTTGTAAAAATATGTGATAATTGATTTAGACTATAGGAATGTTCATATCAGCTTATTTTATTCTCTTAGGGGGTTACTGCATTGAAAATAAGCTTTTTTTAATTCTTGGATAAAATAACACAAATATTTCCCATTATCCACATATATGATTAGAATAAAAAGAGTGAATTAATAATAACAACCAGGTAGCGCTAAGCATAGCTCAAGTCCCGCGGCGCCTCTCGGCCCCCTCTAAGGAGGAGCTGCTCTGCGCGAGTGCACGGCGCCCCATGCACGTGCGCGTACTGTTGCTAGACGGCAAGCAGCACGGCCTGGTGTTCGGGCCCGCCGCCACCGCCGACCACCTGGTCGCCATGTTGAGGGACAAGATCGGGCTTACTGATGCTGCTACTGGTAATTTATTAAGTTCTCTAAAGTACAGTATGAGTAAGTTAAGTTCTCTAAAGAAAATTGTCCACTCGGGAGAAAATGATCAAAAATTATCCTTAAATCAAAACTGCGCAGCCCTCTACAGCTAACTTCAAGTCGGGCACAACTCATCGATAAGTGTGTATAACCAAACAAATTTTCAGTTTTATAACATTAATATGTAAATAAAATATTAATATTTCTACCACAGGTTATGCTTTATATGAAGTATGCGCTAACTCGAGTCCAGCAGGTGCGGGCGAGCGTGCCCTGGGCGGCGCTGAGCGTGCGGGCGACGTTCTTGCACGATGGGAGAAAGCGGGCGCTACTGCTGCTGCTTGCAGGTAATTTGAGGAGTTTTCTTGTTTTTGTTAAGGTTTTTTTTTAGTTTGGGCCATCGACTGGTAGCGTATGACCGGTAATACTTTTCAGTTGATTTTTATATGAAGAAGAATGACTACGCAGATAAACACGACTGTACATGATTTAAAGAATTAGAAATTTTAATATATGTAATATAAAGTTATCAGACCGTACCACAAAATTTAAATGATAATCAACCATGTTTTTTTTTAAATAAAAATATTGTTTTTATTTTACCCATATAGATTAGTATTCAAAAAACGTCTGTTCCTCGGCGAGCGTCCCCTCCACACGGCGTGCGTGGCCGAGATGGAGCTTCTATACTATCAAGTACTGCACGCGGTGCGACACGACCGTCTTCCCATTGAAACTGATGAGGCTGTGAGTTGTTATTTTGGTTGTTTTTGTATGTGACTTTAACCAACTAATAATAAATAATTTAACTTTTTTTATTCCCACCTATAATTTACAAGCAACATTCCCCAGGTAATGCTAGCAGCGCTCCACGCGCAAGTAGTAAAAGGCGACTGCCTGGGCGGAGGCGAGGAGTGTTCAGCAGCAGCTGGTGCGGTACTTCCCCCGCGCCTCGCGCCCGCACTCCCCGCGCCCGCCGTACGCTTGCACCACCTCGCGCTGAGAGGCACGGAGCCCCACGCTGCTATGCAGCGCGCGTTGACCCTCGCCTCGTCGTGGCCTCTAACTAAGGCTACTATATTTGATGTTATGGTAATTTTTGTTTCTTTATATACTATTATTCTTCAATATCTTTTCTTTTTTTCCACAAACTCCATGCTTAATGAAATATAAAAATGTTGATTTTGATTGCAAGTACAGAATTAGTTTTTTTAAAGCAAATTGAACTGAATAAAAAGTTTAACGCACTAAAACTCATTAATTTCTATAAAGCATCATTAATAAACGACAACCTCTTACCAATATAAAATGCTATTTTTACTTCTTATTTCTTCATATTTTCTGTTACTTCATGATATTTTTGCGAAATAATAAATATACAACACATTTCCCCCCATTTCCAGCAATCGTTTACATCGAACTGGCCACGATCCCTCTGGCTGGCCGTAGACGCGCGGGGACTTACCCTGCTGCGACGAGGCGCGCGCGCCGCCCTTGTGTCCCACGACCACGACCAGCTACTGGCAGTGTCTCCCGCACCACGGGCCCTGCTGCTGGTGACCAGGGCAGATAGGAAACACGCTAAACTTGTGTTGTCCACGGATCAGGTACGCGTCTAGGATAGAATATTTTGTAATTTTTGTGTAGAATGTATACTGTTTAGTCGACGGGTTATAGCCGTCCTGAAGTTATATTTTGTGCAGTTTTACGCATTGTATACTCTGGAAGAACATTATGAAAAGTAACTAACATTCTAAAATCAAATCTATGCAGTTATCTACAGCTAACTTCAATTCTGACACGACTTGTATGCCGCACTGTATTTAAGATATCATCACAGGGGCACAATAAGAGGACTCCCCGCTACCCTTCGAGTCCTGTCACAAATACTAAATGATTGTTCTACACCTCGTTACCGGAATGAGGAAATGAAAAGTTTAGCTATTTCATTCCACTGAGTAAGACTCGAACCCCCAACCATCGCGTTAACAGCCGAAGTCATTATTTAAATCAGTATTTACAATTTCACTATTCGCTAACTAAAAAAATGTTTTCAAACTTCTTACAAATCCAACAGGCATATCAAATCGCAACTCTAATAAAGGACTACATAGAGGCAGTACGTGGTCCGGTGTTCCCCGCCGTACCTAACGGTAGGGAGGCGCCGCGCTCCTGACACCCACCTGCATAGTGCCAGTGCTTCCACGTCGCGTAAACGACAGTGGTAGGAGGACAGGAGGACCGGGGACGGAGGACAGGGGGACAGTAGGGTAGGATGACATGGTAATGGGATGGTTTATATGAAGCTTTTTATTTATCTTGGGTATTTTGTAATACTTTTCTTTATTACTGTTATGGTAATGTTTTTTTTTTTGGTTATTTACGATGTTTCTTTTATTTATTTATATATTTTTTTCTAATGATCATTTTTGTACTGCCCCATTATGTGCGTACTAGATATGCGAGTTAGTAGCACAGTATATTTTGATGTAATATCTGAATTACGTAGATAATTATTATAAATGTTACTAAAAAGAGAGGAAAATGTGGTCTTATAATGAAAATAATCCACATTTTTTCGTTACTTACTCGCATATCAAAAATTCTACAATTGTCTCTTCAATAGCGTGAGAATTGAGAAGCCGAGCGATACTCTGCTTAAATCTATATAAAAATAATTATAAATCGTGTAAAATATTTAGTATCGCTCATGTCTCACAAACAGACGGATGTGATCGGTTTGCATATAGAAGTAAATGTTGATATGATATTATATATTTATTGTATATAATATAATGAAAGTTTATATTAACCTGACTACAAACAAAATTATATAATTATTGCTAAGTAAAACTTTTTTTTACACTTATTTTAAAGATTATTGACTCATCTTCGAAATTGACTCATTTAGGGCAAATTAATATATGTATATTGCTACTTTTTTTTATTATAATATAGTTTTTTTATAATAGTCGGGTTAACCTATCGGCGTTATATATTAATTAAATATGAGTGAAAAATTATATTAGCTAGTGAATTCGTGTCATCAGTCTACATTTACTTCAAATACAATAGACAGTGGTGGTGAGTGTACGGATGGACGATAAACAGTTGCCAGGCTGACGGGGAAGCACACAAATAAATTGATAAAAAAAACAATACAAATTAACAATATAGCTCAATAGTTATTCAATAGTTAGATCTTTAATCTGTATTCCGATCTGTAGGCCTGTTCGACTTTTGCTATAATAATGTTATAGTTATTAGTCAAAATTTTAAAAACATTTCCTAAAAGGAATAAGAGCCAATCGGCCATTTTTTTAATTCTGGCGTGACAGATAGTATAAAATAATTGTAATTATCAATTAATATAATGTTTAACTATATTTCTCAAGAAACAAAATAATTTTCAGCAATCATGGATATCTCATTCTTTGTGGTAAATAATCGCATTGAAAATTGTTCAATTACATATATATAATATTTATAATTATAAAAATATATTTTCGAATAAAAATAATGCAAAGGTTGCAACAGGCCGTAGTAAATATGTCAGTATTATAATAAGTGGTTTTCGAAATTCAAGATTTAGTGTAAAGTGTTAAAATTGTTAAGATGTTTCAATTAGATAGTAATAATATTTCAATTTTACTCCCCTTATCGATGGTTAACTATTAAGAAAATCCCTTACTGGCAACATTTTATTTCATATATATAAAAAATATAGTTTATTTTTTTATTTTTTAGCAGGAACCATAAAGTATTACTTTAATTACATTTTATTATATTTTATTTGTTTATCATTTTATTAATTACAATTCAATATGGAAACATTGTCAGATCAGGTTTTTTATGAAATAAAATGTCGCTAGTAATTATTTAGTACTAAGTCCACTCATTCCCCTATATCCTAGACGCAATGTTAGTTGAATCTCATAGTAAAATAAACTATATTCCCTAAAATAATAATAATTCATATCAGCCTTAAAATTCCTATTTAATTATAGAAAGTTTCCTTCGCTTACCTTCCTGTAATGTTGGTATGTCAGAGTATATCATTGTTTTAGATGTTTGCATTCATATTTTTATCCTGATATATTATTTTGTGCCTTGTAAATGCTACACGATGCTGACATGGCTACCCTCTTAATACTTTTACTTTGTATATAAATAATATACAAAAATCATTCTTCAATTGAAGGTATCAATTATATTAATAATTTAATATTAATTTATATATATATTTTTATTTAATATAAAAAAATATTTTTTAAAAAGGGTCAGCCAGTCAGAATTCGTTACGCAAGTATTCAGTGAGCCAATTGTGCAAACGATAATGACTTAAATTACTGACTGTTCCAAATATATCTATCATGCATATTAATATGTTTATATATGCACAATGTTAAGTGTCAATATTTTATAGAAATTATTATTATTATTATATACTATAATTACGTAGGATATACTGTAGAAAAGCATATTATGCTCGAGTTATGCTAGATTAATTATTAATTCTATGTCAGCATAGATTACTTTAAAGTTTAGACATAGTCGCAGCTAGGCACGGTTTGTGTTACAATTGTTTAAACATTTATAATATATCACATCTCTAATAATATATATTAAGTTTGATAATAGTTAAAAACAGTAATAAATAGTTCCAATAAAGTAGTTATTTCTCCGGAACCTAGCTGCATCTATGATTTTAGGCCTATACGGTGCTTAGATAAACAAATAATCATTGCTTAGTTCGTTTCCTGATCTCATATTGAGTATTATTTATTATTTTAGATGCCATAATAATATGTCGTTAATCGCGAGCAATATTTGATTTAGTTCATTAATTTATTCTCTTAATGTTTATTTGTGTGGCGATTTTGTATATATTGACAAACCAAAGATACCGAATCCCTTTGGAGATTATCATTAATGACTAATTTTGGCATTATCTTATTTTATTATAAGTGATTGTGTATATAATTTTATTTTTTATAATTATTATTTTTAATGTTAGCTTTTGATAATTTAAAAATTGATAAGTCTGAATTAAGAAATAACATTGCAAGATTTATTGTTTTAACAATTATTATTATAATTAACAAAATTAAACCAAATATGTGGCATGCAAAGATGTAACAGTAAAATTTTGGCATTCTCCTATTGTATGTAATTTAAATGTATGTTTTTTGACGAAATTTAAAACAAAATTATGTTAGATGTTTACTCAATTTATTTCTTTAGAAAAATTTTAAATTTGATACAGCATTATATTATTGTAAGTTTAACAGTAAGTTTGGTTTATGTCTAACATAAGTTATATGTAATAACCACAGTTTTCACAGTCAAACAGACAAGTCACATATACTGCCCAAATAGACTGAAGTGTCCAAATATTTTGTCATTTGACAGATTTTTTTTGTTACTTGCATACGAATTTTACAATATTATTTGAATGCCAAATAAATATAAATAATACAACAGTGTTTCATTTCTATAAAAATTATATTATTCTTATGATATTACATTAAATTATTGTGTGACTAAACCTAAGTAGTCATCCATCAGTGTTCCAATAGCAAACTGAAAAATAAAAAATAAAAACTGCTTTAAAAGTGATTTTATAAATGGTTAATTAGAAAATAAAAACTAAAATATCATTTGTCTGAAAAACACACTATAGAATATAATAAAAAACATAAAATGTTTTATTATAAAATTACTTTTTGTTGAGAATAGTCTAAACAAATGACCACGGGTTCGATTCCTGTTCTTGCGAACTCATTAAATTTGTTACCTTAAGATGCAGGATGTAAATTACGATAAACAAAAGTACAAAAAAATAAATCAAATATCAAATAAAGCAGAGGGAACCCAGTTTGTTCCACACTTTCCACCTAAAAGTCAAAATAAAAAAAAGGAAATTTATATATCAACCATAACTAACTAGTGGCACACATGCTATATTTAACAAGAGTAATTGTTTAATTATAGAGTAATAATTAAGAGTAATTGTAAAATTTAATTAAAGTGTATATTATTTACAATATAAAATTGTTAAGAGAACTTACAATACCCGTTGCATCAACCCTAGTACCCACTATCTTTAGCCGAATGACATCTTCTTCCTGTATGACATTATCTTCCTGTTTACTTTTATAGCATGGGGGATTCACATTAGGGCAAAACTCCATATCAGCAGGAATTGACTGAAAATAAAAAATGCAATTCAATTGTTACACACACTCAGGCACAAAAAATATTGAAAAAGAAAAAAATTATGAAGTAAAAATATTTTTTTCAAGTATCTAAGAACTGAAATGAAATATGAAAAATATAATGAAGAAATGAAATATTTATATAAAATTTATATTTCCATTACATCCCTCTGGTGTTGAGGCAAAGGGTGGCATTTAGTTCTGCCACTTAACACACAATGCATCCAGAATTCTGTGGAAAGTGGGGAACAGAGTATCTTAACACAAGGTTCCCTCTGCCTACACTGCTGTGTGCAGCGTAAAGCTGATTTCATTTAATTTAAGTATCTAAGAATTTTAGCTCAGTTTCATAAAAATGGCTCAATTGACTAGTGTGCTAGGACAGTTTCCAAGGGGTCTAGATTTAAGTTTCACTACATTTCAAATGTAATATTTCTAAAAGTTTATGATACTTCAAATAAATATTTATATATATACAGGGTGAGTCATATTGAACTTTCCGGTTTTGGAAGGACGTTGCACGAAGAAGGGAAGGAGTAGAAGGGTGGGGATGGTGTCATTAGATGCGCCATGACATGCAGTTTTAGTGTGAGCAATGGCTTGGTCGGGACAACATCGTGCGTTCGTAGTTGAAGAGTTTATTAAAAATGGCGGCTCCGTGATCACAACACAGCGTGCGTTCCGTTTACATTTTGCTATTGGTCGACGTGATCCCATTCCCACTGGACCAACAATCAGAAATTGGGTATCAAATTTTAGAGCAACATCATCAACATTAAAAACAAGACCACAAGGCCGAATTAGGACGTCAACGTCAGCGGAAAACGTGGATAGAGTGCGGGCTTCAATTCAACAATCCCCTCGGCGTTCTGTTCGGAAACATGCCGCTTCACTAGGATTATCTTTCAGTAGTGTCCGCAGAATACTGCATAGAGACCTTAAATTTCACCCATACAAGATTCAGGTAGTGCAAGAATTAACAGTTAGAGACTTAGACACACGAACAAATTTATGCCGCGACATTCAGCAGATCCCCCGCACTGCTGTTTTGATCTTCAGTGATTTCTTGCGATTTCTTTCTCTGGGGTTACCTGAAGGAAAAGGTGTACACGCATCGTCCCCGAACCATCGATGAACTGAAGGCTGCAATCACGGAAGAAATCAATGCTATTCCGCTGAATATGACTCGACGAGTAATGGACAACTTCCGGGAAAGGCTTCAGCAGTGTGTGGTTAATGGAGGTAGACATTTACAGGATATCATTTTTAAAACCAACTAAATTAAAACTGCATGTTATGTGCTTTCAAACAATAAAATAATTTTTACTGCATGTCGCTTTGTTTTTAATACACACCTTATTGAAATCGGAAAGTTCAATATGACTCACCCTGTATGTAGTTTCTATTTATGTACAGTGTAAACTCTATATAACGACACTGAAGGGACTGTGCATTTTATGGCGTTATAGAGAGTGGTCGTTAAATGGAGAGAAGAAAAATCAGAATTAGAAAAAGAAAAAGTTTATTTCAGTCTGGTGTTAGTAGTTATACCGTATAAAAGAATCTTATTTGAACGCTATTGCGTATATTCTGTTATTTTTGTCTGACGTCTTTTGCTGCACCAGTAATTTTGTTGTATGTTTTTAATTATTTTATCCATATCTTGTGATATCGAGGCATTTTGGTGATAAAGGAAGTAATTTTCCAATAATTTAGCTGCTTTCAGAGCTTCGATAACGTATAGATAATCGATGACTCCTACTTATTAGTCATCGTTAACAATTACAGTCTACACGTGCAAGCAATCCCAATTTGTAAACAAAAGAACGAATTTCTTAGAAAATTCCGTATGCATGATGCCGACAGTAAAGGTTTATTGCGGGCTAGGATAATAAAGCGACAAAAGAACGTACACAGATGCGCAGTTTTTACTAATTTTAGCAACTTAAAAGGTACTTTTTATTACTCAATTGTTGTCGTTATTGAGAGTGGGTGTGATGCTATGTAGAGTGTATCATTGTATGGAATACAAACTAAACCAACCAAAGCCAATTGATTTCGACGCTTTAGAGAGTTTGTCGTTAAATCGAGTGACGTTACATGGAGTTTACACTGTATATTTAATCTGTATCATAATATGTGAATGTACTTACATGATGTGATATAAAACAACTGAGAGGACCAATTTGAGCAAACATGCCAACCTACAACAGAATATTATTTTTAATAAATTAATTAAAAAATGCATAAACAAAAAATATTTTTGTTTCCTCACTCTGGTGGTAAAGCCTGGTGTTGAGCTCTGTAACTCCACAATCAATATCTCCAGAACATAGCTGAATGTAGGGAATGGAGTGTCTTAACATTAAGTTCCCTCTGCCTAACCTGCATAAAGCTAAAAAAATAAAAATAAGCTAAGTTACATTTAATGGCATACCTTGTTGACTTGAGTAACTATTGCATCCAATACTTCTCCTTTAAAAGGTCTAAATACAATAGCTTTATATTTGACAGGATATACTACAAATCCTTGACCAGGCTGAATAAGCCCAGCACCTATGCTATCTATTGTTGTTACCGCAATGACAAAACCATATCTGGAACATGAGAATAATAAAGTTAACTATGAATTGATATGATTTTTTTAAATTGAATTTGTATGTAATACTAAAAAACACAATAAGTTTAATTTACATTAAAGTTAAGAAATTCTCATTCTCTTTTATACTTACTTTCCTGTGCATGTTCCTTCTACTTCTGTATAGAGTTTCTGTTTCACCGTATCAAGTAGTTGTGGACCAAAGTATCGAGGATGCAGTAAAATTTCATGCTCTAAAGAAATCTGAAAGTTTAGTTAGGGTTATTATAGAATTAACTAAAAAATAAGCTTACTTCAAACACACGTACATGGTAAAACATTTTATATTGCAATTTATAGTCATTAATTCATTATCAGATGTAGTTTTCTTTATTAAAATCAACAATAACAAAAAATATATTTGATTCGCCGCCGATTTGCTATAATAAACGCTAATGTGACAGATGACAAGCTATACGATATGGCTGACAAGTGACGTATAGTGGCAGTCACAGATTATACATATCATAGTGTTGTTTATCCGCATTCAACAGTAGCTTTTATAAAATTTTAAATAAAAATTTTAAAATTCTATAATATACATAAAAGCATAACAACCTTACAATAATACGGCTATGTTTATTAGACAAGAATATGAGGCATAAAAAATTCAAATACATCTGTACGGTTCATATATTTCATAGATTATCATTACGCACTATGTCACTATACTTCCAACTACCGTACGGTATTGAAGCTTTTATGTATTAACGGTTAAGAGGACATCACTAGCGATTACTCAAAAATGCCAAATGAGTGGCTGTGTATCCTGTAATCAGATTGATATAAAAAATGGCAAAAACTTACGATCATTTATTTAAATTACTTTTAATAGGAGATTCTGGAGTCGGAAAAACATCTATATTATTCAGATTCTCTGAAGATGCATTCAATATCTCATTTATATCAACTATTGGTGAGTACTTTCATTCTTTGTATCAAAGGTTATTGTCAAAAGTTGTATTTTTTATACGTAATTGTCATCGAACGAGATTTTTTGTTTCGACGTATCAATTTTTCGTTATACTAAATATGTAAAAAGGGCGCGGCATAACAATAAACGGGGCCCTTATCGAATTAAATGAGCAAACTCTTTATGACATCATACATACTAATTTTAATTAATTGACTTCAGTTTAACAACGAACTGTTTCAGGTATCGACTTTAAAATTCGGACAATAGATCTTGACGGCAAAAAAGTTAAATTACAAATATGGTGAGATTTTATTTGATTTTTAAGTGAAAGTTTTTATGAATACAACAGTATGGTTCAATAGTATCCTAATTTCAGGGACACGGCGGGTCAGGAAAGGTTCCGTACAATTACAACCGCATATTACCGAGGTTCTATGGGCATAATGCTTGTTTATGATGTTACAAATGAGAAAAGTTTTGAAAATATAAAAAATTGGATTAGAAATATAGAAGAAAATGCAAGTGCTGATGTGGAAAAAATGATTCTTGGAAACAAATGTGATTTGGATGAGAAAAGACAAGTGAGTTCAATTATTATTCAACTTAACATAATTTAGTAAATAATTTGCTTAAAAATATTTTGCCTAAAACTAAAAAAAATAATATTTTTTTTATTATACTGCATTTAAAATATACTTTATATTCAAAAACATTATCTATTAATTGCACTAGTTAATTATTAATTTGTGAGATACATACATATATATATTGTTATTTCCTTATTCTAACTATATGTATTGTTTTCATCCTAAACAAGCATATATTTAATATAAAATAATGCTTATGATATCTCTTTTGTATGTTTTGTTAAAAGACAACACTTAGTTTTGTTCCTATTTAATTAAAAAAATAAAGTTATCTATATAAATATTCTTTTAATTTCCTTGTAGATAAATGTGGTTATCTGAAAAACTAATATTCCCAATGTCCTAATTAATGCTCTCATGTAATCATTTTTAATATAATGTCTAAATATGGATTGAGTGTGTCCTCACCAAGCTAATTCATTTATTTATACAACAGGTATCAAAAGAAAGGGGTGAACAATTAGCAATAGAATATCAGATAAAATTTGTGGAAACCTCGGCGAAAGACTCATTAAATGTTGAATATGCATTCTACACATTAGCAAGAGACATTAAGGCGAAAACAGAGAAAAAACAGGTATGTTTATATAGATTTAAATTATAATTAGAATTGATTTACATATTTAGTAAAAATATAACTTAGTTATTCATAAATAAATATATAATTATAAAGAATAAACACTTCAAATGTAGCTTTACAATACACATCTACTGATTCATATAAGATTCAAAAAAACATGTTTAACATGTTAATAATTTATAATTTCTTTTGTTCCATGGCTATCTTTTGAACACAGAAGGTAAAAATGTTGTTGAGTTGTTGTGATTTTAATTTGTATTATTTTTTGTTTTTTTTTTATTATTTAATTTATGTGTTAATGAGCTATTACTTAATATTTTAAATTTCTTCTAAAATTGCTTAAGTACTGTTAACACAACTTATAAACAAAGGCTTTGTTCTACATTGATTCTAATTAAACACTTCCTTCTTTAAACAATGGTGGTTAAGAAACATTTTTTAGTATAGGAGACAATACTTGTTGTCAGTATTATAATATACCATCTGATATTATCTACATATATCATGGAAAATGATAACTTATCAATTTATGTTACATTAGTAATCATTCTTTAATATGGTTAAGATAAAATTCTATTTACTTAATGAGTAAACTTTAAAAAAGATGATATTAGATATAATTTATCATGTTGTAATTTACATCATTAGCTTTTATAGTAAGTAATATTGTCATTTTTTTTTTAATTGTCTTGAAAAAAAAAAATTTTTATTGTTCATTTATTTTTTAGTTCTATGTATATTTTTGAGACCATTATGTTTAATTAACATTAAAAAACTGAGTTTTGTTCAGATTTTATCTAATAAGTTCTGTTTTTACATTTATAACCACAATTAGTGAGGCTGTTATGGTGTAGAGCAGGGGTTCCCAACCTTTTTGGCTCAAGGACCACTTTCATATTAATATTGCTGGCAGGGACCACTCCGTAGGTATAATCAATGCAAATTGTGATAATGAATCATGTCCAACGCCTCACTGCTCTAAAATTTAAATTGTCCATGGACTAATACTAGGCTTCTGCGGACCACTGGTTGGGAACCACTGGTGTGGAGGGACAATATCTAACTGTAAATGTGATGATTGTAGGTTCTTTCTCCACTTCTGTGAATAAATAATATTAAAATCATTGCACATTACTCACTCCGATAAGACTTATCATTGAGTAAAAAAATGCAAATTGAGGAATAAAAACACTAACTTCTCTCAGCCCTGTTACAACGGGAAAATAAATAAATAGAATGTAGTCGCAGTTCATTATGCAAGCACTGTTTGTATAGATTCCTTCCATTTTTCAAAGTAGATAACTATTGAATGCTACAACAATAGCTGTATTTTCAAACATGATAAATATGGGAATCCCTTTATATTGTTTAGGGATGTGAATACATATGTTATGACTATTATTTAATATACCTAACTGGATATTAGGTTGAGTAATTCTATATATTTTTTATTTTTGTTTTCATTTAAATGCTACTTATTTTAATAGTATTTTTTTTGCACATTTACCATTAGCGGTGTATAACCGAAAATATAGGTAGATGTATTGCATGCTCAATTGTTAAAACTGTGTTTTAGCTTCACTGTATAAAAATTTGCATGCTACATTTCCTACCAAATTTTGCTAAATTACACTGAAGAAATTACTAAGCAATTATTATTTCTAAAGTGTCCCGTTCCATCTGTGCAAGTTATACAGGGTGGAATTGTCAGCGCCACTTTAAATGAAACCACAGTTTTAACTACTCTATAAAAGCCTAATATAATTCGAAAAAAAAATAATTCTCAAAAATGAAAAAGTTTTTTTTTCAAACAAAATAAATAATAAAATTATCGTTTTAAAATAAAACGCCATTTATAAAGTATAACATAGGCACGCACACACTTACCAGTCAAAGCGGCAACGTCGCATACGTATGTGTGCGTGACACGAAATACAGGTATGGTTAAAAATCGTGAAATGAAAAAAAAATCCTACGTCCAAACCGTTGAGGTACCTTGATTATTTTTTTTAATTCTGGGTTTGAAATATTTTACCCTATATGCAGTTTCAGTAAAAGAAGCGCTGCCTCTTCCACCCTGTATAATAGTGTGATTGTTTTGCCAAAATGCATTTTTTCATCATTAAAAAGTTTTAATTAAATAGATAAATAATAATAGTTGCTTTGCATGTTTGTTGGTTTTAAATATACTGGACACTGCCAGCAAATTTTCATAACAGGTTAAACAAATAATATAATAATTTTTAATAGATTAATTTGATATATTGTCACATTCATTAAGAGGATTCCTCATTAATCATAATATTTGTAAATATCAGTTATTTAATTTAGATATTGTTTCCTGATAAGATTTATAATAATCATACCATAACTATACAATATTTAGCAATTTAATAATTAGTATATTGCTGTTTGTACCTGTAACTTTTTCTGTTTAACAAATTCAGGAAGCTTTTATGGTACAGTAGCAAACCGTCTGATCGTAAACTTCCACTTTGCGAATAAGTTATATTTAATTTCCCCTTTTTGTAACAAGACATACTGCAATTGTCGCAATGTCTCATGAATGCGATAATGTGGGGCATGGAGTCTTGACACTATACTAATACATATTTATGTTGCGTGTAGGAGGCGAGTAACCCCCCCGGTGGCCGCAGCGGCGCGCACCAACTGAAGGCGAACGAGCAACAACGCAAGCCCACCTCGTGGCTGTCGCGGTGCTCCCTGCTCTGACGCCCCGCGGCCGCGCCCGCCGCGTAGGGCTCTCGGGGACCGACGAGCTTTTGTATTTTTATATCCGATCGTTTCGTTTGTGTCGATTAATAATTCACCATATCGCGGTTAATCAGTTCTTATTTCTATTTGTTTATAAAAAATGAAATGCAATAAACAAAACATGAGGCCCAATTTGAAATGTTTCAAGAACTCTTTTAATAATTTGTGGTCATTTATCTTCTGTTTGTAAAAAAAAAAAGTATTTCAGTGACATTTTATTTAGGGCGAAATTACTTGGTATTATGCTATTAAGCAAAACGGTTTAATGGATATTATTTCAATAGATTTATTAGCTGTATTTTTTCTTTGCTATTTTAATTAAGATATATATTTTAATGTAATATATACTACATATTTAATTTGAATAAACAGTGCTTTTTTACAAAACCAGTATTTTCATTAAATAATACAACTACTTTTGTAAGAAGTTTTTATTGTCAAACAGATAATTTATAAATAAAAAGAGTTTTTTAACAGTAATATCTAAATATATATATATAATTAAGTCCATAATGCTTTTGAGACTATCCTAGAAAATAAGTGAAAAAATAGATGACTATAAAATATGGCATAGTGTTACGTTGCCTGAACTGATTTTGAAGATTTGAATGGTCTTTGAATCAAGTACTTTCCACCAACTAAGGCACTTTTGGAAACAAAAGCTAATAGTTGCAATATTTTCTTGAACGACAAAATAATAAGATCAGTTGTTACTTGACTTCCTTTCCTCCAATAAGTCACATATAAAGGTATCGGTGGAAGCTTGTCTGACCAAACTCCATTACGGAAGGCTTTGGCTCTAGACTCAGCTGATAACAGCAGAGGTGCTATTTGTGATTGTATAGTCTTTTTCTTTATTTCTTGAGGCACAGAAGCTTCCGCAAAGCCAAGTTCAATTAATTTCTTCCCAATGTCTATTGTCTCAATTGATTTAGTCTGCAATATAAATTGAAACTTAATTTAGCACTTAAATTATTTAAAAAATCGTGCAAAGGGGAAAAACTGAATCATTATGCAGACCCTGGCAAAAAATATGTTAGAAAAATGAAGATAAATAAAGACTAAACTCAAAAACAAACATTAGAATGAATTAAATGAATTTCATATTTACCTTTTGTTGTGGTAAATGCAATAAAACTGTTGACACCAGATCATCTTTTTCTTTACTAATTGGTTTTAAAGTAACTTGCTGCCCTTTTGCCACACAGTCCAACCAATTGACAGCATTACCACTTACAATATTCACTCCCCATAACTATAATTATGTAAATAAATAGGTATGTAAGTAATATTTAAAATAATTTATTTACTTATAGAAAAAATTAAATACCTTGACAGGTAAAGGTGGTTTGCTGGAATGCCACAATGGAAGGTAGATGGGAGCTTTGTGATTTATTAAAAGGCGGACAGGAGAATGTTGAACACCCACGTAAACACCTTTCATAGGTTCATTCTTCACAATGAAATGGTCAGGAACTTTACTCGCTTTAGAGAATTTGCTCACCTAAATAATAAAATAATTAATTCAAAATTTAAGTTATGTAATGTTACATTATAATAACAAAGTTTTCATTACCGGACGGATTTTATAAATGGACACTGCCAAGCCTGCTGTGGCGAGAGCGTAAACAGCTATCTGAAACGTTAAGAAAAAAGTGATAAAAGTAGTCAATGTTTTTATCTCATATTTGAATTACTTTCAACATACGTTAACACCGCGATAATCATGTTTTAGTAAGCTCTCTAAATTGTAGAATATTCCTCCTTCTTTTTCAGTCATTTTTATTGTTTTGAGCAAAACCAGACTTTCATAATTTAAAATATTAGCTCATCGGTATTTTCAGAGTAAAATTCTGTCTTTTTCTCAAGAATGAACTTGTGACATTGACATTTTTATTTTTTTATTATTATACTGCTGTCATCGTCATTCTTATTTGCCAGCCTATGTACAGTACATATAGTGGACAACAAGTAAGCTAAAATTTCAAAAATATAAATCTTGTTCATCATCATGTTATGTTAAAAATAATCACAATGATAATATTTTTGTATTTATTTACTTAATACAATATTTTATCACATCAATAACATTTTTGGTGTATGGACGATATTATTATCATCAATCTATTTAGCAATAAGATTTTTTTTTTCAGCAACACTATGTTCCACGTCAACTTGCTTGACATGACTTAAATTTTAACCAAACAGGCGAACGAAGATTAGGTACATAGTGTTTAGTGATTTTGTAAAGAAATTATTCAAAATGATTAGTGTTTTAAATACAATAGACACAGGTCACGAGGACATGATACATGATGCGGAGTTAGACTATTATGGGTTGAGATTAGCAACGTGTTCTTCTGATAACTCCGTTAAAATTTACGACATCAAGAGCGGTACCCAAACTCTTGCCGCTGATTTAAAAGGACACTTTGGACCTGTATGGCAAGTAGCTTGGGCACATCCAAAATTTGGTAATCTATTAGCTTCTTGTTCTTATGACAGAAAAGTTATAATTTGGAAGGAATCTGGAGAGTGGACTAAACTTTACGAATACTCAGGACATGAAAGTTCTGTGAACTCAGTTGCGTGGGCGCCCGCAGAATATGGTTTGATATTAGCGTGCTGTAGTTCAGATGGTTCTATATCGACTATTACTTATAACCAAGATGGTGGAAATTGGGATGTTAAAAAGATCCCTGGTGCCCATGCTATTGGGGTGAATTCAATTAGCTGGTGTCCTGCTATCTCTGCCGACGTAAACTTAGATCCATTAACAAATAAAGATGCTCCAAAGAGGATAGTTTCTGGTGGATGTGATAATTTAATAAAAGTATGTTTTTGCTTGTTTTTAAATATTTTTTATATGTGAATATGTTGTGTTACTTTAATATGTTACAATATAATACCCTTCTTTTACAGATTTGGAAAGAACAAGGAGATCAATGGGTTGAAGAGAATCGATTGGAGATGCATATGGACTGGGTTAGAGATGTTGCTTGGGCTCCTTCTCTTGGATTACAAAAATCTATGATTGCAAGTTGCTCTCAAGATAAGAGAGTGGTTATCTGGTCCAGTGATGACAATGTATCATGGACTCCCACTACTCTGAACACTTTTGATGATGTTGTTTGGAGTGTCAGTTGGTCTCTCACAGGGAACATCTTAGCAGTCTCAGGAGGTGATAACAAAGTTAGTTTATGGAGAGAAAATGCTGATGGGCAATGGTTATGCATCAGTGAAGTCGCCAAAGGTTTGGGACAAACTCCCAATGATGAAAGAAGCACTCTTTGATTTAATTTTCCATATGATTTTTTTTGTTGATTTGTGTATTCTTATTATAATTGTAATATAATAAAATTAATTAGGCATTACTTTAATAAATATTTCTTTAACCAAGTTACTCACATTTAATTTGTTGCCTATTTTTGTTGTAATTTTTTTTGTACAAAATATATAAATTGAAAAATCTTACACTTCCCACTATTAATTTACAGAGCAGAGTAAGTGAAGGAAACTTAGTGTAAAGCCTGCTCAATGTTCAAAAAAAGATATCCTCCTAAATTATAATACAATAAACAAGTCCAGAGGTAAAAACAATTCAAAACATAAATCAAAGTCCGCCTTGTCACTGTATCCCGTAAGCAGAGGGAACATAGTGTTAAGGCACTATTTCCCCAATTTCCGCCCAATTCTGGAGGCATTGTGTGTTGAATGGCAGACTTTAACATCATACTTTGCTTTGAAGAAATAGAAATATAAGTGGTGATTGAACCCACAACCACACTTTGCACCCCTGCACCACAACTGATCTCAAATCAAAACATTTATTACAAAAATTAAATAATATGCAAAGAAATATGGTAGAATACCATACTTTTTAACTGAATATATTATGTAGATATACTGTACAAAATGCAACATTTGTGGTTTTAATCTTTGTAGGAATATAAAAAAAACAAAAAATATTAAAAATGATTTAATCTTACAATTACACTATATCACATATTGTTCATATTAAATTCAATGAGCTCCATCAGTAATGGCATCTTGTAATATTCTGCTATAGTTTTGAATGTGGCCAGCTGAGTGTGGATCTCCTTTACGGGCACTATGAGGGAGAAGTCTCCCGCACAGTCACATACTGTTGAGAGATTCTCTCTTTTTACCTATAAAATAAATTCTGTATTAGTCATGAAAAAAAATAAAAATAAGAAAATATTTCAAAAATAATTAAATAAAAAAATGTTACACATATATCGGATATACCTAATTTAATATGATTGTAGGTTTCTGTTACACTCATTGATTTAAAAAAAATACAAAAGATACCTAAATATAATTTACCTGGTGACATCTCGAGCACGCGAGGTCCTGCAACGTGTGCGTCATAGCTCGTCGGTTTAACGTCTCTATTAACCTCCATTCCAATTCTTGATTTTCATACGCCGTGCCGCACGTGGGGCACAAACAAACTGGCCTGTAAGAAATATTCTTATATAGAATTTGAACACCACATTCTTACTTTGACATGTGGGTTTGATATGTATATTTCATATGTGGGTGTGTGATCACAAATCAAAATGTCTGAGAGTCACATTTATCATTGTCAGTCAGTCATGTCCTAATAAACATCTGTTTTAAGCTTCAATCGACTGTCAGTATTAGTACTTACGGGTCAGATTGCGTGTGTGTGTCGCGGCACAGGTCCAGGTCCCGGCAGTGGTTGCACACCTTGCAGATGACCTCCCCGAGCACGCAGGAGGCACACGGCGAGCGCCACTCTGCCGCAGGACTGAATTCACCTACGTTGATTAGACGGAGTAAGTTTCGTCGTAGTAGGGTAACCTGCGGTAGAGATTAATATTTTTAAATATATGTGATGTATTAACAAATAAATAGCTTAGCTATAAGCTAGCCAAAAGATAAAAAACTTGTACACAAAAACTATTTAGTATATTTTATATTAATAATATACATTAATCAGATATAAAAAAGATGAATATTGTTGGCAAGGGTGGACTTGTCTCTCATAGAAGCTAATTAAATATATCCAGTCAACAGTATGTCAAAGGTATGAGAAAAAGTAAAAAAAAAAAAAGTTTTGAGTTCTAGTCTTATACCAACCTCTTACTTCTACTTCTTATACTAACCTCTTGTTCCACCCCTTCGTCCAAAGCAAGCACTCTACACAATGCGTTGACAAACAGCAGCGCGGGCGTGACGTCACTGAGCGCGTCTGTCCGCAGGCCGGCTTGGAGACCGATATCCTCCAGTTTCAGAGTCGGCATGCGACGGTTGATTTTTTCTGTCATTCTGATTTAAAAAAGTATTTAATTATAATTGGGGTATTTTGTAAAGAAATGAGAACGAAACCGATGTCGAAATGATCGGTTTCGTTGCCATTGAATGATGAAATGAATTTCCAATTGAATGAATGAATGATGAAATTCCATTTCCACAACGGAATGTTTCCCATACCTTTGCTAGTATATAGAGTAGCATATTTTCATTGTATAAAATGATAATTATTGTGCCTTACAATCGAGTTGGCAGTAATATTATAGTGATAAGTTTTTATTTGTAATTAATGTTTAAATAATATATTCAGTTTAAATTAGTTTTTCGGTTTTCCGTTTGTAGCTGACATAACTTGTACATAATTATAGTACTTACTGAAACAACTTCTGAGCTATATCTCCACTCAGCATAGCAGCTAGACGCTCTGGGTGGGAATGCGCGGCGCTGAGGAAGCCCGCCACTGCGGCGGTGAAGGCGTCGCGCACTGGCACCGGCATACTTTGTGAGAGGTTCCATTGCATCGTTACTGCACCCTGTAATAAGTATATACTTAACTAGCGGTCCGCTCGCGGTTAGTGACATCTATGCAAAATTTGAGACTTCTAGCATTTGTAGTAACGAAGTTTCATACAAACTTTCGACCCCAAAAACAACCTCTTAGAAATCGAATATTGCAAATTCCCGTCTTAGCGAGCACCTACGTCCTATAAGTAACTCCTATGCAAAATTTCAGATTCCTAGCACATGTAGTTTCTGAGATTTCGTGATGAGTGAGTGACCTTTCGATTTTATATATATAGATTAGCCGTCGTGGCGCACAAGAGTGTGAGTGGTTTCTCAAATTTGGAATTTTTAGATTTTATAATTCTTACCTCTTCCTCAGATTCTTCTTCATTAGTTGGTATCTGTGATGATCCTACTTCCACTAATCCTGATGGCAACTTTCCCTGCAAATATGTAAAATTATTAAGTAAGATAATCTTCTTTACATAAATAAAGTAATATGATCCCAATTAAATTAAAAGTAGGAACGGAAGTGTCTTAATGGGGGATAAAAAAAAGACAACACCCATCCAATAGTATACACGTAAATTAAAGTAATCGAAATATGAAAATCTCTGATACTAATTGTATCGAGAAGAAGCTAAAGTAGAGTATATTTACTACTTTAGTTGAGATGTTAAGATATTTGATGACAAATCTTAATTAATATTTTAATAATATTAAGAAATTTTCATACAAAAAAAAACATATTACCTCAATCCCCGCGAAATTAGCTTCATCTAACCACAACAAGTATGACCAGCATTGCTTGTAGCGGATGTCTATACCGTGGAACAGTTCTTTATTTCTTATACTTTGGACGACGAACTCGACGTAACCTAAAAATATTGATTGAGTTAAATATCATTGACGTTGTATTGGAGCCGTTTAGTCAAGTATGCCAATCTTATTCTTTTTTGCTTAACGCTGTACCCGCATAGCAGGGTAGGCAAAGAGAACATAGTGGTAAGACACTCCGTTCTCTACTTTCCACCGAATATTCGAAGCATTACATAGTGAGAGACGGAATCTAATGACGAGCTTTTGGCTTGGTTGCCAAGCGAAGAGCACAATTGAGTATCAAACCCACAGCCGTCATGTTACAGTCAAACGCATGTGCCCTTGTGCCATGATGACCTCCATATACATATTATTATTAATCAAAATCTCTTTAAAACTTAAAAAAACCAAAATAAATACCAATCCCATCCAACACAGCGTTCTTCTTAGTATGCAGTATGATTCTATTAAAATCTGCAAATACTATTTGAGAGCCGAGCCTCTTGAATTCCGCTACTAACATAAGGAACAGTTTCTTCATTAGGTTGTATAGAGTCCGACGGAGTGCAGGATCATAGAGGAGAGAAGTGGGAGTTTTTAGCCATCTGAAATATTATTATTATTTCTTATTTGTATCCTGTATATAGCAGGATAGGCAGAGGGAACCTAAATGTTAAGACTGTTCTGCACCGAGGCAAAATTTTCTAGATATTGTGTGTTGAATGACGGAGCCCAACGTCGCACTTTGTTTTGTTACCGTAACAAAGAAATGAAAATATAATATTATCATAGTAATTCTTTACACCGAGCAGGAATCGAAATCACTATTGTACGGTTTACAGCAACACGCCAAGCCTGCCTAAGATGGCCTACGTAATGTTGTTTTATGTTACGTTCTATTACAATGCCACAAAAAAACCATAAATATTAAAATTTATTTATTATATTAATATTAAAAACAAAGTAACAATAAACATAACACATGAAGGCGAAATAATAATATAATATAAATTAATAATAAAAGTAAATACCTATAAAAGTGTGATATCTGGAAATCCGCAAAGATGTTTTTATACTGTGTGACGTCACGTAACCACGAAGCTATCATTGTCCTTAGTATTTTAAAGGCGGCGCTACATTGAGCCGTCTCGTCGTAGGTTTCAGTTGCATTTGTGCCTATAAAAGGATACAATTCAAAATAAATAAATGGACACATTTTTTTAGGTTCACGCTTTATCCTGATAGCAGTATAGGCATAAAGAACTGAGTGTCAAATCACTTAGTTATCAGCTAGCATTTGAATTCGAAACACTACATGTTTTTAGGCACTCAAAACGCCATTATGGCAATATGTATAGACAAATCCTATGGAGGAGCAAGATTTCACGAATAACTCACCAGTAGACGCCATTACATCTTGAATATTCGCATGTTGAGCGCCAAATGACGTCGCTACACTTGTGCCTTCAACCTGAAATATAGAAATTGAATTAACATGATAAAATTAATAATTTTAAAAAAGTTTTTAGTGAATATTCTATTGTGTCACTTACAAAACACATATAATATCAATTTAAATTAAAATTTTCTTTCAATTTTACTTCCAATATCATTACTTTTCGTACATAACAAGATAGGTAGACAGACCCCACTCGAGAAAATAAAATATTTATATACATTTATATTTTCATTTCTTCGCTCTGGTGTCGAGGCAAAGCGCGGTGTTGAGTTTCGCCACTCAACACGCAATGCCTCCAGAACTCGGGGAAATGTGGGGAAAGGAGTGTCTTAACACTAGGTTTCCTTTGCCTACCGACTGTGTGCGGGATATAGCGTGAAGCTGATTTATTTATTTATACCTGTAATATATGATGTGCTTGCAGTAAGGCGCACACGGCGAGGGCGTCGCAGGACAGCGCCACGCACACGCCGTTGTAGGCACCGCTGGCACTGTGACTGCAGCCTGACCACTCCTCTGTTTCACTTACTAATCTGTGGGATTATTTTATTATTATTAAATGTATTTTAGTCTCAGTCTATATATATACGAATGTTTAGGAGGTAATTATTGTCTATCTATATTATTATTGATACCCTATAAAAAAAATCAGCTTTACGCTTTTGTTAAGAAAATGTATAAAAATTGTAGAGATGTTAACAACATAAATAAGTTGTAATAAGCGTATAAGAATTTCGATGTAGCTTGGAGCGAGCGCTTGGACGCTTTCCAAAGATTAGCGGGTTCTCAAATCCCGCTACGTTCAAAATTTTTATGTTTCCTTAATAAGTATTTCTCTTTCCTAAGTGTAGAATAACACTTTAAAAATGTTAAAAAAAATTAAAATTCGCATTTCAAATAGTAACATAGTGTTAGGACACTGAATTTCTCATTATTGGTATAAAATACGAAATGCTTCAATATTTGTACGCTATTAAAAGTTGGTCACTGTGAAAAAGTAATGTACATATAAATAGTCATCTACAATAATGAAATTTCACGTTCTAAACTACAGTTGACGAGCAGTAGCTGCCCTCAACTTAGGTGGTCTCAACTTTTGCTGATTGTTTACTCATAAAGAATATAATAAAAACAAAAACACTAACATGAAATCTGCGCAGCCATCTACGGCTAACTTCAAGGCGGCCACAAATCGTCAACAATACTGTAATTACTCTTAAATCTCCTCTTACCATACAAAATAAAAAAACAAAACAATACCTATTATCATCAATCTCCCTGCCGCCTAAGTCGGGGCGTTCCAGACTGGAGCACCACAGCACAAAGTTATGTTTGACAAGGTGTCTCGCGTAGAACAGGTCAGCGCCGAACTGTGTTGGATCTGCCGCCGTATTACCTAGCGGCAAGTGGAAATATCTGGGGGAATATATAGAATAAGTTTTATTTTGCGAATCGCTGAATCTCGCAAATAGTACGGTAAGCAGAGAGAATCGTAGTGTTAAGATACTCTATCAACACTGGCGCTTTCAAGAAATTGCGTGTTGAGCTCATCGTCGCACAATGTCTCATTAGTCCAGGGTAAAGTGAAATTAAAAACTTATATGTTCATAAATTTAAGTAGTTGAAGAAGTACCGTGTAGTTGGTAAATTATTTCAGCGATTATTAGAGGCGTAGCTTTGGATTGTTGTCTTTATATGTTCAAATTAGTATCTATTTAATGTATTCATTATTTTTTGAAGTAGTAATTCACCTGCACTGCTCTATAGTAAGGTCCAACACAGATTGTAGATTCAAATAATGTCGAACAATAGCTCGTGCGCCCACACGCTGCCACTCCAGCGTGCTGTATAGTGTTTCTACGTCGCGCACGTGTAACGCGACTAGCGGGAATTCTGATAGACCTGTGAAGGATGTATTGTTATTAGGAAAAATATTAATTAATAGCTAGCTTAAAATGTAGGAAAATGTATGAAAATTTTAGAATTGTATATTTTTAAATTAAAAATAACTTTATGCATGTTTCAATATCTCGAATATTGCAATAGTTTTTTGTTTATATCTTGTAATTTGCCTGTTCTTCGGTAATACCAGGTATAGGAAATTGAGTATTTGATTATGAGTACATCTATAGCATATGTCTGCTGTGTGTGGGATACAGCGTGAAGCTGGTAGCTCACCCGGCATCAGCGCCACGAGCGCACCGGGGGACAGTGCGGCCTGCAGCACCACCACGGTGGGGCCGCACCGCTCGTCCTTGTAACGTTGCAGCGCTCGCTGCACGCCGCGCCAGATCGTACGCCCCTCGGTCTCCACCACCACCTCCCACGTCATGTCGGCGCCCGGCAATGTGCCTTCTTCTGTGCCCAGGTTTATTCTGAAATTGTGGGATATAATTTGTGTTGACAAATATAGTATTTAAATTACATCTGCTTTCCGAGATAGTGGTGGTAGCTTTATGTTCATTTTACAATTGAAATTAGCTTGCAAAAATCTATTTGAATAGATTATTTTTAAGCCTTTGTGGTGGAGTGGTACTGTGTCTGACAGTCAGCGCAATGTTCGTGGGTTAGTCTCACTCGGGGGAATGAATTTCAGAAAGATAGTGAAGCTAATAAATGTATTTTTATATTGAAGAGATTTTTTTTTAATAATAGGTCGTTAATTTTTTTAATATTATAATATTATATTTCATTCATATTTCTTTTTAAAAAACTTTAGATATTAATCAATAGGTATTAAATAATTAAGTATAGAAAAATAATTAACTGGTGGTCCTCCTTAGCCTTATTTAATCATAAACGGCATTTGATTTATGGCTGTAATTGTGATACTTGGGGGTTTTATTTCCACTAGAAGAAAAGTTTACGTTGAAAAATATCTTCATACTTTTGTCTAGTAAGGGAAAAGCAAGGCATTAATTAAATCACGACAAAAAATTAGACATGAGTGATCCATAGAAAACAAAATATAAAAAATCACATACTTAGCCGTCCTTTCAGCAGAGTATAACGTATTCATATTCGGAACTTGGTTCGTTTTAACAGTGTCTTGCACGAAGATGTACCCTCGTTTGACGGGACCCAGTATGAGTGACCACATGCTACGAGAGGAACTGGGAGCCGAATGTTGGTATAGGAATATGTGCTTAATTGGTGATACGCCATCCTGGAGTACAAAAAATTTAATTGATTGCTTTAAATTGTTTCAAAACAAATTAAAAAGTCAAAAATTACTGATTTCAAAAACTAGACCAGATTATAGGACAGAGATCAGTGGCCCACCGTACGCTATACAGCATATCACTGTAGGCTCGATGGTTGTGGATTAGATTCCCATTTGGGGGAATGAATTATTTTCATTTTTTACTTTTACTTGATACAGCATGAATCTAAAAAAAGATGAGATCTTATATAATTAGTAATATTTTTAAACAATTTATTAATACCGCTTCTGTTTTAAATTATTATTTTTTTTACAAACCTGTTTTTGTAAATAAGATTGATACGCAACACTTTTAAACTGTAATTGATTAAGTGTGAAACTATCCATGTTGTTAGAGCCAAACTGGACCAACCTACAAAAGAATATAATTAAATATTACCGGGTTTAGTTATATATATATTAAAATACATTTAGTAAAGGTTGAAATTAAAAATGGTAAAGCCGTCGTGGCACATTCGAATAGCATCTAACTGCGAACGCGATGGTTGGTTGTTTTGTTCCTTAATTTTATCGCTGCTCTGCTACATAAATTGAAACTTTAAATTTCGCAACTTAGCGCACAATGTTTCGAAAATAATAATTAATTAACATTTTTTTTCTTCTCACCTTCTCGCCTCTTGCGGGTCCACAATACAAATGCATCCCAGCTGCATGAGCACTTTGAACTCTAAGCTCAATTGCGTTTCGTATATGCCTTCTATTTCTGGCGCTGATAGTTCACTCATTAGTTCCCTGTGGATATTATTATAAGTTATTCTAAATTCTTATGGTTTATTTTGGAAATTTTTATTATAAGAAAAAATATTATTTTAAGCACCTGCACTAATGTATTGAAATAAAACAACAAATCAGACACAAATATTTGTATCCACATCTTAATCTAATTAAAAAAAATCCCAAAAATCTATATAAAACTATACAATGGCTGTGGTGACGCAACGGCAGGGCGTGTTATACATACTGGCATCTCTCCCTATACAGGCTCTCCGGTACAGTATACTGATACAAATACTGCGCAGGGCGGGCCCTAGGCAGGACTCGCATACACTTCTTCCAGTAGGGCCCGCTGTCAGTGTCGCGTGCCACTCTTCTATTCACGTAGAAAATCCGCGGCACAGTCACCTTGATCTGGTGGAGCTCGGACCCAACGAGGGCCCAGAGTTTGAAAAGCCCTGGCTCTGCTGTTTCAGCTACCTGTTGGAATATGACGTTTATTGTCTTTAATTTTTTTTTATTTATCTTAGATTTATCTTTTTAGACGTTTATTGTCTTTAAATTTTTTTATTTATCTTCACGATGCTTCCAGAACAGTAGACGTAGGAACCTAGCATTAAAATATTCCATTCTAAACACACAGCCTAATCATCGAGACATTACGTTTCGCTTTGTCTTATCACCAGAGTTGGAAAATAAGAATAATTAATTCCCGCGATTGATTTCAGTATTGAAGCCACAATCGTTGCCTTTACACTAACGGCACCACCTGTCGAATAAAGATTACGTTTGTATACAGAAAACAAGTAAAAACTGCATTTTAAGCTAGCTATGAAATAAGAAAATCGTAGAGGCTTTCATTAGTTCCATTAACACAAACCTATGAATAATATTTCGCATTGATTTATTTTAAAATTAAACATAGCTCTATGAGAGAAAATACATCCCTCCAGTAAAAAGTAATGAGAAGCAATTCCACAAAACAATCTATACTAATATGATAACTATGGCCAGGTACTTAGTATGTGTTTTGTAAATTTAAGGTATATAAATACAAATATACCTGTATGATTTGCCAAGGTGTATTCAAAAGAGTCCGTTGTGCTCTTCTTATAAATCCTCCTAAAGTATTAGAAGGTCCGGCACCCCTTGATATCATACTCGTTGACGCGTCTTTGTCCACTCTGCCTGTAAAAATTATTCATCTAATTACACACAAAAAAATTCACTAAAATCAATGAGTAGTAGCCGCCTAGGGAACATTGGGAAAAATAATTAAATGTAAAAAAATTCCAAAATCAAATAAGTATGAACAATCTATATCTAACTTTAGGACGGCCACTACTGGTCGACCGACTTTAAAAGATTTCATTAGCTCAAATATTGTTTTTTTTAAATGTAAAGTGGTAGCGACCCTTTTTATGTTTGTTGCGTAGTCCTCGTTGCTCCATCTGCCACATCCATTTTTTCTTCTGAAATACTATCCACGCTCTTCGCTCTTCCTACAAAACCCGAAAGAATATTTAATTTATATTGGAAAAAATATTTTACTAAATAATTTACTCATAAGGAAAATTCAAAATATTCATTTTTTTATATGAAATAGATAGATCATTAAAAGGAATTACATGACTATTACTAAAATCTTCTGCTTACAAAATTAACTGTTACAATATTTAGATGTTGCATTTTGTGGCGGAACCTAACGCTGCGTTTCATCTTATGAGATTAGAAAAATGAGTACATTTTTAAATATAAGAATTTACTAATTTTCTCACATTAACTTACAAAAACAATTTAATTTAAAACTAATCCAACAAACCTTAGTATTTCCAAATAATGGTGGAGGTCCCAAAGCTTCTCTCCAAGTGGCAGCTTCTTTCACCGGAGATTCTTCTCTTTTGCGTTTAACGCTGTGAACTATTGGCCTTATCGTAGGCGATGCAGTTTTTTCTTTACCTATATCTTCTATATCCACTTCTGTGTTCTGTGGATTAAAAGGTTATTTTAACTTAACAGTTGTCCTATGTACAGCTAAAAAGCCATGGCCATCTTAAAGTAACAATATCTAAACTACTGTTTATTGTTCACTTGCGTGAAAATCATCAAGGGTAAGAAAAATCTTAAAATCTAGCTAACTTCACTGTAATACTTAACTCATTTGTGGTTTAAAAATATAATATAATAAATATCACTATTTTACGGTGTGTATTTTAACAGTTTAAGTATATGGTGTTTTATTAAATACCTTATTATTATTTCTTCTTTAAACAATTAGAATTGTTACATCACGGCGGCCAAAAATGATTGACCATACAGTACTTTAACAAAATGGTGTTACTATAAAAATGCATATTTATTGCATATGTGAGTTAAATATCCTATTATGTTATGGGTATTCAACAAATATAACAATTTTAACCTTACTCACTCTGCAAGAATTCTCCTCAGTTTCCTCATCTTCTTCATCAGCTACATCCTTAGACAGCTCTTTTGGTTTAATACTAAACATATCTGTGATTTTACGAGTTTTGTATTTGTCACTTTTTGCTAACATTTTTTTGTGTAACCAATCTGGATATTGGACTCGGGGTACTGGGTTATCCAACTATGAAAAAGGCAATATGTGTTTTAATATTCGTAGTATTTTTACAACAGAGTTAGATTGAGGACTTTAAAATAGAATCAATTATATTTATATAAAAAATCTATTCATCCTTTAATAAAAAAGACGAAAATAGTAATATAAGAAAATAGCCTCCAGAATTCTGCGACGTGAGGAACGGAAGTGTCTTAATACGAACAAATTGTCTAAACACTAGGTACACAAATGGCTACACCTTCCTTGCTGTATACGTGATACAGCGTGAAGTTAAAAAAAATAGGCAAATCCTATATAAAAAAATATATTTTTTAATGCAGATTTTAATAAAAAAAATAATTATACAACTCCAACGACCAAAGGTTGCCTGGAAGAGATCGCTTTAAGCGATAAGGCCGCCTTATTGTACATGTTGTTTCTATTTATTTTGTATATAATTTTTGTAAATTTTTTATATGCAATAAAGTATATTGTATTGTATTGTAATTAAAATAGTACCCCCTGTAAAGCAGCGGGTATAGTGATAATCTTCTGTATAGCACCACTCAGCCTCTCTATATAATATGCCCAGTCTAAAACATCTCGTATGTCCACGTCCTCCCCAATAGTGCTATCTTTGAGCCAACGCCGTAAATGGTGGCGTTTAACCGCGGCCGGAGATTGGAAAATGGCGAGAGGTATTGCTCTTTCTGTTACTGGTGCACCGTCAGGTTTGCGGGATATTATGAATCTGGATATATGGAAAGAATCATTAAATCAGCTTCATGCATTATCCCTCACACAGCAGGGTAGGCAGAGTCAACCTAGTTTCCAAAACATTCTTTTCCCACTTCCTGCCGAAATCTCTCTCACATGAAATGCCGTGTTGAGTGGTCGAACTCAACTAATTTGCCTCGTTATCAAAACGGGAAACAAAAATATTAAAAATTTCATTCCCCTGAGTGGGAATCGAACCCACAATCGTTGCGTTTACAGTCGCACGCTTGTGCTCCTGCACCACGGCAACATCTAAATAGTTAACCAATTAAATATATCAACATACCGGCAGGCCAACCCAGCGTCCTTAACCATCTGATCTCCTAAAAATTCCGCCAGCCTCTTAGCAGTGGAAATCGAAGTAGATTTCTGACCGCCGTAATCCTCCAATTTCTTGGACATCGATCGATTTTCTGAGATCAATTCAAACAATTCCGAATCCGGCATATTAGACCCTTTACTATATAAAACATCTAACCAGTAATCAGCTACTTTGGCTACGGCTGCGTAACACGATTTCAAATCATTGCCTTTAAGAAAAGCCTCAAATACAGAAGATTGGAATATTTTAATAAGTTGCAATTCTCCGCGGCGTTTAACTTCGAACCCTTTTAATTCGGCTAAGGAACCGTCGAAGTTGAATACTGCATATCGTTTCTTTAGCTTTTTGCCTTCTTCTTTGGAAGCCGGTAGCACCATGGCGAGATAAGGTCCGTCTACTTCAAAGAAAATTGAATTCTCTGATCGCTTCTCGTATTTCTTTTCTGCGCGATCAACTAATTCGTAATACTGATCGTTTGTGAAATAATCCTACAAAAATAAGATATATTTTTTATTCAATTTAAAAAGATTCGATATAACCGATTGATTTCAAAACGTATTGTAGTTGGGGTTGGGGAGGATATGTAATTTATAAAACCAAAAATTTTACATGATAAAAAATATATAAAAATGATATTACCTTGACCATAGCGTTTAAAACAGCATTTGGAAATGAAACATTAATTTTCTTCTTTTTCTGGTGAGTGGTGTGAATGGTAACATTTTCAGGAAATGATGAC
The DNA here is from genome assembly GCA_016802625.1 of Heliconius numata. Taxonomy (NCBI): domain Eukaryota; kingdom Metazoa; phylum Arthropoda; class Insecta; order Lepidoptera; family Nymphalidae; genus Heliconius; species Heliconius numata. Next base: position 596,552 of record JAEBDU010013188.1, read on the forward strand.
GGTAGTATGCACCAGATTCCTATAAAAAAATATAATTATTAATAGGAAACCAACTTTGCACGCTAATTTGTTTATTTCGTTATTTTAAGTACCGTACAGTACTTAAAGTGGCGAGTTTAAAATGTAATTTAAAAAAAAGGATTATACTATACGAATAATTTTATAAACGGGCATTCAATTACATTGAAGGGTTTTGAGTTTGAATCCCACATAGATGGATTTTTGACATAAAATATTTTTATTTTCCTTGGTCAAAAAAGACAAGAGAGATTCTATCACACACGCAGAACTTTGAAACTAAAAAAATATATAAATATTAGAACAAGTAAGAGAATATTTAAATTACATACATACCGTCTGTATCTAACTCCAAGGGTCGACCAACTTGTTCAATGATCTCTCGCGCACGCATTATGATGTTAGCGCCAGTGTAACACACTATACCCGCCATCTCCATACTGTGCCAACGAGCTCTGGAAAAAAAAATTATACAAAAATACTTATTAAGGAAATATATAAAAATTTGAACGCAGCGGGATTTGAACTCGAGCCATACGTTCTCCTCGAACTACGTCGAAGTTTTTATTTGTTCGATAACCACTGGTATAGGCTATATAGTGTTGTATAACTTTCTACTTAATAGTTTTTCAAGAAATAAATATAGTTACGATATGAATATATGTATATATATTCATATATACATATATTCATATAGTAACTTTAATACTTCATATTATTTGGGATGTGACGATGCACAGCATCTGTGAGAGGGCGCTGTATACTTCCCTTTTATTATCCAATGATGTTCACTTCCGGTTGCTGTTTTCGACCAATCAGCGATCGCCGGAAGTCACGTGGTCTCAGGTGGTAGGGCGCCGCAACTTATAAAAGGCGACACTACGCTTCTTACCTCTTAGCGTCGTTATTTCCCATCAGAGTAACATTGTTTAAAAGTGAAAGTGCTGTGGTAAGTGTAGTGTTGGAGGTGGAATTTCTTCACATCGTGAACCGGATTTCTATATCGGGCCTACTCCTGGGAAGGCCTCCAGCAAAGATGTTCATCCTCATCAGAAAATTTCTTTTTGTGAAATTCAAAGGTAAAAAAATGGACAACGGGTGAGTCAATTGAACCTCTTGTTTAAACAAGTATCTACATGCATGTAATACTGTTCTATTGCTTGGTATTATATATACCAATACTGTAGAGGATTCTGAGCTTCACCGAACACGTGTGTTATAACCTACAATAAGGTTAGGTATGTCTCAGATTTTCAGCAGTTATGGCCCAATTTTTTTCAGCTAACGGGCATTGCAAAAAGCAAGAGGACTCATCGCTGGTTTAACGCTCTTGGGAACGTTCTCTGCATAATATCATGCGATGTAAACGGAGTTTACTAAATAAATCGGTTTTCACCGAGTTTACTTAGTTGTATATTATCTATAAATATACTACCTTCGTTTAAATGCGATAAATTCGTTAGGAGCGTATCCTGAGCGAGTTATCAAATATAAATAAAATCTGTTCTCATCATATATATCAGGGAAGCAGATTATTTAATAGTTGCCAGTTGTCAAAACCAGATGGCGTTGCCCGTCACTCTGACGTGACACCGATCGATGACAATCAGAAGTGGGATCGGAACAAGCTCCGATCCCAACCACGTCATTCTCCGACATAAAAAGTCTGTCTATTTTTAGATAATCTTTTTTATTTATTTGTAATAGGATAATTACTAACGTTGTTGAAATGTTATATTCGCAGGGAGCGTATCCTAAGCGAGTTAACGAATAACAATGGATAAATCTGCGTCAGTTTCTTTTAGCTTCTTTTGACAATTGCAAGCGAATACTCGGAAGAATTAGACACAAGGATTCGAAGACAATTTCAAATCCTCCTGGCAGGAAGTGTTTCAAAAATGTGTCTCAATCCTGGAGGAGTGAGGATAAAGGAATTGTGGATTTCCTGCTTATTCGTGGTTACTGCCATCGCTATGAACGTCATAACATTTAGCAGTGGGCATCATAGTATTTGGCAATCACGGGATCTTCTGTATGGCCTTTTCGGAAAAGATTCTAGCCAGTCACCTTATCTTAGTTGCCTTAAGGGGGACTCGGGCTATTACTTGACATAAGGTATGTCCAATTATTTAAAGTGCATTTATCCGTACATTAGAATTTAAAAAAGCTCGGTACTATTTTAATTAGAAATGCTCTCAATTGTACGGGAGGGGGGCAGTTATAAGGAGGCTGCCTCTGAGCGTATCGGAGGCAGTGGCTGATGGTTTGGGCTCCGTAGGCCCTTCCCGGTTTAATCGCGGGAATGCATCTAGCCATCTACCTCCATGCCACCAATAATCCTTTTCCAAGATTATTTGAAGCAGTTAGACCTTCGTCAACCGTACATGCATCAAAATTGAGAAGCATGCGTTGAGTATAAAACTCTAGCACATTTAATTATACATTAGCAATTCTGAGGTATCGGTGCATACCGGATATCGGTAGTTTGGAGTGAGAACCCGCCGACTGGTAACACAAGCCCAGAACTTAGTACAAGGGTATTGCATGATTGTTAATAACTTTATTTAAACAGATACAGATACACTGTATCTTTCTGTATACATTGTGTTGAGAAATACGGAGGCTGCCTCTGGGTATATCGGAGACGGGTGTAGATGGTTTGGGGCTCTGAAAACTCTTTTCGACTTAATAATGAGCATTCTCCATATCATCTCTGGCTTTATCCAATAAGAATTTTCAAGCGGTTCGAGAAGGCAAGAATAGAAAATAGTTCGACTCACGTTCGACAACTGATAAAGCAAACCAATAGAAAATTTTGTAATAGATAACGAAAGGTTTATCAAAAAAGAACAAAGTTTGATATATGGATTGTTAACTAATGGATAAAAAGAAGCAAGGTGTCTAAAACTAAATTAAAGTCCACATAAGTATTATAAAAAGTCACCGAAGCTTTCTTCGGCTAATTTGGCATTATCCTCGTGCCAGTGAGTGCACATCCCCATGAGTACCTCGGCAAAAGTATTTAATACCTGACGTACTATATATTAGAAACTGTGTATACCTGTTGTGTATCCCAGTAACCATCAGAATTGAAGCTGATGTAATGGAAGAAATCTGTAATCCAGCAGAAAATGCGGAGGCAACACATAGGTTAATATTTGGAAGAAGTAAAATTTGCATCTAAATAGAAGGAAATGTTGGTAAGAAGCAGGAGAAAGTGGAAAAGAAAGCAGTTAAATAATTCAGAAGGCAAATCAAGACCAAATTAAAGTCTCCAGTTGGGCCTATCAAGCAGTGAATTGTATTGTATTAAGACCTTTTATTACTGAAGTGGTCAGATATGAAATGCAAAAATTACAGACGACAACCTAAGTTACTAAGTTGTTGGATACCATAACGTATGATACACAATAATAGTGCAAAAAGGCTATCAAGAAGTTTCATTCATTTTTTGTAACTTTGGTTCCAGAGCTGGGCTAAGCTAATGAAAATAATATCTTCATGGAACATGAGGGCTGTGTAAAGGTAGTTGTGCTAATTATTACTGTCAACAGTCTTGTTATATATGTCTGCATATAGACCTTGGGCGATATCCACGTGCGTAACGTAGGTATTCCGCAGCGTATTGCCATGAGTTTTGCATAATCTGAACCTGGCTAGCGAGGTATACACGTAGTCGCAACTCCAATATGGCGGAGAGCATGTTGGATGTCTACGACATCAAGTCCGGGGAAATCGGACGTTTAAATTGAGTACATCTGTATTTAAATCGTATCAATTTTGACACTGTAAAGTTACTTCTAAAGGCGAATTTCAGAGAGTGAACTATTGTAGTTCTAAAATACAGCTAAGAAGCGATAATTGAAATATTATAAAATTGATAACTTTATATGTCAATGTATAGTAGTATCAATTACTTAAACTTATTACACTTCGAAGAATGATATAAGCATTAGTCGGCCTAAATTCTGGTTGAAAAACTAATGAGCTTATAAACTCACATTTTCAAACGCGTCGTATGTCGAGTCCAGTTTTCTTCAAAACTGTACCTAAGTAGCAGATAGGACATTCATATCATGAATTGTCGGTCGGGTCGCGGTTCTGGTGAGTATTCATTGATGCTTTTATGAAGTTATAATACTCAAAGTGTGTGATGATGGACTCAAGTCTTAAATTTTATAAAGGTGTTCAAAGGTTTGACCAGTTTAACTCTAAATTGGAAAAAATTGGAACATATTATTGGGCTGAGTACATAGTATTTTGTAAAGCATTCTATTAAATGCTCTAGTGTTATTAATATGTTGTACTAATGGCATCAATTACAAGGTAAAAATTAACTCGGGTAACTACTTCATCATCATCATCAGCCTGTCCTCGTCCACTGCTGGACGTGGGCCTCTTCAATGGCGCGCCGCTGGGCTCGATCTTCGGCTCTCTGCATCCAGCCGTTGCCGCCACTTTGCGGACATCGTCACCCCATCTAGCGGAAAGACGTCCTACATTACGCTTGCCAAGGCGTGGTGTCCACTCTAGAACGCGTCTCTACTTACTATAAATTTATTATATATATAAAGGAAGTATGGAGTTGGTTGCCGGTTCTATCTAGGACCTGCTGTCTGAGCCGGATTTCATTTTCAATAGACCGGACGACATTTTCATGGGCATTTCGATCCTGCTCGTACTTCTAATATCATATTTCGTTTAGAAATATTTCGGTGAAACAGGTGAGACCTGTTGAAAATTACGCTCTAGAGACGGTGGTGTCGTCCTAAGAAAAATGTTTTTCGAGGTTCTACATTAAGAAACTAGCTAGACCACCGGAAACAGGCTACAAAAGGTAACAATTTTGTTGTGTAATTTAGAGGGGAGGCTACGCAAGGGCTTCATGAATAATAATCGATACTTATATAAACAGGTTAGTAAATTATTATCAAAAGAAGTGAGCACGTCTAGCCTTATTATTTAGACGGTTATGAGAGCTTCCTTTCCTACTCATGCTTTGATAAGCATCCGGCCATACCCATGATGGCCATTCGCAACTCGCATCAGCGAGTTGCGAAACATCTTCTAAAATTTGTTTGTATGCAGATTATAAGTAAATCTAATAATTGAAGTTAGATTGTTTTGGCTCAGCTTCCGACAGAGCGATTATTAATTGAATTAAAAAATTAAGCAATTTACAATTCTTTGTTTGCTTATAAATAAAACAATGTTACTCATGTTTTTTGTGGTTTTACAGATCAATTTATCTGAATGTATCAGAATCAATTAATACAATCATTCTGATTTAGATCACATAGCGTCGTACGTGGTCACCAGGAGTTATAAACACGTCTCTCACAGATGCTGTGCATCGTCACATCCCAAATAATAGTACAAGTTTTACATAACAATAAAACTTGTATTATTGTGGAGAGACGATGCACAGCATCATTTTAAGGCTCCTGGTGAGAATCTGCTATGAGGTAAGAAGCGTAGTGTCGCCTTTTATAAGTTGCGGCGCCCTACCACCTGAGACCACGTGACTTCCGGCGATCGCTGATTGGTCGAAAACAGCAACCGGAAGTGAACATCATTGGATAATAAAAGGGAAGTATACAGCGCCCTCTCACAGATGCTGTGCGTCGTCTCTCCACAATAATACAAGTTTTATTGTTATGTAAAACTTGTACTATTATTTTTAAATCCTATATTTAAAAAAACTACAAAACTAATATATCTCACCCTCTTCTCATGACGTATCCATAGAAAGAGTTCAAAATACACTTGTGAGCCAATTGCAAGGAATCGTAAAGTACTTCTCTGCTTTTCGCTGATTTTATCTCCGCAGCATCTCCGCTGGCCACCGCTTGAGCTACCATCGATTTAGCTTGTTTATTTAACGCTTTATATTCGTAACGACGGTCTCTGAGAAGGTAATTTGTGAATTAATTGTAGTTTGTATATACTTCTATACTAATATTATAAAGCTGCTTGAATGCGCTCATTTCTGGAACTACTGGCTCGAATTGATTGAGCTGATAGAATAGTCTATCCAACCAGACCTAGTCAGAGGTACTTTCCTGCACTTAGAATGTGTTATGAGTCATACACATTTAGCAAATTCTGTTTTACCACCAAGGGGCGATATCGTAAGTAAAAGCAAATTGATAAATATATATATATATATATATATATTTTGTAAGATTCACGCTGTGGCAGGGTAAGCAAAGGGATTCTAATACACTGCTCCCCATTTTCCGCGGAATTAGTGGCAGAACTGTGGCCGTTTTGCCTCAACACCAGAGCGAAGATATTAAAATGGATTTTTTTTATATTTATTATTGAAAATATTTAATTTTCATTTGTTATTCAAAAAGTTTTACTTAAAATGAATTTACAATATATTTAGTTTACTTAATATTACAAAATAATAATAAATATATACCTGAAAGCTCTTACAGTGTCAACGTAAAACGAATTCTCTTTCTGGCATATAGTAGTGGTGCGTACTTCTGTGCGTGTCACTTTAGTCTTCTTATAAGCAACTTTGCAATAGTCTGCTAGACGTTTCTTTTCGTATGCCGCCTGAAAATATATTGTTAGCGTACTCATGTAAAAGTGGGTAGATTTAGGTGAAAAGACAATAAAAGCAGTGGAATTGTGTCAAACGGACACAGTTGCTTGTAGGCGGAAGCCTATTGAACCGGAAGCATGATTGGAAGGTATCTAGTGTGTAGTGTTTTTATTGAGTGATACATGTCACTTATTGTAATTACGTGGAACCTCTATCCGAGTACGTTGGAAACATATAGACAGTATGTGTTTTTATCGTGTTTTTTTAAAAAAAAACTCTAAACGCTTCCGATTTCACACAATATGTTATTTTATAAACATTTTTAAATATTTAAAAAAAGTTATATACACACTAAAATATTGAAAATATAATAAAATATTTAAAATATTAAAAATTAAAAAATAGTAAGTCTAGAACCCACACTTCTTAGAATCTTTGTGAGAAGATGATTATACTGTTATTTTTTAAACTGTACTCTATTTCTCGCATGTAGGGGGAAAGGAAAGGTAGTAATAAAATACTTCTTTCCCCACTTTCATAACACATTGCGCAAATTCAACAAAACATTTCGTATTGGATGACGGAACTTACGCTGATGATAATTCCCCCGTATGGGAATCGAACTCACGACCCTCACGTTTACACTCACAGCGCCACTATGATCTCTTTATAGAGAATAGTGTCTATTCTGAATTAACACTTGAATATGCCGAACAATCATAGTAAATCTTAACTCTAATATGTTATTATACCTGGTCTTCTTTAGGCAACGCGTGAAATGCCCTCGGTGGCCCTCCAGGGTGGAGTGGCGGAAACTTCTCAGTTTCTAACTGTTGTTGAATTCTTTGGTATTCACTTCTCGTTGCAGGTACTAAAACATTTATTTAACAAAAATATAGATTGGTATTAAAAAAAATAGGCTTTGACAAATCTTACATGGTGCTCTGGTATTAGCAAAATAATAAACAAATCTTTAGCTTATTATGGAGTGAGCAAAAAAATAACAAAGTATCGACGTTAATGAGACATATTCTATACACCATACAATAGCATACATATCACTAATGATTTAAATACATAGTATGTTCATTCATTTAATATACAGTGTCTGACAAACAACAAAAAGTAATATATGGAGGTTCTAATGTACAGAGAGTCTAAATTATTTCTCAAATCTCTTACGGGAATGAGATAAATAAATATTTTGTAAAGAACAAGCAAACGAATTATAGGCTATATATAATGCATAATAATATTAATTATAACATATAATGAATATGTACATACAGAAGTCCCCCCGCCACATCCAGTCCATGTGGCGCTGGCAGTCCGCGCCGGGCCGGTTGTAGTCGCACACAGCGCACGTGCGCGCGCACACCATGGCCGACGGCTGCAGCCTGGCGACGGAAACGAAACCGTTTATAATTTTAATTTTTATAATATTTTAGTTTCTATTCTGCGTATATGAACTAGAGGGAATCTTGTGTAATCCGTTTCACACATCGTGTGATCTATTAATAGAACTAACAACAATCGCATTTTCAATAAGGTGCTGTGTCGCTGCACTACGAAAGCTTCTAAAAAGTTAAAAAGTAATATTTCTAAATAAGTTAATAGGTTCTGCCTAATTTTTTTATAAAAAAAGGATGCCAAAATACCATGGTGATAGCATATAAGTAGAATAAATTTTAGAATGAATACCTGTGTTAAATAAAGCTCAGACCTGTTTAAAAATAAAAAGCACTAAATCATAAAGGATAAAAAAAATGATTTTAAAATTAATATTTTAACCATTTTTAATAAAATTTAATAAAAATGTAAATTTAAATAATATTTTTCATTAAAAATAAAATTTAAAAATTGCCTGATTTTACTTTAAAAATATATTAAATTCATAGCAAACTAATCATGTAGCACGTATACAAGGTGTCCCAGGAGTCAATGATAAAACGAAACCAGGTGATAGACCAAGTCGTGACAGCTATGAGAAAAATATAAAAAAAAAATCTTTGTCATGAATTTTTCATATTATATTGATTTTAAAAAATATCGGAAAAACCGACACCCTGTGATGGTTTTTCAAGTCCCAGGACTACAATCCCAGTCCCAGAAATACACGATAATCGGGATGACTTTCAGCGTTTTGGTATCTTTTCCGATACATTCTAGCTGCAGCATTTGCGTTACATAACCACTCTCCATGAATGAAATCCATATTGGCAATGTGTCAAAGATCGAGTATATGGCCTGCGAGAGCCCTGACTCGAGCACTGTCCTTATAAGTCCTGGGCCAGCCCCTAAGTCGGATAAGCGTTGCCTGCGCTAAGTGGCGGGAGGTCACTGGTGTGGTCTGTGATCGCAGGATACCGTCCAAACTCTTATCTCCAGACTCGTGCATGACGGATCCAAGGTACCTGAACTTTTCCAACTTAGAGGATATTGCTAAAACGCTGAACGTCATCCCGATTATCGTGTATTTCGATTTTTCTCTCTTCAAGAAAGAAGTAATCCAGCAAGTGTCGCACCATTTCGGAATCCAGATTAAATGCGCCAACTTTTAAAGTTACTTGCAAAATCAGTGTAGTACATTTTTTTTATAGTACAGTCGGTTAAAGTTGGGTGTAGTAAATATTTTGAATTGAATGTTTGGCAAAACCACGATATTTTATTGAAAACTGATGCAGGTATGTTTCAATCTTAAACTGTACATAATGCAAAAGGATTACTCATGATTATTTTACAGAAAAAAAATGAAGAAAGAGTAATATTTCTAGTCCTGGGACTTGAAAAACCATCACAGGGTGTCGGTTTTCCGATATTTTTTAAAGTCAATATAATATGAAAAATACATGACAAAGATATTTTTTTTATATTTTTCTCATAACTGTCATGACTTGGTCTATCACCTGGTTTAGTTTTATCGTTGACTCCTGGGACACCTGTATATAAGCAATAAAAAAAACACTTTCCATTACTGCAACCATAAAAAATTGAGAAATAACTACCAGCCCAAATTATACAACATGTTTAGAATAATTGTAGCCCAATTGTGTTATACTAATGTTTATACATCTATATCAGCTACATATATTACTGAAAGTCTAAATCTGTTCAGTAGTTTTTGTAGTGAATGCGTGAAAGTGGAACAAGCAGCCATCATCACAAACTTTCACATTTATTACATCAGTAAGATTATCAAAGAACATAACGTAAAACATATAAAATACTCAAAAAAATTACAACTAACCTATTAGTCAAAATAATATTAGGATACATGGCACCCACATCCAAGTGATATATTAACGGATTCTCATCTCTCCTTGGATGATCCTTCATGTGCTGCAACTTTGTTTTTATGTCTGTACAAACTTCATCAAAATTGGTCACCAGGTCTAATGGTATACCTTCTTCTACCTCTATAGCGTGTTTCATGGTTTTCTCTGTATTCTCCATTAATTTATCTATTGCGGAGGGCACTATTCGGAATTTGCACTTGATATCGGCGCGGAATACGCCTGAAATAAAAATTATTATATAATAAATATTTTTTTTGTACAAACTACACAATTAAAAGCCACAAATTACTTAGTATTAAAAATCCCTTTGTAGTCATGTATAAACCATGCAGTTTTCAATTATTATAAAGTCCCAAGTTTATAATTAGTCATTAGATTAAATAGACAAAAATAAGAAAAACTATTATCTAATATACAAAATCCATTTCCCACAATGAACAATCAAACCTACTACCCCATAAAATACAAACCCGACTCAAGTGCCTCCACGTGTCCACCCACATAGGTCTCTGTTTCTAAAACATGGCCATCATTGGTCAACTTATTTAGTTCTTCAACTTGCTTGTTTGGAAACACTATGTTAGCATGGAATGCTTCCACCATGAGAAGGGACTCACATAGCGTGCCTGAGCCTTTGCGTAGGATCTGAAATAAAATAATTTTATTTTATATAATTGGGATTCCAACTCACAACGGCACATGCAATATTTAAGCCTTATTTTATTACTGGGAAGACTTATTTTCAGCAACAATATTTTTATTTTGTATTGGTGGAACAATAAACGGGTTTTGCAGACAAATGTGTAAATCCTACCTATTTTCCATTTACTTGAATACATTTCGTTGCCGTCCTAAAGTTAGCCTGAAGATGGCTGCGCTGTTTTTATTTTTGGATATTTCTTACTTTTGATTTGATCTTAATTACTTTGTACTCGAGTGAACAATGCGCAAAAGTTCAGAAAGACTAACTTGACGACGATCACGACTCTTCGACCGTTCTATACGTAACTACTAATTAATATTTTGATGGAAAACCCAAAAAATTGCATTAAGATAATATAAATTCTACAAACTACTTGCATTCACTTACCTCGTCAGGTTCCAATGGTATAATCGTACAAAGGGCAAATATAAATGGATGAACATATTTCATATACAAGTAGTATGTAGCTACGGCATCAGACACTGAATAGTTTGACAACACCTGTAATATATTTGTTTTATTTTATATAATGTATCAAAAAGTTCCTTTTTTGGAAATGGGTAGGTATTTAAATTATTAATTATGGATCATAATTTTATTTGACTAATGATAATGAATATACAATCAATTAATTAAAAAAACAAAACACAATGTTATATACTTTTATTATACAAAAGAATAAATTTTACATTTTTAAATATGAATAGTTATAAAAAATACGTTAAAAAATATAAAAAACACTCTTCTGAGAGGGGAGGGGGGGACAACGGTCCAAGACATCGGTGGCAAGGGCTTTTTATTTCCAGTTAGGGAAAATATAAATCGAATCAGTTTCACGCTGTATCCCGCACACGTCAGAGTAGGCAGAGGGAACCTAGTGTTAAGACACTCCATTCTCCACTTTCTGCCGAATTCTTTAGGTATTACGTGTTGAGTGGCAGAACTCAAAGCCGCGCTTTGTCTCGACACCAGAGAGAAGATATAGAAATATAAACGTAAATAAATATTTCACTTCCTTGAGTGGGGATCGAACCCATAACCATCGCGTTACAGTCACTCCCTTGTACCGTTACCGCCACAACGGCCTCTTACCTGTGGCTGTTCAGCTGCCATCCTGCACATATCTTCAGGATCTAACTCCACGGGGTCATAGCGTAACTTCGCCTTAGCCACAGCCTTAAGACCTTGAGACCCCACTGGCAAATATGAGTCTCTCTTCACCCAACTTTAGTAGGGAAATAAAAAATTAAAAGTTTAATATTGAATAAATCCCGTTTTTTATTTGTCAACACTAGAATTAATAACAATTATGAAAGATCACTTAGTAAAAATATCTGTACCATGATATTATGGTAGATGCATCAAGAAAACAAATTGAATTTAACTCTTAATATTCAATTTGAACTCTTCAATACACCAAATTTATGAAGAGTGACATTGAGTAGACATAGATAGATTATTAATATCTTGTTTAAACCCTCAAATCCATATATATTTGAAAAATAAACATCTCTACCCTTATAATACTTTTATTTTGAAGCTCTTGTGCTGAGGCAAAGCACGGCGTTGAGTTCCGCCATTCAAGGCGCAATTCAAATTCAAAATTCGACGGAAATTGGAAACCTTGTGAACCTAGGATTAACACTAGGTTCCCAAGTTCCCTCTGCCTACCCTGCTGTGTGTGGAATAAAAGAAAATATATAGTAAGTACTATTACCATAAACAATCCATGTGCATAGCCGGGCGACACGCATATGTGCCATCTCTCGCTGTTATCTTACTAAAACCTATTTCCTGCTTCATATCTAACCCCAATATGGCTGCTCTCGCTTCAACAAATGGCCAATCGAAAAAGTCACCTAAAAATTATATCAATGATTATTTTTTCTAAGCATTACAAAGTAAATAAACATTTTATAAGCCTTATAAGACAATTCTTAATGGTCCATCCGTAAATTACGACACATGTCAACACACACACTTGTAGTTTCAAAATTTAATTTATTACATCATATGTAATGTAATGTATTGTAATGAATTTATACACTTTGTCGATTTTCTTGCTGCCATCTTAACAGACGTAATTTATGGATGGCCTCTCAGTTATGCAAAAAAGAAATTACCATTATATGTGACAAATATATGAGGTTTCACATCCATAATGTGATCAAAAAACTTCTGTATCAAACCCAATTCATTAAGTTCATTAAATACAATGAATTGTCTGAAAAAAGTTATATACATTTTATAAATCCTTATGTTTGAAAAATATATTTATAATCTATACTTAAATGGTAAATAATTTTAATATTTAATCCATGTATAAGAAGGTAGGCAGAGAGTGAAAGAAACAGTCAGTTCAGTTAATCAATAGGAAAAACTTAATATAATAATCAATTTTATTAAGCAATACATAGTAAGAAATAAACTGTATACCCTTCAAACTCTGGCTTAGGTGTATATTCAAAGTCCTCCACATCAGTTGATATAATTTCCCTGTTAGTAATCAAATAGCCCTGACCATCAATCATGTATGAAATCATCATAATTTGATCTGTTTGGGAATCAGGAAACTTCAATGGCAGTTTTGTTGTTTCTATATCAAAAGCTAATACTATGGGATCTGGCCGTTCCAAAATGTCATCCCTCTTGATAAATATAGGTGGTTCAGTTCCTCTACATTTAATTGTATACCAGGTACCGCAAAATATCTTCAAATCTATCGCCACTCTCACATGGTATGGCACATCATGTTCTCTGTAATGTAATGTTTTTTATATGTATGAAAATATGATAACAAATAACCTTAGAATTATTGTGTTAATTATAAAATAAGTATAATCTTCATTAGACATGATAACAGAAACAATGTTCCCATCCATTCGCAGCATGAAGAAAGAAAAGAAAGTGAGGAATGGAAATTCGAATTTCTTAAAATCAGGCTCCCTTCCTACCCTGTTATATGTGAGATAGTGAGAAACTAAACAAAATAAAGTAACCTCATGTCTAGAATATTATCCATATGGTCAGTAGTTTTCTTTGCATGTTCTATTGCAGCAGCACTACTGAGTGCATTAGTCAACATTTCAGAATAAATTGCATCTTTTTTCTCCCTCTCTTTATTTTTATTTACTGCTGTCAATATCTCCTTCCTCACTTTCATCATTTCATTTTGCGACATGAAAGATAACTTAATGTATCTCTGTTTTATTCCTGATAGATGGTTAAGCTGAAACAAAAATATTGAATAAATAATAAAAACAAAAAAAATGTTTGATAAAATAAACATATTTTAACGTATTATAATCCTAAAATAATCATCTAAAAGAATGAAATAGGAATATAGTTTAATATTTTTAAAATTATTTTACCAAATCTAAATCTTCTTTTTCAACAACTTCAATCTTGTGTATTGTTCCTGCAAACTTTTTGGACAAGTATTGTATTACTTCCTGCTCACACTCTTTCCTGGCCATCACAAGAAAATAAGGATTAAACGTGAGTGATATTTTAAACCTGGATCCATCCATTTCTATGAAGTAATAATCCATTGCAGCAACAAGTCTTTTGTCTTCATCCAAAATTTCAGCCTAAAATTTAGATTAGCATAATGTTTATAAAATAGTGTAATGTTTATATAACTACAGCTAAGTGGTATACATAAAAATCATACTGTGTGCATGTTAATTAGATATCCAGTTCTTTCCTTCACATCTCTAACCCTGTCAAATCCATATTTTGAGTCAATTCTATCATTATCGATAGCTACTCGTAGTCGTGTTTCCGATGATTCTTCCCTATAAATCAAACCCTATTAGTATCATATTATGCTAAAATATAATCATATACTTTAAGAATTAGAAATAACTGTTAAAAATATATTAAAAAACCTTGGCCCTGAAGAAGATCCAGCTTCTTTTTTGTTGAAATCATTTTTCTCTGCCCTGTATTTTCCAGTATTTTGTAGTACCATTTTGTCCAACAAGTGGTAAAATATTTACATAACTAAATGTTTATATTTTATTTAGCATCATTTCTAACAGATCTTTAATTATATAGTCTTAAATCAAACAATATAATTGTATAGTTATGACTCTTAATAAATAACAAAAAATATTAAATATAAAACTCAAAACCAAAAATGTAAACCAATTTCAACTGTCGTCTGTCAACTTTATTTTAGCTATTTCATATAATATAACTCAATTAATCATTTTTCGCGCCAAAATCTGCATATTACAGATTTTATACAAATATATATATATATATATATATTCTCTTTTCATAAACCTGATTCTTTTGTGTTAAATATATATAATTGCTTAATTTAAATATGGATTAAGAATATGTTTGCAGCACGCAAAAATATTATATTTTTATATAATATATATTTTTTTTTCAAAACACAATCTTTGCATAAATCAAATAATTTCGGTTAACAATTTCGATTTTCAGCAGTATTAGTTCATTTTCAAAAATCAATTAATTAATTGATCGTATTTTAAGATATCGTATTGTCTGTAATAAATACTAAAACTAATTTATCTGCGAGAATTTTAAATAGTCATATTGTAATAATTGTCTGGAAATTGAATTTTGTGAATTGTCAAGTTGTCAACTGTCAAGCCTTAATATTGTAAAATTACGGTATTTTGATTTGTTTTTGCTTTGTATTAAAGAGTCAAATTCATCTTACTTTTTATTTTATATTTAAAGAAAGAATAATTGTTTAAACTATAATATTTATTTGTTCTCTTCTCACAGATAAATGATACATAATATTTAAATAAATTATGGAGGACCCAACGTATTCTTGTATGGATAACCTATCCAAAACCATCAACAAAACTTGTGATATAAGTATTTCTGAAACTTTATCAGATTTTGAAAGATTACGTATATCTGCATTGACGAAAGCAGCCGAAATCAGTCCTTTTGTAAATGAAGTAACAATAGGGCCTAGAAGCCCTGGCAAAAAGAAACCTATTGTCACCAAAATGCCGTCTATAAATAATCAAGAGTTTGTTGATTTAATAGAAGACAAACTTGGTGAAGATTTAAGATATACTTTGTTGTTAAAGGAATATGAAGCAAAGCTACAAGACAATTCAGAGGATTTATATAAAAATTTAGTTGAAAAAATGTTTAACACTTATACCGAAACAATGCATCGCTTTTGGAAAAAGCAAAGTGATGATTGTAAAAGAAAAACTTTAGAACTTAGGGCAAGGAAACTACAAATGGCTCAACAATTACAGGATAATGTTAATTTAACATTACTTGAAAATGTTCGACTAGATGAACAAGAGTCCCAAATAATCAACCAACAGACTATTGAAAACATGAATAAGATTTTAGAAGAACAAAACAGGGCTACTACAAGGTTTGCAGCAATTACTGATAGTCATACTAAAATATGTATATGTTACAATAAAATAAATAATCTTGTTATAATGGAACCACTAGCAGAAAATATTTTAGAGAAATATGCTATAGCAATAAACACAATTGTAGAAAATATAAGTGCCATACTAGACTTTTGTAGAAGTGGCACAATCACAGATAAAGAAGTTAAACAATCTGAAATATTGTCCTCTAATATTGAAAATATTAGGCAAAAAATAATGAAAGATTTAGAGGCAGTCAAACAACATGAATACATGCAGAAACAGAAAGAAGATGAAGCAAGACAAAGGGACTTAGAGGCAAAAAAAGCAGAGGATGCTATGAAAGTTGAAAAAGCTAATATTAAACAGACTCTTGTAGAACAAGCTAAAAGATCTCAATCAATGTTTTATTCTGAAAAAAATTTAGACTACTTTAAAGAACTCAAAAATTTTTTAGATTTATATGAAAACAGTTATAAAGACTTGTTAGAAAATACAAATTTTAAGAAATTTAGATTTGACTGCCAAAAAGGAGTGAACACTCCAATTAATGCATTATCCTCAGTTAGTGGAGTTCATATTCGAGATAAATATGATAAGCTAGCGAAATTACTCAGAGGAGAAAAAGTACAAGTTTTGGACACATTTGTGATGGCATCACAGCATCCTCAAGGCCTTTATTATTGCACAGCTCTATTAGCCAAAAAAATTGTTCGACAAGGAGAGTTATTAGTTTCCAGTAATCCTGAGGCAGCATTTCCTCTTGCTGCAGTAGCTGTTGCTTTATGGTCACAATTTTCTGATTTTGGTAAATTACTTGAAGCCTATTTTCATAGATATTGTCCTTATTTAGTACCAATGATGTTACCTCAGAAAGAAGGACAAACTGATAAAGAATTTTATATGTCGAGAGGATACACTTACAATGATGAAGGTGTGGTTGAAAAACAAGATAAATTTTTAAAAAGAATGTCTGGCATATTTAGACTTCATTGTGCTATTTGGACAGCTAAAACACCTAGATTTATCAATTCATCAAATCCTTGCAGCTTATGTTTTGGATGGAAGTGGTTAGCATCATTTATTAATCTTAAGCCAGAACCTGATATAAGTGCCACATTATTACATGATTTTTTTATTGTATGTGGCTCAGAGTTTCTTAAACATTATGGTAAGCAGTGTATAAAAATAATAAAATTAGTTAGTACTGAATATTTATCTATTCTTAATAATATTGATGAAGGTGGACCCAAAAGCAGACTTGAGGTATTCCTCCAAAATGTATTAAAGACTGGGCATATACCTCCGCCAACTGGATTGTTACCACCTCATACTTGGTAATATAATTAATGTTAATTTAAAAATAAAGAAAATAAAATTTGTTGACTTCACCATGTTTTAACAATAAATTTCTGAACATTTTGACATAAACACATTCTTAATTTAATGTACAATGATATACATAAAAACTTTATTATAAAATAATGATATTTTTATTTCAATAGTTTCATGACAATAAAAAATCCATTGTGGTGAAGTGGTGCAGTGTCTGACCGGTAATGTGATGTTGTATCTTTGCTATTGTAATATTTTTATTTTGCCACTATGGATAATGAACTAAGTGCTTGCTACTTTAATAAGATAAAATTGTGTATTAAATTATAAATAAAAAACTTTTTAAACCTTAACTAGTATTAGATATTCTCAGCCTGTAAATATATACTGTAAAAACTATCTCTGTTTGATTTGTTTGGATCGATACATGTATTAAGTGGATCAAATGAAATTAAAAAACTTATTAATATGTACATACACGACTATAATCAGTCGATTTATTATCTGTATATATTATTTGGGGAACACTGAGTAATTAAACTCTACAGTATTTGTGTGATTCTGTACGACAGGAAGTGTTTTTTCGTTGATCAACCACAACCACACATTTAATGAAAGTCAATCGCCAAAATCCAAAGCGGCTATAAAAAATATTCGATTTTGTTTCTCTACAAAAAATATTTTTCTTCCTTTAAAAGACACTGTCTTATTTTAAAAGATACTCATACGATATTAGATTGATCCAAAAAATTGTATCGAAGCAATAGAATCGATACAGGGTATTACGATTCACGATCTATTGCGATCCCGAAATTGATATAAAGCACATGGATCTAACAGCCGTACATAGTACTGTGATCTTGTCGTCTGCCGACTAAAATCGTAAAAATACGGTACGGTGCGGTATCATATGGGTACTTCATTACATTTGAAACTAAATGGAAAAAAATATTTATTTAAGAAGAATACTAGTTTAAATCACATGTTTGTTATTCTTTATCTATGGCGTTCCGAAAATTATTTTTTATCTGTATGTTATTATTTTGTTAATCAGCTGTTGACAGAGTTGACGTTTGTCTCTTGGACAAGCTTAAGGCGACAGCGACAGCACGATTTTTTACTCTGTGACCTGCGTTCTACTTCTTTTACTACCTGCATTGATTACTTTTTACCATTTATGCTGGAAACAAACAATGTAGACTTAAACTTTTACTTTTAAGATATACACTGCTTGCATTTATATTTTTGGGACATGTTGTGTACTTAAATGAGTTATTACTAATTATCAGTGTCAGTGCTTTCTTATCAAAATGGGTGCTAAAAGTGATAATTTGTTCATGGCAAAGTACTCCGCGTACAGCCCTTATCGACTTATTCAAAGGGAGTGTGGGTTCAATAACCCGGTGGGCGCCAGTGATGCGATGGCTCGAAGCCTTTACTGCGGCATGAAGCCCATAGCTTCCTGGGACTGTGACCAAGCGAATGCTCTTCCTACCGGTGGCGTGTTCAACCTTGAATTCTCCCCGGAAGGGTAAGCAAAGTACTTGTTAGCCTTGACTTGGGTATTGTTGACATTCTATTTGCAAAAAAATTACAATTACAATGGCATTACAGAGATGACTTACTTAGATAATGGTTAATCCTGCTAAGGTACAATAAAGCCACCATAAAAATCCCAGTTTTGAAGGCTTTCAATTCAATATTTAACATTAAATATCATTCATTATGGTATTTTATATAACTAAATGAAATCTAATTTTATATTATGAGTTTCAAAAATTTTATCAGGTCTTTGCTAGTTGCTGCTTGTGAGAAGAAATCTATTCAAATTTTTGATCCCTTGACACATCAACGAATTCACTCAGTCAATGGAGCCCATTCTGATTGTGTAAACTGTGTAAAGTAAGTATATTTGTAGTATCTAAGTAAGTAGTATCTAAGTAAGTATATTTGTAGTAGATCTTTTCACAATTAGCCTTAACATTAATAGAAATATTTTAATAGATATATTATTTATAATCAAGGCCAAGTCCATCAGTGATTTGTCACCACTTGTTAGTGTATATTTCAATTTCTTGAAATGTATCTTAATACTAAATCAAACATATTATATTAAGTCAAATATTCATGTCACCTACCTGTATCTACTTCACTAGATTGAATATAAATAATAAAAAACTACATATAGGCATTTGTTAATGTAGACCAAATGTGCAGGGTGAGTCCTTTTAAATTACTTGTTTTATCTGCATTTTCTATACAAAATGATTTAGATAAAATTAATATGTTATGTTATGTTAATATGTAAAATTAATAACATAACTTTATTTATTGTTCATGCTCATTTAGTCCCTTTACACCTTAAAGAAGGTTTAAGAAAAGGCTCTTTCATAAATAGATTTATTCCCATTGGAATTTCATTAATAACTACAAGATAATGTGTTTATAATAATTTCCAATGTTAACATTGTGTATAAGTTGTTAAATTATTTTTGTTAATAAAATACATAACTAAACCAAACCTACCAAATGTTAAAATTAATAATGTAACTTTGAGCCTTACCTTAAAACACTTATTGTTTCAGTATTTTTATGGTATTTATTGTGATATGTTCAAAAAAGATAAAAATGATTGTTTATTGAAAAGTAAAGTTTGAGCCAATTCAATAAAACAGTTATTTATAGCAATTTTGTCAAACAACATTCTTTAACATGGTATAACATTTTTATTTATAAAGCAATTTAATTAAAATGCTACATGTCAAGGGAGGCTTGCCAAAATACATCAGTGGAAACTACAATTAAATTAGTTAAGCTGATACTGGGATAAGCGTGAATAAACATACAGACAAATAGACCAAAATAAATTCGAGTAAATGAAATATTTATTTAAATTTATATTTTCATTTCTTCGCTCTGGTTTCGATGCAAAGCGCGACGTTCAGTTCCGTCACTCATCTCGCAATGCCTCCCAAATTCGGCGGAAAATGGGGATTTGCCTACCCTGCTGTATGTAGGATACAGTGTGAATCTGACTTAATTTATATTGTTTAAATTGTATAGTAAAGGCATTACACAATGTCCTACTACAAAATATCAATTAATATTTTTTTAATGTAACATAAACATTTTTTTACAGATTCCTCGATGGTAGAATGTTTGCAACATGCTCTGACGACACCACTATAGCATTATGGGATGTTCGTAACCTAAAAAAAAAGATTCGTTCTCTTCTAGGCCATTCAAATTGGGTTAAAAATATAGAATTTTCAGTTAAAGACAAACTTCTAGTCACGTCTGGGTTAGATGGCAGCATTTATACATGGGATATAAATTCCTATACAGAATTCAACTTGGTATACCAAAGAGTTTTCCATGCATCTGGTTTGATGAGATGTAGGCTGTCACCAGACGCTCGGCAGATGGTCATGTGCACAACTGGTGGTTTATTAGTTATTATACATGATTTGAACCTGTCAACACTGGCTCAAGACTTACATGGATTTAAGGTACAGAAAAAATTTAAAGACAAGGCATGCAAATATTATTTTTACTGTTAGTAAGTTATTTTAAAATTGTGATTTTTTTGGTTTCTGAACAACTTTAGGAAATTTATTTAAATAATTAAAACTTTTTGTTATACTTTTTACAAAATTTGTAAAAAAATTAATATTTGTAAAACAAACATAATGCAAAGTTTATATTAAAAAGGGAAATATAATTAATTATTTACATTTCCTTGCACTGGTAATAAGATAAATTGCAGCATTAAGTTCTACTTAACATGATATCTCTGAAAATTGAGTGGAGAAAATTTTGGAGTGTTTTAACACCGTATTCCGTCCTCCCTACCTGCTACTATATTCAGGATACAGAGTGAACCTAAAAAAAATATATTTGTTATTTACAGCCAAATCTCTACAGGCTGATGCAAATGAGCCAACAAATGATTCCAATCGCGGCCATGTACGACCATCTGTTCTATCAAAAACGCAAGGAGAATAGGGTTGAATTTGTATCGGATTTTCCTGATGGCAATGACGCTGAGGTCGTTAGCGCTTTACAGGTAAACAAATATGTTGATCTGTTTTTGTCAATGTCGTTTAAGAGATAATGCTATCTTATTTGTTTATAATAATAGTTTTAAATAACATTATCTTAATTATATTAACTTTGTGTATAGTCATCTATTTAGAGTTGTTTATAATTAATTATGTGTGAGACGTTGTGGCGCAGTGTCCAGGAAATGGACGTTTCGTGGGAGTGTATTAACACTGCGTTTCCTCCCTGTTATATGCAGGGTACAGTGTGAACGTAAAAAATATATAAATAAATAACATTTAAAACCACACAAACTCAATTAGTTTTGTACCATGATATTGTTGTGAATAATAATATATTTAGAATTATTAACTTTATAATTACACTACTTTAAATATATTACTTTAAATGTAAAATAATAATTATTGCCATAAAAATATCATTTAAAGACAATGTTTTACAGATCCATCCTCAAGGCTGGTGTGCTTTAAGTAGAAATATAAGTCATGATGATAGGTCCGAGGTGAGCATAGTTTTTTTTATGTACTTCTAAGTATTAATACATGTATATGTGTTGTATCTTTCTGCTGTACAATAAATAGTATTTTATTTTAATATTTCAAATGAATATATGTAAGTATGTATTTCAAATTTACATATTTTGTTTTAAAAAATGACTAAAAGAATATGACTGGCTAATACTTTAAAAAATCGATTGTTATGTGACAGTGGTCGTGCATCCACGACATCCAGGCAGCGGGCCCCGCCGCCGACAAGGGCACGCGCGACGCGTCCCCTCCGCGCCGCCCCGCGCCCCGCCGCCCGCCGCGTCGCCCTCGCCCGCGCCCCTACCGTCGCGCGCCCCCGCCCCACGCCGACACGTCAGTATACCCCTCTGTTACAGTACGGTTGACGAGTTGTGGTCGCCCTAGAGTTTTTTTGATTTGAAGATTGTTTCTTAAAAACTTTTTTTTTATTATCTTCTGATACACCAATGAGAAAAAGTTTAGAAAGCCTAACTACACTCTTGTAGTTAGGCTTTCTAAACTTCTCTAACCACGACTTATCGTTAGTACTTTACCCTTTTAAAATAATCATGAGCGTAGGAAGGGAACAGCCGGGTAGACTATCGTCGAATATTTTCTGTTCTGACTGATATTTTTATTTAATATATTAGTAATGTTACAATATTTTGATTTGATGCGCCATTTCAAGAGAAATCTTAAGTATATATATACCTAGTACATTTTAAAAAATATAACCCATTTGTGGGGATATGAGATGTTCCACAAAAGTGAGTGGAAAAAGACAAATTATTTAAGGAATATTTAAAAAAACTAAAATAAAACCATCAAGCAGACCGCCACCAGTACCGAGACTGAGACAGCCAGAGAGAGTGAGAGAAAGGGAAAGAGAGCCAGAGCCCGAAGCGGGCCCGAGTAGAGACGCGCCCTCCCGCCTCGCGCCGGTGAGTGATGACAGCTGTTCTTGTGAGCATTCTTAATTCAAAAAGTTCTTTGTTTCTGATAATACAGTATATATATTAGACATTTCTTCTTGTCAGTATTCTTAATTCAAAATTTAAAAGATTTTTGTATATGGCAATAGACTATTTTATTAGATATTAGACTATAGTATTTGTTATTATGCTTATGTATCTTTCACATTCTAGAACGCTCTTTCTAAACTGAGATGTATTATTATTATTTTCCTTATTTTGCTAAAAAGTTAACTTGATCATATCTTAGTAATAACATATGATTTATTATGTGTTAATGAGTAAAAATAAGAAATTAAATTAATTTTTGAATTCAATGATAATATTCTGTCCATAATTAAACTTTGAAAAGGATTTTTCTGCATGATATCTTAAATTATAGTCATAATTTAAAATATTAATTTATAAAATTCTAGGAACTAAATATAAATAGGAATTGAAATGTTGATGAAAACAGACTTTTTAAATGTCCAGGGCCTTTCGAGCATTCAGAATGACGTGTGGGAGGCGTCTATAACGATCAAACAACATCGAATGCTTCAAGAAATGTACAGCAGGTAAATCAATTAGAAGTAAATAAATAAAACAATATCTAGAATTAAAATTTTGCTCACAATAACAGCTTTCATCTTTTAGATATGATGCATTTTTTATCGCAAAAAGTAGAGTACAGTAGTCTCTCTCACTCTTATGGCTCCTTAAAATATTGTCTGTCTGTGAAACAATCAAGTATAACATTTTTTTTTCTAAGAAGGTTATTTATTTTGCACCTGTACTATGTATCTTATAATAATTCTTAAAAAGATATTATTTTTAAATATTTCTCTATATCTCATACCAATATATGAAATCTATTGGCTAGGTAAAATATATATTGGAGACTTATTATAAGATACAATTGTTTTAAATGATAATCATGTAAATATAAACGATTCTTTTAATGTATTTATAAAAATATTATTAAAGTGGACAAATAATCCATTCCTTTTCTTTATAAAACAAATCATGTGATGATCTCAATCAAATATATATAGTATATGACTTAAATCTATGCAAATCCATGCCCACTCCAGAATAGACTGGTGCCTACCACAAAATTTTGACAAACATAATTTTAAAAGAACATGAAAAATAAAAAAATCTTCAGACCAAAAGATCCGTTCGAAATGAAAAGTCAAGGTCCTAATCGTAGTCAATGTATCTAAATACGTCCATGCTTTTTTATAAATAACTATAAGCAGATAATGTGATATATTACAGAGGTCAAGTGGGGCGCAATTTCAACATGCAGCGCATCATGGGCATCAACACTGGCATCTCTCCTCCAGGAGTGGCCGGGAGTGTGGGGGGCGGTGCAGGTGCGGGAGGAGGTGGAGGTGTCGGGGTGCGAACGCGCCCTCTGCGCCCGCTACTGCAGCGCGTGCACGCGCCCCCCGGGACCACTGACGGAGGGACTGGGACTAGGTTAGCGCAGTATGGTCGACGACCTGTGTTTGCTCTGAAGTAGATAACTTATGGATAGTTACTTTTCCATCGAGTGCGTATAAGTTCAGAAAATCTGACGAAACTCACTGCCACGCTTTGTCTTATTAACAATCAACCATCACGTTTACAGTCACACGCAGCGCCCATATTATATTAGAATTTTACCACCTTACAGCAGCACACTACCGTCCACATCAGGTCAGACGTGGCGCGAGGGCACCGCCCCGTGCGAGGACGAGGAGCAGATCATACACTATATTCGTCAGAACCGAGACCGCCTCTTATACTATATTGAAGAAACTAACGAAGGAAAGGGATTTATTAAAGTAAGTTATGGTAGTTAACTCTTGGTCTATTTTAGAGTAAACATTTGCACAGTAAATATAGATATATTTAGTCATTAGTATTTTTACAATTATATAGGTATAATTAGGGCCTTAATTAACTTTAGTTTGGTTTTGAATATGAAAAATCGAAATTGTAGGAGTAGGTATAATTTTGGGCGAAAAAAAACTGGATGGATTTGATATTTTTTTACAGGAATTATGTTTCTCTGCGGACGGCCGGCTCGTCTGCTCGCCCTTCGGTCGCGGTATGCGCCTTTTAGCTCTAAACGAAAACTGTGCTGAACTATCCCATTGCGTCCAAGACTTCAATGGACCGACGCAAATGGTGGACATCGGCCAGAGCCTGGGCATCCATCAGGATTTAGTGGTCAGCTCCAAGTTCAGCCCTCGTCATCATCTCCTAGTAACTGGCTGCCTCGAGGGGAAAATAGTGTGGTATGAACCCTACAGCGGCGAATCTTGCTACTAGCAGTACCGACTCTGGTTTTCCGAGCCAGTTAAATTTAAACAAGGAATAAATAGATGATAGAGCCATTGCACTTTATTAGGGAAAATGTTGAAAGATACTTAAAACTTCACTGTATCGGTTCTTTCTACAGACTGTATTATAATTTGTGTTCATTTAGGTATGTCTATATTGTGGTTGCTTATAATTTACTGTGTTAGTTAAAGTTGTAAAGCTAAACCAAAATAGATATACAGAGCTGGACTAACCAGGCTTTTGATACAGCTATTGTTTGTGTTTTATAAATACATTTTTACATTAATACAAATTATGGAAATTGATTACTTTTAAAAGAATAACTGTTATTATTATATTTTGTCTTTCCGGTGTATGTCTAAGAATCGCGTTTTGGATATTACTTGTATTAATGTAAAATTGTAAATGCTTGCCGCGCAATGAAGAATTTTTTAATTCATAAGATATATTTAAAAATATAAGTTTTTGAGTTTTATTTTACATACTCGTGTGTAAATAAGTTTTAGTTCAGTTTCCAGATTATGGAGCATTGAGTGTATGACATTGTACGGAAAATAATAAATAATGTTTCTAAAAACTGTAAAACAAATGTAAATTCAAAAACGACAAAATTAACAAATTCTTCATTATGCAGTGACAGTGTTAACAATTATGTTGAAAAAAATAAATATCCTCAATCCTACATTGTCACGGATTTTTATATTGTAAGACTCAAATAAAACCACTATATAAACATGATAAAATGTATTTAACAATAAACCTACATTAATATGTTGTGTACAAAATGACGAGCTCATTGAAATAACTATACAAAGAAATAAACAGTTTAGCAGTTTTTGTTGTTTAAACATGTCCACCTTCCTTGAGTTTTGCTATGAGAGTGTCAACATCTGGTACAATTGAGCCTGCTTGTCTCACTGGAGGGTCTTCTACACTGACTACTTTGATTCTAGGTGCCAGGTCTACGCCCAGGTCCTTAGCACTCACTTTCTTCATGGGCTTCTTTTTAGCTTTCTGTGTAATATTATACAATTATGATGAGAATTTATTACTATAACGCAAGACTTTTTTGTAGAGAATGATAGTTCAATATTTTAAATTTTAATAAGACTTATATTCAGAGGATGCTGGATTATTTCATGATTCGATCCTTTAAATTACTGGATTAGTGAGATTGTACTGTATATCTTTTTTTTCCCTTGTATCCCCCGCACACAGCAGGGTAGGTAAAGAGAACCTAGTGTTCAACACTCCATTCCCCACTTTCTGCCGAATTCTGGATGCGTTGAGTGGCAGAACTCAAGGCAGCGCTTTGCCTTGATACCAGAGCAAAAAATCAAAATATAAATTTAAATAAATATTTCATTTCCCCGAGTGAGTGAGTGAGAGTCGAACACACAAACAGTCATGTGTACAGTCACACTTTGTGCCCCCGCGCCACGACTGACCACTATTTATTAACAATAAAATATAAAAACAAGTTTAATGTAATAATAAAACAACAACAAACCATTATATTAGGCAGTGTGGCATATCTAGGTTCATTGAGCCTGAGATCAGCACTGATGACAGCAGGTAGTTTAGTTTTAATTGTTTCTAGACCTCCATCTATTTCACGGGTTATTTGCAATCCAGCATCTGATTTTTCCACCTGAAACAGCAAATCAAATGAATAAATAAATCTTATATGGAAAAAATATCTTGAAAAATATATTATTCTAATTTCAAACTCCACTTATATTTTTGAGCACATAATACATGTATATTATTTTCTATACTTTCTATTCTACATATAAAAATTTTTTTTATATTGTAATTAGTAATATCACAATAGTATAAGCACAATGAAATACTATCTGGCTGTAAACAATGGTTGTTGGTTTGATTCTATTTTGGTTTCCTATTGTGGCCAAACAAAGTGAGAAATTCTGAAACTCAATATGCAGTTTTTCAAATCCAGGTAGAATGCAGACTATAGTCTCTGTGTCTGTCCTGCTATGTGGGAAAAGTGTCAAAATGCTAGTAATGTAGGCTTTTCCACCATTAAACATTTTTAAAAAAAACTATACTTTAACTTTAACCTATACTAGCATGAAAGAAAAAGTGATTTCTCCTACAATAATAATATTTAAAAAATATTTTTCTACAAGTAAGAATTATGTAATACATATTTATCTTAAATAATATAAATATTTAAAATATCATTATGGAACTGAGCTATTGTGAAGAATATTTCTTATCTACAAAG
Source organism: Heliconius numata (assembly GCA_016802625.1). Taxonomy (NCBI): domain Eukaryota; kingdom Metazoa; phylum Arthropoda; class Insecta; order Lepidoptera; family Nymphalidae; genus Heliconius; species Heliconius numata. Next base: position 623,947 of record JAEBDU010013188.1, read on the forward strand.
GTTATCTTTACAAATCAACCTTGGAGATGTAATATTTTTAGACTATTAAAATAGAACTTAATATAATTACTTCTAGCCATTGTGGAGTAGGCTGGACTATAAAACTGACTGACACACTGAAAAAGATGGTTGTAGTTTGAAACCCTAAACTGAGAATGAATTACGTATAAATAACATTTTGCCCACTTTGGAAAGCCTCGTATTAAATTATTTTGCTTAACACTCAGTATCTCCAATTCAGGGAAAAGGGGAGAGCAGAATAGTAACAAAATAATAATTACCTTAGATGCAAATGTCCCTTGTGGCCAGTCTAGAAGTGCGGCTGTCATCTGTGCCGTTTGATTTGAGTCATCATCAATAGCCTGCAAAAAGAAAATATAATTAAATAAAAACACAAATTATAAATAAATTATTTTTCTTTACATCATTTGTAATAGAACAAGTGCTATTAAGTAAAGTTTTCATAAATGATAGATATGTTACCTGTTTACCAACTATCACCAAATCAGCTTTTTCATCTTGTGACAGTTTGGCTAATATCTTGGCAACATGCAGAGGCTGTAAAGTTTCATACTCAGCTCCTGCAACCTCTACATGGATGGCACGGTCAGCACCCATTGCCAGAGCAGTTCTCAGAGTTTCCTGTAAATAGTTATTTATAGTTACTTATGTATGCAGATGTGATGGTTGTCGGTTGGATTACTTAAAAAGAGTGAAGCATTTTTATTACCTTACTCTGGTAAGAGTTCGATCTTTCAAATTGAAATGTCACATATTCCAACAAAATGTGGATATGCATGTCTTGACTGATTGATGTTTTGACACTAGGTGTTCTCTGCCTATTCTGGTACATGCGGGATGAAGCATGACAGTTTAAAAAATCATGTTTCCTAGATGTGTTCTTAATTAGTGGTAAACAGTACATTTTATACTTTACCTGAGATTGAGCTGGGCCACAAGAAACTGCAATAACCTCACTAGCCAGCTTTTTTTCTTTCATTCTCACAGCTTCCTCTACTGCAATCTCATCAAATGGATTCATAGAATGTTTAACCCCCTCAGTAACTACACCAGACTTGTCTGGTTTAACACGAATCTGAAATATATATATAAATATTACATGAATTTTACTCTCATATAAGTACTGGTTGAGAATATTAGCTATTGTAATAACAAATACAATGACAAAGTTTATGTTAGTAAAATTCCTTTTAATTTTGTATAAATCCATAACACTTACTATTTTATATTACTATTTTATACTTAAACGATTTATTATTAATACCTTTCATGGGAGAATATATATTACAACCAAAGTTGTACTTACTATTAACCTTAACATTAATATCAAAGAAAAATATACTAAATTAGGAGCAAATAATACATAAAAAATACCTCTATATTTTTCAAATCTATTTTATTTCTATAAAATATACTAGTTAGAAAATAACCTTTGAACTTTTAGTAAATTTGATTTTTTATTACGCTTACCTTAACAGCATAGTCGATTACTCTCTTAACACCAACTAAAACACGAGCCATTTTACTTAAAATAAAAAATTGTATAATATACTTATGAAACTAATAAAAATTTAATTAAAACAAAATAGTATCAAATCTGTCAGACAGAGCGAAGTCCAACAAGTAGAAAATTATAGTGTTGCCATAACAACAAATTTCATTATAATAATTTGTATTTTTTTTTAATATTTACATTGTATCTCGCGATAGGCAGAGGACACCTAGTGATAAGACACTCCATTCGCATTAAGACACTACCGTTGACTACTTTTAATTGAATTCTCGAGACATTGGCATATTGAGTGGGGGAACTCAACGCTGGGCTTTATATAATTACTTAACTTACTAGAGCGAGGAAATCATCGCCATCGTCTCGTCCACTGCTGGAGCTCGATCTTCAACTCCCCGCATCCAGTGGCTGGATGCGGGGAAATACAACTATAAGTAATAACAAATATAACTAGTGGTATAATAACCACTAGCCGGAAGACGTCCGTGTTTGCCGACAAGCATAGGTATGTATGACTTGACTTATAATTATTATAATGTAATAAAAAAGAGACTAGTGGTGGCGCAAAGGTACAAGCGTGTAATTTTAAACGCGACCATTTGTGGGTTCGATTCCCACTCGAGGAAATTAAATATCTAATAATTTCATTTCGCTCTGGTGTCGAGATAAAGTGCAGGGTTGAGTTCCGTTTTTGAGTGGCACATGCAATGCCTCCAGAATTCGACGGAAAGTGAAGTGTGACACTGACTAATAAAAGTAGAGAAATTTGCTAATTCAAATCATCATTTAGCGCCAATATAATCTTCTATTAATTACTTTGTTTTTGTAGTTAATTTGCAGAAACTACCCGAAATAAGTCGATAAGGATTTTATACAACGTAAAATTACCATTAACTGAATCCAGCAAACATAGCGTACAGTACAGTCAAGATGTTGTGGCCGCCCTAAAGTTACGCCACACTTAGGAAAGAAATATAAAATAAAACTTATTTAGAAATAACGTAACGAATTTTAAAGTATATTTTGGTGAGGGTACAAATGCCGCCACGTTCAAATTTTTATACTTTTTCTAAATAAGTATTTTTTTTTCCTAAGTGTGAAATAAAACTTTAAAATTGTCAAAAATATTTAATTTAAAGTTAAATGATATTAAAAAGAATTTTCTCTTAGAATCTTTAAAATTTGAATGAGGTACAATTTATGTACATTAAATAAAAAATCCACACACATAAATTCCAGATATTGAATGTTGAGTGGCGATATTCAAAATTACTTAATAGTTAAAAATAATAAAATGATTAACCAAAAAAAATACATACATACATACTTAGTATCATATTGTTAAGAAAAAATAAAACACCAACATGATTTCCATCATTTTATTCATAGTGCATACATATTAGATGTGATAATTAGACAGATTCTATTAAAGACTTAAATTATATACAGAATAATATATTTAAAACTTGAACTCCTTATACTTCTTCGCTTGCTTGGAATCTGTTGTTTGTTGACGCTTACGTTTATTCTGTAAAATAAAAGAATTATAATTATCTATTGTCAATAAAACTAAAAAACTAACGTATAATATTACAAAAAAACAATGATTTCCAATTAAAAGTATTAAGCAAGCATAGTCTCTCATAAAGATGAAATTAAGAAATGTTACATGTTTAACATCCTACTAGTTTATGCCTATCCATTAATTTACTTCTTGCAGAAGGAACCTAGTGTTAAGACACCCCATTTCCCGCTTTCCAAAGAGTTCTGGAGATATTGCGTGATGAGTGGCGGAACTCAACGCCGCGCTTTTGCCTCGACACCAGAACGAAGAAATGAAAATATTGAACCCACAACCATTAGGTTTTACAGTCACACTTTGTGTCCCTGTGACATGACTGGTCTTATAATATAAATGACCGACATGAATGACAATTGACATATTAAAAAAATCCCCACCTTCTGCCTAGCAACATGATCAGCTAACATGTCCGACAGATCCTCTCGTCCTTTGGGGCGGTGCTCCCTCAAGTGTCTCTCGTATCTCGCTGCCACTGCTTCGGGCTCCAACTCCAGTTCTGAAGGATCGAGGGTCACTTCGACACCTCCTCCTGACGCTGCTTCGCTTGTAGTGCCTGTTGTTAGTCTTTGTTTGCCTAAAAACAATGAAATATAAAAAGATTTTTTTAAAATTTTACATATAGTAGTAGGTGGTTCAATAAATACAATAAAATTTAATAGTGGCATTTCACCATAAAATAATTATATTTCTCAATAAAAATATATAAAAAAATATAGATAATAAACTGCAACAACTGTATAAAAATTTCGACATAGCTGAAATAGATGTCTGGCTATTCATATAGCGAGTTCCGGTATGTTTCATGATTTAATAAAAAAAATATTAATGCTTAAATAAAAGTTACAGTTCCAAAATGGAAACTTTGTAGTAAATTTTCTATAAATTTACAAATAACAATACTTTGGTTAGGCAGCTTTGGTGCCTTACCAATGCTAAGAAAACTGTAAATAAATTTACAATGTCAACATAAACTTATGTTGACTAAAGTAACATAGTAATATAACTATATTACTTTAGATATTCTAATAAACACTTAATCGAAAATAAAGTAATAATTTACCAGGGTTGGCTGCATTGATGTCGTAAACATGAGTGGAGGCCATCATGCCTGCTGTCAATCCCACGCGGCGCTCCGGCAGCACCTGGTATAATGCTGGAGTATCGCCGCTATAAAGAAAGTAAAATATGCTATAAAAAAATACTATATTTAAATTATTTCCATTTCTGAAGCCAATCGTACTACAATTGGCCTCTGGGACTGTAAACGCGACAGGTTGTGGGTTATATTCCCACTCGAGAAAATGAAATAGATAATATATATATATAAATCGCATGTAACAATACATTTTAATTCATACTAAAACGTTTTTGTTTACCTAGTTTAGATTTTTAAAATTTTGATAGTTAAAAAGGCTCTGAAAAATGTTCACAAATGATAAATTGTAAACTCACTATATTCTTCTAATGTACTGTATAACATACTATTTACCATATAGTGTATACACTAAAACAAACAAATTAAGGAAATTGTCAATAAATGTAATGAACAAATCATAGCATCATAGGTGCAATCGCCGCGCAGTGCGTATGCTATGATTGGGTTGATTCTATCTGCACTAGGGGGAATATAGTATTTTCATTTCCCTCCTCTAGTTGAGTTCCCACATAAAAATACAATGTCTCTTAAGCCAACAGCAACCAGAATGTCTTGGCACTAGGTTCACTCTATCTATCCTGCTATATGCGGGATAGATAGAGTGCTACTTTCACATTGAAAGTAAAAATAAATTCCATACCCTTCCACATCCGAGTCGAGCTTCTTCTTCCTCAGCTCTATAGTGTCGGGAGTCTCGACGCCGGGAGGAACGGAGGTGATGCCCAGGGGAGTCACCAGCCCCTCGCCGGGGGTCGCAACCCCGGCCTGCACCTCACCCTCGCCTGGTTTCTCGCCCTCGTCTGATTCCTCTGTTATAAAACGAAATTAATTAATATTAAGAAAAAATATATTACATTGTGGCACAGTTGGACGATTTCTGAATGTACACGCAAACGTTTTGCGTTCGATCTCTTCTCGGGGAATTCATTATTTTGGTTAGAGTGCGACATAGAGTTCTGCATGTCGTTTCACAAGAAAATTTTTTTCGTATTGCCTATATATCAGTAATTAAAAAATAAAAATATTTGAATCGCAAGCTCACGATAGATATAGGATAGCTTAAGTTTAAGTAAATTAATAACGAAAAATAATTACATTATCAAATTTGTTACTTTGATACGCTGGATTATTTTTGTCACTTTCGTTAATTGTAAAGATTATAAGAAAATAAGAATATCTCTCTCTATTGTAATACGAATTTTAAAATATTTATTTAATAATTAAAGACCAATACCTTCTTCTGATTCTTCTTCAGACTCAGACTCCAATTCACCCCACATTGTTCTATCGATATCTTGATCTTCAGCATCCTATAAGAAAAATATAATGACAAATTTAAAAAAGTTACTTATAAAAACAAAAATAAACATATAAAAATATGAAGTTTTCTAAATAAGTATTTTTCTTTCCTAAGTGTAGTATAAAATGTTTTGTATATGTATAATTTTATTCTTCTGACTATAATTTTTTTAAAATAAATTGTAACCTTGTTGAATAATTTGTTGTTTCTTTCTTTCTATTAAATTATTTTTTTTAAGTTTCCATAATAAATTTTATGAGAAACAATATGAACATTCAATACTCACATCCTGACCGCTACTCTGGTGTCCAAACACATCACCATATAGAGGTTTCCCAGTTTCATCCACCGGTGGCTTCCCCCACCCCCCGGCATGGTACCCGAAGGCGCATCCCTCGGGTATGGGCGCATTGAGGCCCGGGATCTTCAGATTGGGGTAAGACGGGGGTGGCCCGTAACGTTGTTGAGCGATCAGCCATGGGGGTGGTACCTGGATAAATTGTATTATTAGAATATTTCTTTACTTAAAATAGATTTGACTTCTCAACGTAAAATAACGTCGTTGAACGCCTGTAAGGAGCGAGTTAGGTTACGCTTTGGTAAACAAACGAATGGCCAATTTATATTATATACAATGCTATTGACAGACTACTAAGACTTGACGTCACGCGACGCCATAACACTTCGACGTGTTTTGTTGTTGTAAGTTATAAATGAAAATAATTTTTTTTATTAAATATATTTCCCATAATAATAGCACAGTTCTAAAATCCTATGATCATGGCTATTGGCAATTTTGTTGTAATGCATTAATCGGCATATAAAAGAGTACTCTCCTTTACACTTTGTACTTTTTACCTTGTGAGACCCAGGACCAACTGGCATGCCGAGCGCTGTTCGTAGTTCTTCAGACAGATCGCCAGGCTTCTTCTCCCTTAGACGGGTTTCGAACTCCTTACCCTCGTAGTAGAGATCACCATGGATTGTCATGCGAGGTTTGGTCTGCCATCTATATAAAATATATATAAAAGTTTTAAATGATAGAATATTATGATGTGGATAAATATTTGTAAACTAGTTTTTACCTATGGCCAAATAGAAATAACTAAAACTAGTGTATGACACATGCACATGACTACTGGGAAATCTGAGTGCAAACATTTTGTATATAACATCTCCTTATTGATTATTGTTTTATATTTTCTGTTCTATTTTGAACAAATTATTCAAAAGCTGAATTAATGTATTAATAAATTAGTAATTAGTAACAGCGCCCGAGGCAAATCTGACCACAGGTGTCGTGGAATATATCAAAACAATCAACATAATGTATTATATCTTAGTAGCTTTCTTCAAATCCAAAAAAAAGAAATCTAATTTGAACCAGTACTTCCTAAGCTTAGCGCATTCAACAATAAGATTCCTTTAAATTGAACTTATTGAATTTGTTCACGTTGTGTTGCTAGATATACTACGCAATATTATTTGAAGTAAAAATAAATATTGATACCGTCTTTGCGCAAAGATACAAAGGTGCAACTGTAAACGCCCCGACTGTGGGTTCGATTCTAACATGAGAGAATGATATATTTAATATTTTCATTCCTTTTCCTGCTTTGGTGCCGTTGCAAAGCGCTATGTTTAGTTTTGCCAACCAACACGCAATGCCTCAAGAATTCAGCGAGAAGTGGGGAACGGAAGTGTCTTAGTGCGGAACGGAAGTGTCTTAGTGCGGAACTGAGGGTTACAACAGTAGGCTCCCAGGTTCCCTCTGCATACAGCATGAAGCAAAAAAAATTACAGTATTGGATGTGTTGACATTAAAATATTATTGGAAATTAGTATGTTTATGCTGTGAAATGTTAATCAAAACAAAAATATCGTAATACAATGCACTTACCAAAAAAACAGCAATTTTATATCATACATATACAGTCCCTTTGGTAGTGAGAAGGATGAACACATATATTACAAGAACTGAAGTAATAAGCAATAAAGTGGGAAAGATAAAGGAAAAAAAATCAATCATACGGGCTTTGTATTATTTGTTATCCAAGACAAAATTCTATAATAACAAAACAAAGTGGAGAAATTTATCGAGAATTGAGCAAATGTGAGCAACGAAGGGTCTTAACACCAGGTTCCTCCTGACTACCCTACTATATATACTGTGTGAAGCAATTTTTTCTGTTACCCATTCCACTTTACTGCTCAATATCATGCAATAATTATAATATACATATACAATTGACTTTTCACCCTCAAAGGAAAAATATGGATTTAGAAACCCATATGCTTGTCTAAAACCTAAGATTGTGAAAATAGTTAAAATGTTCAGTACTCAAACTGAGCATGATGTGACCATAAATGAGCTGTAACATTTATTTTATGGTCTGTTTGAACATTAAACATATTTTAATTTTTATTTCCAATTTTGTTTTATATACTATGGAAATGGATAGAAGATATAGTTTAGAGAATTTAGTTTTTTACTTAGAAGTGTTTTATATAATATAAATAGGACTTATTATTAATTATTATCGATATTAAATTTTATATATCAATTAGCGACTCATACATATCTGAAGGACCAATTATATAATTTTATTATAGTATGAAAAGAAGAAAAATATCTTCTTAATTTTAACTCAATCCATTTTGGTCGGTTGGTTCTAAGTCCATGTACATTTAAATTAATTATATGCACAGTTAGATTGTATAATTGTATAAAAACATTTAAAAAATCCAAAGTCTCTCACTTAAAGAAAGCATCATGGAGCTTCTGATAATCAATATCAATTTTTCCAAGTTTTGGCCTGGTGCGTTCCCTCATCTTGGCCTTGAGGGTTTTAGTCTCCTCCTTGTCCTGGAGCGACGCACGCATCTCCATGATGCCCGTCTTCTTGATGAAGTCCGGAAGGTCGAAGGGAGGCTTTTCTATGCCACGTTTACCTTGTAAATACTGTAATGGACAGAATCAATTTTTTTTTTCTCTAAATGTCATTACATGTCAATAAATGTTTTAGCAATTATTTATGTGAAATAAAAACTAAATAAAATTAAAATTTTAACTGAGTATTTTATTAAGTGAGTAGTTAAGTAAAAATTTAGTAACTACATATATAAACATCAAACCTACAACATACCTTCCGTTTGTAGCACCAGTGCCTCGGCACCTGCACCGTGTTGCGGTGGGCCTTCAGTTGCACCAGCAGTTTCGGGTCTCGTGCGGTCACGTCGTACATCTCCACCACATCCGGCCGCGCTACTAGCTGTTTCAACTCCGCAACGGAGAGACGGGAGAGTTTCTTGAGTTTTCGCTTGGATAGACGCTCTTTTTCATCTGCCGCGTGTTTCTGTGGATTATAGTAAATTTTTGGACTTCTACTAGTTTTTATTATTTCATGTTTCCAACATATGTAAAGAAGTTTACACTGAAGACTTAAGACTTACTTCTTTACTTTCTAAATTTAAATCGCGTTATTCAATACTAATTAATATAAATGTATAATAATTATTATTTTACTATTTAATCCATTGTACAGGAAAACAACATAATTATCATATAACAATACTAGATAATGCATACAACATTTCACTAAAATCTAATAATTTTTTATTGTATAGTCTATATGATTATATTTTTCTTTCCCTCAGTTCTGAAAAACAAAGGGCGGCATAGAATTCTCTACATTGCCTTGAAAAATAGGTTTCTACCCTGATATGATGGAATATGTATTTATTTAAAAAAATTATTACCTCAACAGCTTCTTCATCAGCTGCAAACTGATCAGTGACTTTTTCTTGTGGTTTACTATTGAGCTTAGGGACATCTTTACCAGGCTCATCTTTAATCTCCTCTTTCTTCTCAGTGATCTTGAAAGCTTCCAATATGCGATGAAATTGTCTATACATCGGTTCCAGCTCGTGAAACTGTATGTTTTCTTGAACATATCTGTAACAACACATTTGATATATATATTTTTTATCTTTAAGATGGTTAAAAATAATGAATGTCACAGTTAAATTCATTAACTACAAGTTAATTTGAAAATGAATATAAAAATTATGCAACATGTACATACTCAATGTCTGCTTCTTTTGCATTTTCCTTGTCGCTAGATTTGTGACTATCCTTGTTGGCAGGATCCATTTCCTTTATTTCTTTGCGTTTCTGTTTCGCTGCCTTCTTCTTTTTCTTCTTACGTTTGTTTTTGTTAGTTTTATTTACATGAGACTGCGCAAAATAAAATATATATATAAAATATAATATAAAAGCAATTGTGGAGCAGTTTATTCAATAGTATCTGACTATAAACACAATGGTTGCAGGTTCAATTCCCACTCATGGAAAACAAATATGTTTTTAATTTTCGTTTTCTCTTGCCCTGATAAGAAGCTGAATATAAAGCAGGATAGAAAGTGTCTCTACACCAAGTTTCCTCCTGTCCTATCATACCATACATGAGATATAAAAAGAAAGCAAAAAAAAGATATGAATTATTATTATTTTTTGAAATAAAAAAAGGAATAAGTCTCTGGAAGAAAGAAATAAGTACCTTGATATGTGCTGGATATAGTGTGGTGCTGATAAATTTTTATAATTAACACATTTGGCGGAATATTTAATTCCAAAAGAATTAAATAAAATTAAGTCATCAGTAAAGTTTAATTTAAGCACTAGTCTTAAAGTTATCTTTTCTGTAAAATTATCTAAATCACAATTTTTTATGTACCTCCTGTTTAGAAATCACTGGTGGTTGTGGAGCTTCTGGAATGTTGTCATCATCAGAGTCTCCCTCCTCTTCTCCATCATATTCAGAACTAATTACAGGTGCCGCAGGAGGTTCCACTTGCTTGCTTGATTCTAAACATTATTAAATAAAAATTAATTACATATTATAGAAATTTCAATTTATAGCAAATAGTAGGTAAAAAGGACCTAGAAACCTAGTGTTAAGACAGTGTTTCCTTATTTTGGAGGCATTGCATGTTGAATGGTAGAAATCAATATTGTCTATAATATGTGTCCCAAAAATTGGATGGAAAATGGAGAACATAGAGTCTTAACATTAGGTTCCCATTACCAACCATTCTATGTGCAAAGAATTGTTAAACTGCTGCGCTTAAATTGCTTATAAAAATTTAAAAAAGAATACCATTTTCTTTATCACTTCCTAATGCTGCTTGTCTTTGATCCTTATAAGCAAGAGCTTCTTCAAGTGCCTTTGGTAGCACTACACCTCCTGCAGGTGGTGCTGGTGGCTTGTTCCTAAACTCTTCAGGTGTATCTATTTTCATGGTTAGCAGTGATGGTAAATTGGGTGGTCCAGATGATTGGCCAGAATCACTATTTTCACCGTCATTGTCTTCTTCATCATCTACATGATCATCCCACCCTGGTGGACCGTCATTTCTACTTTGCCTAACCCATCCTGGAGGACCTTGATCATCCCAAGGACCCATATTTGGACCCATTCCAGGAGGACCTATATTAGGAGGAGGACCCATTCCAGGTGGCCCCATGTCCATAGACTGATTATAGTTACTCTTCATATTAGAAGAACGCATCATGCCTGGTGGTAAACGAGGCGGCATACCAGGTGGACCCATTGGCGGTGGTCCCATTCCCATTCCAGGCGGACCCATACCTGGGGGCGGTGGTGGTCCCATACCAGGTGGACCCATACCCATTAAACCTGGTGGCGGCCCCATACCAGGAGGCGGCATATTTGGAGGCCCACCAGCTGAACTGACCGGAGGCATAGACCCGGGTGGACCGACTGGCGGTGGAGGCATGTTCACTGCACCCATTGATCCCGGAGGAGGAGGTATACTTCCCAGTCCCATTGACACTGGGGGCGGTGGGATGCCCCCGGGACCCATTGAACCGGGAGGTGGTGGTATACTTCCAGGACCCATTGAACCTGGAGGAGGAGGAATATTTCCAGGGCCCAACGACATTGATGATACTGGAGGTGGAGGCATATTTACAGGACCCATTGGTGGGGGAGGCATCGGTGGAAAGCTTGGCATGCCCGGCGGTGGACCTATTGATCCGTTATTGTTACCGGAATTATTCCCTGGTGGCCCGTCCATGACCAAATTATTAGTCTTTCTTCATACAATATTCACATTAAAATATTTCTTAAGTAATAACTTAGGGTTTTTTAAGTTCACCTTTTTGGTGAACTTAAAAATATATAAAATAGGTTATTGAATATTATTTGTGATTTGTTTGATATTTCACAGACAAACGCAAAAATTTTAAAGTTTAAACCACAGACTATGTGATATATTGCAATACATGTTAATGAATGGAAAGATAGCATTAGTATAAATTAAATGGTGTGGATAGAAACGGTATTAGACTTTGTTGCAATTTAATAATGCTCCTGACATAAAACAATGATATTAAAGTACATGTAAGTGTAAATTAATATTGGTTTTGTATTTACCACACAGTAAAATGTGTTTTTATATTCATTCATTATAAATCATTGCATATAAGAATTTCACGGTATTTTTTTCTATTCACCCCAGTTAACTGGCATTTAAAATAAAAATCGATAAAAATATAATAAATAAGAGTTATTTCGTAAAGGTTAAATAATATGTTAATTACTAATATGTTAATAATATGTTAACTACTTTTATACTTTATTTAAAAACATATCTGATTGTATCATTGCAATTGTATACAAAAATGTTTAACTAACGACAAGAGTCATTATGTAAATAAATCTGATTCTAATAAATTATAAAAATGTTTATGTACGTAAAGAAGATAAAATTATATGCATATAAATCCTTATAATAAGGATATGTGCATTAACAAAGTAATGCTAAAAAAGAAATTTCTTAATATTTTATATGTTTAAAAATTATAAAATAAATATGTTAGTAGCTTATTAAAATTATGTTAAATTATTAACAAAAATCCCAAGAGATTAATTTTATTTTCAACAAAACTTAGATAATTTGGTTAACAACATTTTAATTTGGATTCAATTTGCAATGCAAATTTATTTATTATGTCATTTTCCAACATCTGTGCATTTCTCATTGGTGAATTGTTGTGATCTGTTTCTAACTTATCTACTCTTTCGTCACGATTCAATATTTCATTTAATTTATCACAACATTGAGAAATTTACTTGTATATTATATTAAATCATTATTTAGATTTGACATTTTTTGTTATTTAATTTATTATTTAAATAAAATATGGCAGAAATGGTTGAAAAATATAACACAAAGTGTCCTGGCGTAAAACGCCTTATGCGAGAAGCTATCGAATTAGCAGAAGCTACCGATGAATATTGTGCAAGACCTCTTGAAGATAATTTATTTGAGTGGCATTTCACAGTACGTGGTCCCAGGGGAACAGATTTTGAAGGTGGCATATACCACGGAAGAATATTACTTCCCAAAGAGTATCCCATGCATCCTCCTCATATTATTCTTTTAACACCAAATGGTAGATTCGAAGTTAATAAAAAGATATGTTTATCCATTTCTGGTCACCATCCAGAGACATGGCAGCCTTCATGGTCAATAAGAACAGCATTATTAGCTTTAATAGCGTTTATGCCAACTCCAGCCGAAGGGACCATTGGCTCACTAGATTACACTCCTGCAGAGCGAAAGGTTCTTGCAAAAAAATCAACAAGTTGGGTCTGTCCTCAATGTGGTGAAATAGAAAACTTGTTGTCATCAATGGCAGCCAAACCTCCTACAGAAGAAGAACAATCAGTACTAAATCAAATTGCATTTAAAGGTGAAGAGGAGCAAGCATCAAAACCTCCAACTGAACCAGCTTTTGAGCCTCAGAATGTACCGTACACCCAACAGTCTTCAGAGTCATCTACTAGCTTCTTGGAACAATTGACAGAGATTCTTGTAGCATTGCTGCTTGGAGCTATTGGAATATTTATCTTCAGGCGCTGGAATGCCTATGCCAATACAGGGCCACAAATAGAATAAATTTATGAAAATATAATAATGATACATACTATGTACTCGCCATGGAGTAAGTTCAATTTTACATTTTTTGTCCACATCTTTGAAGTGTTATAAGATTTTTACTGGGATATTTTCCTACGCCTATTAATAGTATTATCAAATATTTTATTTTATAATAGAATGTTTGTGTGGAGTTTTATGAAATTAAAAACAATAAAATATTGTATGTCTCTTCTTAAAGTATGTAATATAAACTAAATTAATAAATTTCAAAATTACTTTCAATTTGTGCCTTAAAATTGGTTTTTATTAGTCTTGAAGGCATATGTAATAAAATATCACTCAATATAATATGATTTTAAGTGCTTCCTTGTGAATTTGTAAATAATCATAATTTTGTATTTTGTTATATGCACATAATATAACATGTATAATATGTAACATTTAGTTAATACTTTTAAACCAGAAACTTGTAAAATTAGTAGAACTTTGTAAATATTTTTTTCTTGCTTATTATTTGAACATCTTGTTGTAAATACTTTATAATATCTTGTTTTACTAATCCACTTGTATTATAATGGTGACATTCCAGGAGCTTGAGCCTTGAAAATTAAGTATATTTATTAGAATATAAAGAAATATTGGTGACATTACTTAAGAGATTGTCTACTTTAATGTTGAGGTAGATTCTTGTATATTTTATAAAGGCTTGGTTGCTTTGAAAATTTGCTGTGCTTTTAATATATTAATAAAGTGAATAAAATGTATAAAACTTTGTTTATTTTATTATTTACTAGCGGCCCGCTCGCGGTTACACCCGCGTGAACTATGTTATTGTTAATTTCTGTCTCCATGACTATGTCCTAGTGACGTCTATGCAAAATTTGTTACTCCTAGAATTTGTAGTAACGAAGTTTCATACAAACTTTCAACCCCAAAAACAACCCCTTAGAAGTCGAATATTGCAAATTCCCGTCTTAGCGAGCACCTACGTCCTATAAGTAACTCCTATGCAAAATTTGAGATTCCTAGCACATGTAGTTTCTGAGATTTCGTGATGAGTGAGTGACCTTTCGATTTTATATATATAGATAAGTAATAAGACAAAATCTAAGGGTTCTTAACTTTATACAAACATCAAATCTGCTTGCAAGAACAGTGGAGAGCAAAATAAAACCCAGTATATAAGTTCTATGTTTATTAGAAATAAATGTAACACTATTCAATATAATTTAAACAATGCGTGGAGCAATGTTGACTTTTGACATCAAACACAATATTGTGGGTATTACAAAACTATATTAAGTCGGCTACATTCATAGGCATCTCATCAATCTGTGTTGAGTAGTACTGTTCAATGTCTCTTAAAATCCTGATGTCATCAGACTTCACGAAGTTGATGGCGACACCCTTACGTCCGAAACGACCAGATCTACCAATCCTGTGTATATACAACTCACGATTGTTGGGCAAGTCGTAGTTGATAACTAGTGACACCTGCTGGACATCTATACCTCTGGCCCATACATCTGTTGTGATAAGTACTCGGCTGAAAGTAATTGACATTTTTTAAAAATAATCAAATTTTAAGATAACAAGATATCTTTATTATTTAGAGCTCAAGTAATCAGGATCCAATGATTTTCATTTGCGGTATAATCATTGTAGTCTTATTTTGTTGTATCAAAGCAAGGAAATGAAAATAATTACATTATCATTGAGTAAAGATAAAAACATACAACCATGATATTTATAGTCACACATACACAATGATCCATTATAATTTTTATACAAAGCTTTAGATTACAATGTCCCCAACAATTAATATATTTGAAGAAAATATTGTATTAGAACAATTCTTACATACATATCTAACAATTATTATAATAATTGAGTAAAAAAGAGAAAAAACAAATAAATTACCTTTGACCAGATCTGAATTCTTTCATAATATTGTCTCTTTCCTTTTGTGGCATATCACCATGCATTGAACTGACGGTAAAGTTAGCTTCTTGCATTTTCTGCGTCAACCAATCCACCTTCCTCTTAGTGTTACAAAAGATCACAGCTTGTGTTATTGTTAGTGTATCATATAAGTCACATAATGTGTCAAATTTCCATTCTTCACGTTCAACGGCCACAAAGAACTGTTTTATACCTTCTAGTGTCAACTCATCACTGAAATAAAACATTAATATAAAAACACTTAAGAATAGAAAATATTTTTTTATGCATGTATGGATGCACAAAATGTATACATTAAGCTATAAAAATGAAATAGCTATTAGCAGACAGTAAAAATTTAGTGTAAAGACATTCCATGAGCTAGGAAATAAAAATAAGTTATTTAAAACTCATTAGTGGAGATCATACCTACCACCTCCAGAATCTGTTCATAAAGCTAAGTATTTAGGGATAAGTGCTATGTGACACACAATAATTATAAAAAAATATCTATTGGTATCAAATTATTACCGTTTTACAAGAATCCTTATGGGGTCTGTCATAAACTTTGAGGTCATTTCAAGTATTTCATGGGGTAAAGTAGCTGATATCAAGACCACTTGGGTTGCTGGTGGCAAATAACGATACACATCATAAATCTGCTCTTTAAAGCCCTTGTTTAACATCTCATCAGCTTCATCAAGTACTAGCATCTTGAGGGATCTAGTACGTAGGACACGCCTCCTTATCATGTCTAGAAAAAAAAACTAATAAGAAAAAAGTAATAAAGCATCAACATATTGAATTGTATATATAAACATCAGATTTAATTTAGTTAACAATTCTCCTCAAGCCAGGCTCCAACCTTACTTACTTTAATTTCACCAACTTAGTTATGAACATTAGTAATTAAATTTAGCAATAAGAATAATAATCTTAAGTGGACTTTTAGTGAATATTGTTTCTTTGTTTACTAGGAACTGTCCAAAAGTAAGCTAAGATTTTATGTTATAATTTTTGGAATCTCTAAATTGCTTTAACTAGTATATAGTATAGATCTTTTCCATTTTAATCTTAGTATCCAACAAATATTCCTAATTTATAAGATTGTATATTTATCATAAATTTATAATAAAATACGTATAAAACAATTTATTTACCAAACACTCTGCCTGGTGTTCCAGAGACAACATGCTGTCCATAATCAAGTTTCCTTATGTCTTCACCAAGATTCGTTCCTCCAATGCAAGCATGACACTGAACATTCATAAAATCACCTAAGGCCAAAATAACTTTTTGAATTTGTGTAGCCAGTTCTCGCGTTGGTGAAAGAATCAGAACTTGAGTTTCACGAAGAGTGGTGTCCAATGACTGTAAGATTGATATCGAGAATGTAGCTGTCTTTCCTGTACCGGATTGGGCTTGAGCTATGACATCACGTCCTTTTACAATAGGCAAAATGCTTCGTTGTTGGATAGCTGATGGCTTTTCGAAACCTAAAAATATTAAGTTATTGTAAAATATTGACTATCACAAAATAAAAAAATATGACAATTATTGTAATATTACCATAAGTATATATGCCTCGTAGTAACTCATCTCGCAAGCCCATAGAATCGAATGTAGGTATGACTTCAACATCTTCGCTGGTGTCGAATTCAACATTTGATAAATCTTCTGATATTATTTTGCGATTATATGATACTTCTGATGCCGTCATAATTGTATTGTGTATTCGTGTACTTATTCAACTTTCTAAACGGTAATGAAAACCGTGTCAAGAAAACAATTTATGCACTCACGCAACTACATACGAAGGATATACACTGTTTTGAATATTTTAATTATTGCTTAGTACTTTAGCTTAAGATGTATGAAGTTAAATAAATAAATGATAATAAAATAATTTGTCTTTTCTATAGTATCGGTTTTATTAAAACAACAGCGTGCAGTTCATGAAAAAGCAACACAAGAATACAATATGGCGGCAAGTTTAACACAGATAATAAAATATGGAATACAGATATATAAATATATGTAAATATAGTAAGTGCCTGAGAAATACTCATTTTTAATTTATTTTATACATTGTTAAATTTTGTTTTTAACAATTTAAAGTAATAATAATATAAAAACATATTTTAACACTTTTACAATTTACTCTTACAATTTACCAAATCTTGTATATTTTTGCATTCCTAAAATTTAAAAGACTGTTATTAATTTTAAATTGTTTATTTGAAAAGCACAACAGAAACAAAATTATTACAAAACCAATAAAAGGTATCCTTACAGTATATAAACATAAATTATTACTTGACTAAAAATGACCAAACGTATAATGTAACAACGCATTCAGTTTTCAAGTTTACTTATGGGCAAAATGAACGATTATATTTGGATTTTGAACGAATCAAAATGGATGCTGGGTGTGAATGAACTATGTACTGAAAAACGAACAGCTTTTTATTGAGTTGTGTCGTGGGCCCGATTATAATCGGGAATCCGGCATCACGGTTTTGTTTTGTAGTATTTTAAATAGTGACAAACCCGTAAAGGTGTCCTAGAAAACAAGTTCAATCAAATTAGTGACCAAATTCAGAAGTCACCGTGTCGGTAATGTGTTTACGAGAGTGTCAGGCAAGCTTCCCGCAGGTGTCCCTAATAGGATGAGGACTCTGACGGAAATATTGAATGTCGGTTCAAATCAGCGAGTGGTGTGTGTCGGGCTGCCGTAGCTACTCGGCGCAAGATGGCGAGAATAAACGGACTAAAGTGTTGCTCGTGTGCTGTATGAGCGAGCAGAAATGAAATGCATATACAGGAAGGAACAAACACAACTCTGACAACATGTACCAAAATGACAGAAGAAGTAGACAGAAGACATGGTGTGAATGGGAACAGCAGTAGCAAGGGTGCCAATGACGACCCTCCTGTGCACAGTTCACCTACCGCTACCGCTACTTCGGGTGGAAGACTCAAATTTTTTAAAGGTTCTTTTTATTTTGTTTTATTTCGGCTATTTATTACGTTTGAGATATTTTTAAAAACAAAATTTATATTTTCAATAGGATTTTCTAATAGTAAATATTTGCTTTTGACATATGTTTGAAGGAGATATTTTAGGTGCTTACATTTCTAATACAATAATAAAAACTAGAAAGTCATTCATGCTCTGATAAGCATATACAGCTACATTTGAGTGAGCAGTTGCCAATTGTGTGGGCAAGTCTCTGTGCTATTGTTGTTTTGTAAGAAGCTGGAAGCATCCTTGCGGAAAGAACTTACTATGTTACTTTAAGTTAAATTCTTACAATGTTTCATATAAGCATATACAACCTTTTTATATAGTTCATTAAAATGAAAAAAATATATAATAAAAAATCCTTTTTTTAGAATATTATAAATTTTCCTAAGTGTGGAATTACACTTTATAAATCTTAAAATATTATAAATTACTATACTAACATGAAACAACAATTAAGAAAATTAGAAATTATTATAATCATATTTAAATAGAGTGAATGAATTTACATATACAAATATGTAAATAAACACATTAAATTATTACTTTTCAATTTTAAATAATCAATTTTCATAGCATACATTGCATACCATTTAAAAAGTAAATAGTGTATTGCTATATGTATAATAAAAAACAGCATCTAGTTTTTTCGTGCACAGCATGGTAGGGGAACCTAGTGTTAAGACGCTTCATTCTTTACCTTCCACCCAATTTTAAAATATAGTGTGTTAGCAGAGCTCAATGCCAATCCTATGAGTGTAGATCAAACTAGCCAGCGTTTTTACAGTTGCTTCCCACTGTACCTTGAAGGCCTCTATCATAAAATATGTTATAAATTACATAAGAAATGTGATAGTATCTTAGTAAATATGATCATATTGACAACTTTAGAAGAACCAAGTAAGCACATTGTTGTTTTATAAACAAACATTTAGGGCAAGTGTCAATTACAAGATATGCAAATTAAACACAAGATAACAATGTTAGCTTCTAATCATAATTTAGTGTTTAACCAATATGATTTAAATGTATATTTGTCTTTATATATATAAAGGCTTATTGATAATACATTTATTATTCAACTTTTATATTTGAAAAATCATTTATTAGTAAGGATTTGGTAATATTTCTCCTAGTTACATGTTGAAAAACAATATAAGTTTCCATTTTGGTGCAGTGGGACAGCATCTGACTGTAAATGGGATAATTGTGGGTTCAATCACTACTTGGGGGTGTGAATTATTTTCATTTCTCTGCTACAGTAATGCAATGTTTGGAATTAGGTTGATAGATGAAGAACTTGAATACTTACAACCCTACTATATGAGGGATACAGCCAGAAGCTGAAAGGGAAGAAAATTGTTTTTCTATATAGGTTCATAGTGTGTGTTATGTCTAAACTTTTTTATACCACAAGAAAAAATCTTGTAAGTGTTAATAATGATAAAGTGATATTTTGTGTTTGTTGGCATGAATGGCAAAAAAATTGAGAAAATATTCAACACTAGTTACTATAATGTGGGGGTTATAATTTAAGTAATAAAGTGGGGAATTCGGACAGTATTTTAAATAAATAATTAGGTTGCTTGCTATTTATGAGATTTTAAACATATTACTATGCTTAAAAATTTCATTTACCAAACAAATTTATGTACTGTTAATTTTTTCTTGTTGTCTTTGTGACATTGAGAAATACACCAACTGTTCGACTAAGAGTTCAATCTTTGGTACATTTATGAATTCAGTATATTAATTTTAGATATACATATAAATAACATGTTTCTATATCATAAAAGGCAAATATAATGTTATTTTTTCACTATTTATTTTATGTCACTTCAAAAGTGTCTAATAAAATGTAAATAACACAGACATAAATTCAATATAGTACTGAGATACCATTTCGTAAAATTTAATGTTAATTTAAACATTGTGTAAAAACATTAATTTTTTTGTAAATTTAAATGTTATCTTATGTATCTTTTTATAAGACATATTTTGAAAAATATATATTTTGGAATATTACCATATTATATAGTGTTTTTTAACCTTGTTATTTTGTTCACTGCTATTCAAAAATATTTAAATATTTGCCAAAATATAAACTTAAATAATATGTTAATATACTGGCTATTCAGTTTTGATTTGACTTTCACATGTGGGAAGGTTATGATTGAATAAGTTTTTCAATGCTAAATTTTTAGTTATATTTCATGTATACACATTTATATCCCTATAATGTATGGTCGTTATACTTAGAAGCGTCGTTTCATATGTGTGCAGATGGGAAGTTTATCTTGGAGTTGGTGCGAGGGAGCGCGCGCGAGGGCGAACGCGCGGGCTGGGTGTCGGTGCCGCGCAAGACGTTCTGGCCGCCCGCTGCCGCTCCGCCCACGCCGCCCACGCCACCGCACGCTGCGCCACCCTGCGCCTCGCTCTCGCTCTCCGACGACAACTCCTCGCTGCACTCCTCGCCCTGCACCTCGCACCGCGACCACTGCTGGAAGCAGCCCGCGCCGCGCCGCCACCTCTCTCGCGAGCTAGCCCTTTACTACTGCCGGCCCGCCGCGCTGCTTCACCACCACATACACGCCGCCTCGCGCCGCAAGCGCCGGCGCCCCCTCGACCTCTCCTACCACGATGCGCCCAACGGCCTCTGCGAAGCGCGCAGGAACGGCGACGTCGGCGAGGACGCCGTGGACGCGCCGACGGCCGACGACGACCGGTGGACGGACTTCGATAGGGAGAAATACTATCACATGAAACTTAAAAAACCATATCAGTATCATAAGTTAAGAGTGTACAAAAAGACGAGGTCGGCGTTCAGACGCAAGGAGTTGACGCGCACGATCGACAGGCTTCGAGAGAAAATAGCGTCGCTGCCGGTCCTCGTCAACGCGAAGCTGGCGAGTTGCCGGCAGGAGCACATGATGGTGTCCCCGCGCAAGCGTATCCTACGAGAGATGGAGCGCGTGAGCCTCGAGGACCAGGTCACCAAGCGCCGCGCTAAGACGGTTCCCGCGCTCAGCACAGCCTCGTACCCGCCGTCGCCCGGCCCCAGCCACGCGCCCGCCCCTGCGCCCCACGCCCCGCGCGCGCACAACGGTACGGCGCCGCGCAAGGAGGCGCCCCCGCCCGTGCCCGCTGCTGTGTCCAAGAACGTGAGCAGCTATAGCATCCACTCGCTGCTGAGCATGCCAGACGAGCGCCCGCCCTCGCTCAAGACGGAGTCGCCGAGCAGCGTGCACTCGCCCGACCTGAGTCCGTCGCCCGACGGCTACCGATACCGGTATGCGCCGTCGCCCACACCGCCCCCGCCGCCGCCCGCCTACCGCGCGTACGCCGCGCCCCCGCCCCCGCCCGCTGCGCGCGCCTGGCCGCCCGCCCCCGCGCCCTACCTGTACGGGTACGGGTACGTGCCACACGTGTACCGCGCGCCCGCGCCCGCACCCACTGCGCCGCTGTGGATGCACTACGCGCCGCCGGGCCCGTGGGCGCCGCGCGCGCATCCGCTGCTCACCGACCACATCCCCAGGGACGAGCCCACTTCAGGTACCGCACACTATATTTTATATTATCTTCTAACTTAAATCGTTTTTATTATGCAAAATACAAGTCTAGTCCAAGAGAGGATGGGGTGAGACCTCGGTTGAGTTTCGAAAATACAATATCAAAGATACTAGTAAAAAAAATAAAGACCCCCCGAAGGGCATATATGAAGAGGTTGATGACAGTGGACGAGGCGAAAGAGGTATGTAGAGAGTTTGGCCTTCCGTTCTCTCTGACTACCCCCCTAGGGATACCGCGTGAAGCTAAATTACGTTAGTTATTTTTGAAATATCACTTAATGTTTGTGTTTGTTGCTTTTATGTGTGCACTGAAACTTCAGCATGATTTAATTTCTACGTAAGAATAAATTTTAATTACAGCAGAAATAATAGAATTATCCGGTCGGTTTCAGATTTGCCGCTAAACCTGTCGAAGCACTGAAGTGACCGAGGTCTCCGTCGCCACCGAGGAGTGCGCCGCGGACGCGAGCTCGGCCCTAATATATGCAAAGCTAATCAAAGACTTTTAGATTAATTAAATCGCAAATTGAACTGCAATGTAAATTTTCGTATGTTTATATTTTCTAAAAGGAGTCGGACTAAACATTCCAATGTCGGCTATCAGTCTCACCCACCGGTCCCGCACCAGCGCGCAGCTCGCCGCTCGCCAGCACCGCGAGGGCGAACTATATTTTTATACGAGAAGAGGACTCCCGTCCGGAGGTCCATTTATATATTTACAGAGTTATGTATAGTGTACTGAAATAGCGTTATTTTAGTATAAATGTATGAATGCAGAGTCACGAGTGTATTTTCGTACGAATTATTCGAACTACGACTAAATATTATATCATTGGCTATTACTTTAGTATAGGACGCTAAGATCTAAAAGGAACAAAACACAGTTGTCGATTGTTAACGATCAGTGCCTTGTCAGATGAAGATATTATATCATATTTATGAATGGGACGTATTAGAGTCTCCCGATGTACAGTTATCGCTATCGCGGCCGTGTGTCCATTTTTGATATGATCATATACAAATTAGGTACAAAAAAATATATATTTCGGTCCATATTCGGCGACGCCCGCAAGAATGAATACGTTCGATCTCATAATTTAATTTAGAAAATAAACGAGTAAAGACTACAGTTATTGGGATCAAATTTGGATGTGTGTTTATGGTAGCGTGTAAAATAAAAGACATTGTATATAATTTGTGAATGGGTGGTATTGTGGGTACTGGCGTCATTGCCCGCATGTAATAACGAATCATTGTAATTGTACAGTATTTTTGTATGGAGTATTTTATGGCGGCCGTGTCGTATGTCGGTCGCGCCCCCCGCGCGCCGGGGCGGCTCTGAGATTAAACGTAGAGGTAGATTACTGCAATTTTAGTATGGGGTTAGGGGCCGTTCGTTGATTATGTCACACGTTTAGGGGCAGGCGGGGGGTCGACGAAGTGTGACATTGTGTGACAAAGAGTGGGGAGGGGACTCCTACGTTTGGTGACATCTCATTTTAAAATATAATATATTGAAACACGAAAGTGTGAATAAAAACAATTCCCGAACTGATGTTTTTATTTAATGATATCGGAAGTAAAATTGTAAAATATGTGACGTCACTCCCTATTTCCCCACTCTAAATAGTACCCTATTCCAGGATCTGTGACAGAGAGGGATAAAAAAAAGGTTAAATTCGTGTGACGTAAACAAGTTATGGCCCTTATGTATAGTGAGGACGGTTATCATTAATGGAATTGTATATTATTCGTGTATCGGAGGTGCGGAGGTCCAGAGGTCAGCCCTGTGCCCTGTGCCCTGTGCCCCGCTCTACAACAAAGTTGACTTAGTGTAAATGTAAGTAACGCAACCTGCTCAATTAAACACACGACGCGCGGACGGACACGAGGGATGGAACTGACATTTATAATTCTCGTTCACTTTCCTTATAGACTGATATATTATAGTGGATAGATTGGGACGCTTATATGTATATTTTTCTATATTATTATTATTATCATGTAAGTAGCTGCAATGTGAATCTTGTACCAAAAGTCCGAATTCGGGACCTTTGTATGATAGTCACTTTGGATCGAATGAATATAATATTTAAAGCGAATTAATAATGTTATGTATAAGATTAACTTTGTTATAGATTAAAAAATAATTTGTGCTCAACAAGCGTTACGAAATATGATTTAAAAATGTCTTCATATTTGTAAAAAAATAAATAATTAAAATAATATATTTAATAATATTTACTCGAGAATTTGATAATAATATTGTACAGCGCACAAATTATTAATTACTTATAATATATGGAATTTGAACGATATATATGTATGTATAGGACTCATTTTAATTTAATATTTTATTCAACATTGAATGTGTTTTTTTTGTAGAATAGAGTATGTTCTTATTAGCTTAACAGTGATGTCCACAAATTGTTTATTATTTAATTATGTATATATAATTTACTCTTGCTTCTTTGGAATTACATGTATATTTTTCATGATTGTTTTAATACGCGATACGAAATAATACTCAAATTGGAAGCCACCTTTTTTTTAAAGATTTTTACCAACAATACAACGAATCGCTGAGCATTTCATATATATATCTATATATAAATGAAAATCTATGTAGATTTAATCTGTACTATTTGTCTAACATAGATTTAAGTCAACATTTTTATATAATGTTAAATGTTTAATCAATTTTATAATATATGTAAAGAAAAAAATATCATTAAAATATACAAATTAAAAGATCATATACAACAAGTACAGATATGTGCCATCAAGTATTACTATAGATGATGTAGGGGGTTCAAATTATAAACTCAGTTGCATCCCGCCCGCGACGTTTTAGCTCCTTTTATTGAAAAGTTAAATATTTTTCTATGCAAAAGTGTATTTATAATAGGTATGTGATAGTGCTTATCAAATGAACGGAGACGTGACTACGCAGGTGTCTTAAAAACAACTTAAAAACATATTTATCATGCAGAATAATAGTTATTATCCATTTATATTAAGAATGTAGTTATGTACTCGAATAAATATAACTTTTTAAAATGTGTTGTTTTATTTTTGTTATGATATTGATTTCAGTGCCAAACTATCCTCATTTACAACTACTAACATTATATAGCAATTTTTGTTGCTTTACAAGCTTCATTTGTGGCCTTCACAAAAGTGTGTTATATTTAATTTATTATTTTCTCGCATTTATTTATATAAACTAAGTAACTATCTATATATAGATTAAAGGTGGTGATTATGAGGTTTAATTAAACTTGTTTCAATCTATACTAATATAATAAAGCGGAAGAGTTTGTTTGTTTGTTTGAACGCTAAGATCTCTGGATCTACTGGTCCGATTTTCTTTGTTTTTGTTTTGTATGAAAGCTGCATTCTTCAGAAGTGCTATAGGCTATATAATATAACATTACCCATATAAACTAATATATTTTAAAGTACTTTCTAATTTGACAAGCAATTTATTCTGCCATGTTAATAACAACCGTCGCGTCGCTACGCAACCGTTACTGCGACATTTTGATATACAACCTTATGAAAATAAATATAATAGTCACTTTTAATATTTCATCTAGATTGAAATTATAGTTTACTGTATAACATTCTAATAAATAATTAAGGAGATGTCACTGATTCGAAATGACCTAGCTTTCGGGAGGCATAGTATGAGTATGACCGACGCGAAAATATTCTTATAGTTCAAGCAGGCGTAGCCGCGTCCGGGTCCACTAGTGTAATAATAAACATTTGCAAACATACCATTTAAAGAGGAAATAATTTTTAATTTTGCGCCTAATTCCGCCTATAATAGGTAAGCAGAGTGAACTTGTCTCCAGACACTCCGCTTAAAGACTTATCTGTCCCACTTCCGTCTGACATACGCGGGCATACTATAAGGATCTTCATTGTGGAGAATAAAATATTTTCATTTTCTGATCAGCCACTCGACAAGCAAGGTCTCGAATTCAGTGGATAGTGGAGTAAATAAGTATATTTTTTTAGGTTCACGCTGTATCCGCACATAGCAAGGTAGGTAGAGGGAATAATTATAAATATTTAAATTATATATTGAGGCACGACTCGTGGCACAGGGGCACAAAGTGATTGTAAACGCGACTGGTTGTGGGTTCGATCCCCAAATGAAATGTTTATTTAAATTTATATTTCCATTTCTTCACTCTGGTGTCAAAGCAAAGCAAATCACGGCGATGAGTTCCGCCACTCAAGTAAACTTAACCAATAGTACAAGCATTATTAATGTGTAATCTTTAATGTTTTCTTGAAATCTTCAATAATAATTAACTGTCATAACAAAATATATTTTATAAGTGTGCTTAAAGATTTAAATTCACCTGTATAATAAATAAAGAGCACTCGAGTGATATATCTGTCCTTGTATTTACTGGTTTTTGTAATATACGAGTTTATTACGTTTAATTTAAACGTGTTATAAATAATTCATGATGGCGGGCGTCGGCTAACGGAAGTCTGTAATACGCGGGGAATTCATTTATAGGTATGGACACTGGGCAGACGATATCTATTTTTGATATTAAGGTTTTTACTAATATAACCCATATTGTATTAATTTTCAATTTATTAAAAATATTTTTTTTTAAATATTTATTTCGGTTTTTTAAAAGTTTATTTTAAGCCTAATTTCAGAAAATTACAAACAATGCTTGGTGCAGTTTTTTATAATTTATATCTGTAATTGTTTATAGCATTCGACAATATGAATAGGTTTACGTAGACTTATAAGTTACATACTTTAAGATCGGGAAAAGGGGTAGGTACCAACAAAATAATGTTTTTAGGTACGGGAGAGGCATTATGCCAATAAAAATAAACAACAAACAATAAAGAAATAAAATACACAGTATTCCAATTTGTGCTTTATTTATGAAAAAAATTGTAAATTATCCTACAATGAATCTCCGAATGAAATAGACTTACATATCGTTTTATGTATCAAATACATTATTTGCTCATCGCCAGATCAAACCACATAAGAACATTATAGTTTAAAATATTATCTACAGAATCCTGCGTCGGCGATTCGGTTTCAAAAATACGTCGTCCGGTATCGTGCGGCTGGCGGGCTAT
This sequence comes from Heliconius numata, assembly GCA_016802625.1. Lineage (NCBI taxonomy): Eukaryota > Metazoa > Arthropoda > Insecta > Lepidoptera > Nymphalidae > Heliconius > Heliconius numata. Next base: position 651,149 of record JAEBDU010013188.1, read on the forward strand.
GTACACGAGCAATATACAGCGGGCGGGCTCAGCCGTCGGCGAGCAGCGCCTCCATGGTGTAGGGGTGCGGCGCGTGCGGCGGGCGCGGCGGCTCCTGTCAGTCCAGGATCACGAGCTGCAGCGGCGCCGCGCCCGCCGCCGCCCCCGCTGCCGCCGCCCCCTTGCCGCCCGCCCCCATCGCCCCCACGGCCGCCACCCCCGCCGCAGCTCCCGCGACCTGCGCGCCGCGCATCGCCCGCCAAGGAGCGCGCGCGCCTCGGCGCAACTCGCCGCAGCTGAGGGTTCGTCTGGCGGATCTGAGCGCAAAATAAAATATTCATTTAAAAATAAAACGAGAAAAGAGAGAGAGAGAGAGTGGGGCAGTTCTGGGTTCATCGATCTACACTAGATCCACACTATTTTCTGCTTTTATCACGCTGGCGTTGAGTTCCACCACTCACCGCGCGAATTGGATAAAACATGGGAAATGGAGTAATTTTACACTATATACCAGATATATATAGCACATATTTCACAAAAATAAATATCCACTTTAGTTTAAATTAATGTACAAAGAAAAAGCAAAAAATAAGAGGTAAATATTTAATTTCTCATGTGAATAATTTTATGATTCAATTAACTATAATATAATGTTATTTATATACGTACTTGGCGGTCTCGGTGGCTCTGAAGTAGAGGTCGTCGGGAGCATCCATCCACGGTATGACGTGGCGTCGCCCACCACGACCGGTCAAGTTAGTGGGTTTACCATTTATCTGTTTAAAATAAAAAAAAAATATTATTAATACTGCAGTTACAATTGTTCGGCAAAATAATATACAGAAGTAGTAAGTAGATATTATTAACAAAATAATAATATCTACTTACACTTTTCAATATAAATATTAATATAAGTATAAATATTGTTTTTAAAATGATATTATTATATAAAAAACAGCAGTAATTCAGATTAGTGAGTTCAAGCTGGCGAAGCCGCGAGTGCTTCTCTAGAACAAAGCTACGTGACGTGTGACATACATGAGTGAAAACGTGCGCGGGCAATGGCTGGCCGGTGGCCTGCGCGCGCGCGCACATGGCCGCGTACTGCTCGCGCGAGGGCCGCTGCATGGGCGCCGGGTGCTTGTTGGGCCGCTTGGCAGGCGGCGGCGCGTGCGCCTCGCCCGCGCCCGCTGCCCCGCCGCGCGCTCCGCCTCCTGGGACAACACACACACCCTTCGTTAGCACCGACCCACTAGCACTCGAGACATTGTATAAATAAATAGTACTACGTAACGACATCTAGAGAAACGATACGATTCCGATACTTCAGACAAAGGTCTAAAGATCATCATTAATTGTATCATTTCTAGTAAATGCATCTCTTGATCATTTGGCTACCAAATAAAAAAACCATGTCTATGATCAAAAGACACATAATATAATGAAGAGAATATAAAAACTGATATATATAAAAAATATAACAACACATTCAGTGTTCACTCACTAAATGGCCCCAAGATTACCTCTAATATTCCTTAAGCAATTTCGCATGGCGTTACAAAGAACCTTGACAATATTTAGACCTACAATCGTATTAGCCTGTGTATAATAACAATAAACATGGAGGGTGGGAAATGAGAACAACCACAGGAATAAAGATTTATTGATAAAAATATTGTTATGACTTCAAACCTGTTGCTACTCCGACAAAATTAAGCAGCACAAAAAGAAAAATAACATCTCATAGAGATTATTATATTTCACAAAGTTTATTTGGGCGGGGGCTGTTAAGACTAAAATTACTTATAGATACACATTTTCTTTTAGTATCTTTCATTATGTAAAGACTTTTAATATTTATTTTGCATTATTGTAATTTCATTCATAATAAATTTTGAAATTAGAAAAATAGTTACGTTAAATTAATTAAATAATTAAAATTAAATAAAATAGAAGCTTAGCTGAAGACGGAGAGCAACATAAACAGCAAAATGTGTTGTTGTCAGGTCATGTTAAAATTTAAAAAATCATATGGGATTTTGTATAGACTAATTTACATATATAATTAAATAAAAATATATAATACTTTTAATGCTGTGGTGAATTAGAAATGTATCAAAAGGTGATATAATTATAATCCCTCATTACTTTATTTAATTGTTGTTTATTGATGTTGCTATCAAATGAAATGGGTTGTAATAATTATGTGATATCGTAATGTTGTGTCTGTCGTAATGCTGTATTTTCTGTTGTTTTTAGTACTATACGTTGTTACCATCAAATTGTGTTGCATCTATAATCAATAGTGTAACCAACAAAAAGACAAGAGGGACATAAAGTATTAAAGCGACAGACAGAATAGTACAGATAAACCACAAATGACATAATACTGACTATCGAGTCCATTGATGTCGTCGTAGGCGCGCCGCTTGAGGGCGGGCGGTGCGTGCGGCGCGAGGGCGGCGTGCGGCGCGGCCGGCGGAGGCGCGAGTGGCGTCAGCGACGTCAGCGCTAGCGCGCCCGCGCTCGCCTCCGCGCGCCGCGCCTCCAACTCCGCGCGGGACATTACGCGCTCGTATATTAGACTGCCGTCTACGGATCATTATGAAAATAAAAAAATCAAATTTTTAATAACGACAAGAAATGTAGGGAGACAAGTTCATAAAAACGTTTTTTGCTCACTTCAGTGAGTTTAGTAATATCAATTTAGTTATCACACATACCCGGCGCCTTGGGCGGCTTGGGGAAGGCGACGTGGTTGGGCGTGGGCATGCGGTCGCGCGGCGTGAGCGTGAGCCAGTCCTGCGCGCGCGGCGCGGCGGTTCCTAGTGCAGCGGCCAGGCGTGTGGCGACGGCGCCCACGGGCCCGCGTGCGCGCGGAACGCCCGTAGCGCCCATGCCGCGCATCTCGGCGCCGGCGGCGGGGGCACCCAGGCCCGCCATGGCGACGGTGCACTCGTGCTTGACCTGGTGCAAGTTGATGGGCGCAAAGGGTGAGCGCGCGTAGTGGCGCGGGCGGCGAAGCGCGCGGGCCAGGCGGCGCGCCAGGCGCGTGAAGGGCGAGGCGCGCAGGTAGAAGGCGGCGCGTGTCTTCATGACGGGGCGCGCGCCCTCGCCCGCGCCGCCGTGGGCTGTCGCCACGTGCCGCGCCAGGTGCGCGCGCAGCTTGAACTCCTGCCGCCAATCACAGTATGTATAATTAATGCAAATGTTACCTCTGTGCATGAATGAAATGTTATTTACAACATTTCTCAACGTATTATTAGAAAAATGTGCATCTTTAAAGTACATTTATGTACGCTAATCTAAAAAAACAGCTTAGCCGATTTGAATGCTTTTTTCACTATTGTGTTGAATCAATCGTTTATTTGCCATGCCCAATAAGTAATAATACATAAAATTATAAAAAAGAAATATATGAATAGAATTTAGATCCATAGAAAAACCGTTAATTTTTGTAATACACATGTCCATAAACAATTGTGTCCATAATTATCTTCTGTATTACAAAATTGAATCATGAGATTATTATAATGATCTTAAAAGAATTGAAATTATGATTAATTATTTTATAATAATTTCTTTTTTTTTTATTTCATAATTGATGACACTTCAATAATATACATTGAGTACGTATGTTGTATTCGGCTGAACATGCTAATCTAAGAGGGTGAACATAAGAAGCAAGTGCCCAAGCCGACCTTAGCGCAGTTGACGACGGTGCAGCGGTGCGGGCGGTGCGACACGGACAGCGCCGTCTCCTCGCCCTCCACGCGCGCCGTGCGCGTCTCCGCCTCGCTCTCTCCGAACACGCCCGCCGTCTGCGCGCACACAATTTTATTTATATATTCAATTCAATTATCAAAGCCGTACCTTTACGCTGTAGGCAGAGGGAACCTGGGAACTTAGTATTAAGATACTCTGTTTCATTCACTTTCCGCCGAATTTTGAAGGCATTCCGTGTTGAGTGGTGGAATAAATCGCCGTGCTTTGCCTCCTTACCACAGCGAGGAAATGAAAATATTAAATTTTCTTTTCATCAAGTGAGAATCGAATTTATAACTTGTCATGTCACATTACAGTCGCACGCTTGTGCCCCTGCGCCATGACTGACTTCGTATGGATGGATCGATAACAGACTTTCTTATACTAATACTTTTTTTAAACTTTATCTTGTATCCCACATATAGTAAAGTAAGCAGAGGGAACCTAGAATGTGGTAAACAAGTAAACTTATCAACTAATTTCCAACTGGTACAAATAAAATATTTGTAAAAATAATTTCAAGAATCAAGAATTTAAGCCACGTTAGTTTTTTGAGCCTCAAGTTGTATCTAGCGTGTTAGGATATTCCACTTTAAATTCAGCCACACATAGTGTAGTGGGCTGAACTGAAATCGCTACGCTTTGTCATTGGCAGAGCTGGGAAACGCAAATAATTACCCCAGTGGGAATTGAACCCATAACTGTCACATTAACTCCATTGGATCACGAATTATAGCATATCGAAAATCCAAAATTTTAATTAATTCAATATGATCATTATACAATAATCATTCACACATACACTATCACACATCATCACATATTAAAAATATGCAAGAGCAATGGACAAATATATTAAATTAGATAAAAATATAAAAAAATGATAATTACTTTGAAATGGCACATACAACATTTGTTACCTTAAGTCCTCCATACTTCTTCCAGTACTGCCAGCAAGAGCCACACAATCTGTATTGTAAATGCTGTGGACCCCAGGAGTACCACTGGTTTGAATTTGTCACTAAAATTAATAAAATAATTAATTAAAAATGGCAGATTGTATTTGAACTTTAGATATATTAATAAATAGATTAAGAATAAATATACATATATGTATATAAAAACCAATATCACTATAACTAAAAAAAAATTAAGTATGATTTGCCTCCTAATCCTAATTATTTTAATAATTTTAAAAAAAAAATACCTTGGCAGGATGCGCAGAGGCTTGGCGGTATGGCCGGAGTGCCGTTTGTACCGCCATTGAGAACAGCGCCTTTACTGGCACTCGAACTTGTTATCAGAGCCGAGTTCGCCTTGTTACTGTAAACATTATTATACAAATTTATTAATTACAACATACTAAAAATTATAATTAAAAAATAATACTTAAAAAGCAACATAGAATTAAAAATTAAATGAAAATAAATAATAAAAGAGGTCGTCGTAGCTCATAAGAACATCATCTAATTGTAAACGCGACGGTTCTGGGTTGCATTCCCACTTTCCTAATTATTTCCACTTCCACGCTCCGATAGGAAAAATCGCAATGCTTATTTCTACAGCATGGGACTAAAATAAAAAAAAGGAAAAACAAATACACCAAAAAATAAAAATGGCAACACAATATAAAAACACAATAGATAACTTGGCGTCGGTACAAACACTCACTAGTTGGGAATGTACACTTGCTTCAGCTTCGACTCGGCCTCGACGGCCTTCACGCGCTTCTGTTGCACGTAGCGGTCCGTCGTCTTCCACATGTAGTAGTACTCCACTAGGTTCTTTAGCGTCTTCCATGGCAGCTGGAATTTTGTGTTATAGTTTTTATTTATATTTCAATTTTAGTATTTTCATTGATTTCTTCGTTAAGAAGGTCTAGATAAATGTAAGAAAATAGAAGTAGGCAACATGAAAGTAATGGGTGTGATTTCTAGCAAATAGGTATGATTATATTTATTCTAATTGGACTGTCGGGTTCAGATATATCAAATCTTCCAGGATGTCAACAATTTTGTCACAATTATGAATAGATGGATAACAAATTAAATTTAATTCCTTTAAGCAATATATTTAACGAAAAGACATGTAACTGTCACAGTAATTATATATTTAATAAGTTAGAATCATGACTAAAACTTGAAAAATTAAGCAAAACTACAATAACAATATAAACAATACTCACATAATCCTGTCGTATATCAGCAAAGTCCTTGCCGTACTTATCAAGTGCCTCTTCGAAGAGGTTCGCCTCGGAGGCCGACCACTCCTCCATCTCGTCGCGGCAGAGCACTGGCCCGGAGGCCGGTACTAGGGAGGACAGAGCCGCTTCTATGCTGTAGCCTGATTTGTGTAGGGTGTCCATTGCGTGGAACTGTTATATAAATTTATCTATATATTAATTTGAAGTATGTATTAATTAGATTAATATGATTAGACAAATAACCAATTGAGTAAAATATTAGAAACTCTTTTAATAGAATTTATTTTTTAATACTTTACGCATTTTTGGGATATATCCCAAATGTAGCAGGGTAGTTCAGAGAGAACCTGAAAAGAAGTCCCAGTTAAGACTCCTTTTCCCACTTTTCGCCGAATTTTGGTATTGCGTGTTGGGCGACGCAACTCCACGTCACCAGAGCGAGGAAATGAAAATATTAAATATTAGAAATCTTAAAACAAATAAATATATATATTTTTAAAGTAAGCCAACAATATAAAAAATAATTTTCGCTAAGCGAATTACATATTCGATCAACAATGATCAGGTGCATTATATTTATAAATGTCCCTGAAGTTAATTGCCACGCATAAAACTCGTGTCATTTTATTGTTTGCAATTACGTTAGCAAAGTTTATCATCTCAAATGTAATTTCTAAAGGTTTCTGGTCGATAATAATGGAAAAATGCATCGTTGTATGACAACAATGTGTAAATTTAAATAAATGTAATATGTATGACGTTAGATGGAAATCATTAACATTTGCATCAATAATTAAGAAAAATACTAGAAAAGAGAAAAATATCGATTATAAGTTTTGCTAAGCAATATACATTAATATTTTATCAGTAGTAAAACATAAAACATATTGTTTTATAATAAGACTGAAAGGAACATTCTGTACCCTCCCCACATTAGTTAGTGGGACGTACCAGCGTGATGTCGCGGCTGGCGGCGGCGGCGGACATGTGCAGGCTGGGCTGCTTGACGCTGGAGGAGCAGTCGAGCGCGCGCGCGAAGGTGCCCACGGAGCGCGCCACCACCAGGAACTGGTCGATCTGGCGGTCCGACAACCCGTGCGCCGGCGTCCACACCAGCGTCTCCAGCGAGCTGCGAGCGCGTGTGTCCTCCTCGCCTGCAACCACCGTTACACGTATTACGTACATATTTTTTAGCTTCATGCTGTATCCTACATAAAGTACGGCAGGCTGAGGGAACCTAGCGTTGAGACACTCTGACTCCGGAAAAATTATCTTGCCACCTTTTTTCCCCCGAATGGGAATCGAACCCATAATCGCTTTGCTTCATAATTAGGTTTCTTAATGAATTTTGATTGCAAACATTTCTCGTTTTTTTCTTCACTTTTTTTAAATTGTATGATCGCCAAATTAATACTATTGTTATAAATGAAATAAAACTGAATCTTACCTTCTTTTAATAAATTAGTTACTTCAGTCTGATATCTACTTCCAACTTTGATTTCTCCCTTATCTGCTAATAAAGTCTTTTGTGAAGGATCAAATACTAAACAATAAAAAAATGCGTCCTGAAACAAAGAAATAGAGAGTTTTAACTAAAACATGTTAAATGTAGAAAGAGTTAAATGATTTTTAAATAAATAAAATTATAAAATGTGGCTAAATTGCAAAGTAAAATAAAAATAAACTATCGACAATGTCTAATTATTCGGTTTTTTTTGCATATGTAATACTTAAAACAATATAGATAATATTTCCCACAGCAACAGTTACATGGCGCGGAAAGCATTATATGAATATATTCATTATATTTATAATATCTTAATTCAATGTATATCTTCTTATACATTTAGCTTCAAATTATGAAATGCTTTATATAAATTTATAATTAAAATAAAACTTCAATAAAATACAGACATTGTTTTGTAACAAATTCTCTAATTCGTCTGTATGACAAGTGAAGTGTGTAGTGACGACCTACATAATAGACTAGACTATGACAAAAAAAAGTATAATTTTATTATAGTTGTAGCGTTCAATAGTTTTATATTAAAGAAAAATCATAATTATCGTTGAGATAAATAATCACTAAATATACAAAAAAAGAGGCGTGAGGCCTTCGTGACCCGTTCGCCTGCCTCGCGCGGGCACAAAGGTTGTGAGATCGATCTCGCTCTGGCACAAAAGCGTCCGGCGTTGAGTTCCGCCACTCAACAACCCTACTATACGCGGGATACAGCGTGAAACCAACAACACAACCAACACTTCTCAATTTTCTTTGCCACTCGTGAAAGAGACGCGACGAGGCCCGAAATATTCGATAGTAATATGTAATAATAATATGATTAAATTCAATATGAATGTTTATATGGCGCTCGCAATAAAGCAAACAGGAAGCTCGGACAGCGATACGAGATAGTCGGCAAGTGCATGCTCATTTCCTTATTAGTTGGCGTAGATGGAATATTATTGGAGTTACGATTCGTAGGTACCGGACGTATACAAACATACGTATAATATACTAGTCTATGTCATTTTATAACTTTACCAAATTTTATTATTATATTTATATGTGAATATCATTTTCGTAATATACACGAGAACAAGGACAAACAGTATTGACGTTGTCTTATTTGTTTTCGATAGTAGTTCGAAAATGCTGAATTTTGATCGCCCCTAATAATAATAATAACATCTACCAGGCATCGGAATTGATCCTACTCCTACAGTCTACATGTCTTACGTACCAAAATGTTTATAGTCAGCAGAGTAGGAAGACGGGACCTACGAACCTAGCGTTAACACACTCTGGCAAAACAATTTGTTATTCAACAAATACGCATATCTTATCATCATTCCTAAAATGTCAAGGTTGTATATTATAACAATAAAAATATATTTATATCAAATAAAAAAAGAAATTTATGACCTTTCTTCACTTACGTCATACAGTTTATAGAGCATTATAAAAGCTAAAATAAACTAAAAAAAAAACGCAGTCCACATAAAACCCAACATTCGTATCTACCCTCGCGCGGTACATACTCACATCCTTATTGAGATAGCTGAGCAGCGACTCTGTCTCGTTGAGGAGTGTGACGGTGCACTTGCCGCGTATGTGCGTGGCGGGCAGTGTCTCCACGTGCCGCGAGAGGAACAGCTCGCGGTGCTTCGCCTGGTGCCGCTGCTTCGGCGCTAGCCCATCTGTGCCTGGGAGATCCGTGGTTTCTTCCTCCATCGCCACTATAATGCATAATGATTGAAAATTTAGCAATTTTAAATAAAACAAGTATTTAATATTGTTATAATATAATAGTAGAAGCCAGTCGTGGCAAAAAATGTCACTGTAAGCGCGAATGGTTGTGGGTTCGATCCTTGCTCGAGGAAATGAAATATATGTTTAAATTTTTATTTTCATTTTATTAACTCTGATGTCGAGGCAAAGTGCGGCGTTAACTTCCGTCACTCAACACGCAATGCCTTCAGAATTCGGCGGAAATTGAGTCTTAACACTAGGTTCCATCTGCCTACCCTGCTCAGTGTGCGGGATACAGCGTGAAGCCGATATTTTATAATATGGTAGTAAGATAATTGGTAAAATATTTTCTTGTTGCGAGAAGGTGCGTAATGATGATAAAAAGTTAGGCGTCTAATTCTCCGAATACATATAAATGTAGATTATTTGCATTTTTACCATATTCCTACTTCATTTACATTTCCGAGTAAGTCGAGAGCAAAAAAAAATATTTAATTTTCATAATTCTATTTGATTATCGAAGACATCAAATGTCTTGTTTCATTATTCTGATAATTTTGTCATATGTAATTATTAATATTAACTCTTATACTTTATATTGTCATATTATCGTTATATCTATTTTACTTTTTACAATTTTAACTATCGCTATTTAAAAAAAACTGATTGTCGTGAAAAGAAGTATGGGAATACCTATATTCTTATGTATTATAGCTTATATATAAACATTATTATTCAAATTGAAATGTACTTAATTAAAGCTGTATACGATGTGTTAACTATTACAACATTATGACCGCAAAGAATGAGGTAGTTGCGAATTTATCGCAATAAAAGAGGATAAATTAATTACAATTGTCAAAATATTGTTCATATTAAGATATAGTTAATTTGCGACAAACTCAACTTCTTACGATTCTCCATCCCAATTTCATTAATTAAACAAACGAACGAGTATAAAATTAAAATTTGTTTATATAACAACATTAAAATAATGATCTACATTGAAACACTTACAAGTTAGATGTAGGCACTAATTCCATGAATCATGTTCGCCATTAATGGAAACGTACCGACATAGTAACGTAAGCGGTGCAAAATAGATTCCGTCCAATTGGGGATATTGCCCGGTGTTGATATTATAAACACACGTAACTAAACCCATCAAAGGTGCCAAATGCGAGAGTTTGTAAATTAATTTATTCGATTATGATAATGTTGCAATTAGATTAGAAGTGTCCGTCCTGGCTCAGAGGCGTCAAGGGTGCTAACATTACGCGAAGGTTGTGGGTTTAACCCCAATCGCGAGAATAAATTATTATATATTAATATTTTTAATTTCTTCCTAGTCAAGGCAAAAGCGCGGCATTGAGTTCCGCTACTCAAGCCACAATGCCTCGAAAATTCAGCAGAAAGTGGAGAACAGAGTGTCTTAACAATAGGTTCTTTCTGCATACCCTGCTATAGCATATAGCGGGATACAGCGTGAAGCTACCAAAAATAAAAAAAGGAAAAAAGATAGATAGTACATGAGAATTCAAAGAATTAATTGCAAGTGCAAGCAAGTATTGGCACAGCAGCCCATCAGACGGTCGGCCAGGTGCGTTGCGAAACGCGCTCACGTCAGCTTATAATTTTTATACGCCGATCTGCCGCCATTACGACACGCGCACTCGTATCACAACATGTCTGCCGCCTCGCTCCATTTGTGTAATGCCGGTTATTATTTAGAATTAAACATATCTTTTACTTACTTACATTTCATATAACCAGACAAAGGTAAAGAAAGAAAAAGAGAGACAATTTCACGATGAAGCAATTGCTGGATAGATAAGCAGACTAAAAGAACATAAGAATAAAATGAATTTACTTATAATAAAATATAAATCCAATATAAGATGATCCCAAAAATCCTGAACTATGATCTTAGTTAGACATATAATATAAAAGTACTGTTTTATAATAAAAGCTCGCCCGGGTCGGAGCTGGACCTATTCTAATATCATTGTCTTTATTTTATACTATATATATTTATGTAGAATAAGGTCCAAGTTTTTAATTCCTTTCAGTTACCTGGTAGATACCTACAGGTACGAACTAGGTCATATTGATATTTCATTCATTATGTTAAAATTAAAAGTTGGCGATACCGAGGACCGGTTTAAGTTAAGATGGCTTTTGTGTGGTGACGCGGCGCGTGCGGTCTGAGGGAGGGGTGGGGGGCGGCCGTCGAGGGGTAGTGCCGGCTACTTATTATTACCACGCTTACCACGCAGTCTCACGCAGACACCTCATTAATACTATATAATATAAACATATTCTATATAATATGTTGAATAAATATGTACGACACTAACTTAGGGACCGACCAATTACGTATGGTAATTGATTTTTTTATGAGAGTATTAAAAGTTGCCAGTTACAAATAAGCGCTCTACCACGTGAAGCGTACGGTTTGAAACAAACACGCTCTAAGAGAACATAGACTAAAAAATAAAAAAAAACCTATGATTAGAAAAAAAAAACTCCGATCGATAGCAACTAACAGTTAAAATAAACGTAAAAGATGTATCGCCAAACATCGTCCATTTAGCTCGGATTGGGTAGAGCGAGGCCATTATTGGCATTAGTAGAAAGGGGGAGGGGAACAAAAAGATTGGATGTTAAGGCAAGCGGCGCATTAATTCCAGTGGCAATACTCGACTGAAACGCTATAATGTGGAATGTGGACATTTATTATACCTCAAGTTCGTTTTACTTAATAAACGAATAAAGAATCTAGAATTCGGCGGAAAGTGAGAAGCGTCATAACACTAGACTCCTGCCTACCCTGCTACATACGGGATATGTGTTGAAAAAAAAAAACAATATGACGCATCGTTGACAATTCCATATTGCAATACGGTGAACCTCACTTTCTATGTCTAAGAAAGTAAGATTATAGCGTTTTGTTTTTGTTTACAATCTCTAAGCTATATAAAAAAGCCGCTTCTCTTTCCACAAATTTATTCTATTGAATTTTTTAAGATCAATGCATTGAATTTTTATCATATTTGTTGTGACTAGTATTATTCAGGAGCCTCTTGTAAAAAAAACAAGTCTACGAAATCACCGATGTTAATAAATAATATAATAGGATGTAGAGAGAATAAGATACAAAAAGATTTATGATGGAAAAGTGAGTGGTAAAAGAGGTAGGGGGAGACCTCGGTTGACCTTCGAATACTTAATTATGAAATATAATTAATTAAAATTTTATTTTCTATTTAGAGAATGCTTTAATATAACTCTTAATATTTTTGGTTTTGTTTTTGTAAATTTTTTAAAGCTTTTTTTTTCAAAGGATTTATTGACAAAAACCTTTGCACGCTAAATTACGCTTAGATGGAAAGAAAGTATTATATAAATAGCACATTTATTTATTTTAACATCATTTAAATATAATCTATAAAACTGTAAAGATCACTGGATAATATAGAAATGTCAGTTTATTTTGATAACGACAATTAAAATAGAATCGAATAAAAATTATCTTTTTATAGAACTACCATAAAAGAAAGATGTGGAAAAAGATATAATTTCACACAAACACACATACACCCGCATTTTATACTCATAAAATATTTTTATGTTAAAATTAATTACTAGTACAGATCAGCTTTAACTTTTAAGTAATAAAAAGCTGCAGTCGATGGTTCACCAAGCAAGACCAGTTAATTTTATATCTCTTCTTAGCTAATTATTCTAGCAGATAAAGAGAGCCGTATAATAATTTATAGACAAGATTAAGATTTGTTTTAAATTTTCCAATTTTCCTTTTTGGTAAAAAGAAAAGCAATAATAATTGTGGACAACATATTTAAAGACTAAACGTAAAAGTTTAAAAAATAAAGTAAAAGTATGTACTTATAAAGTTATTATCTCGTTATCAATAACCAGGAGGTGTTTTTGGTGAAAACAACAAATTTACGTAAAAAAAACATGGTGGAGAAACTTTCAACCAAATCGGATGGTGAGAAGGGGGGGCAAAATAGCGTTGAAAGGCATTGAAATGCATTTACAATTATTGACATACATATAGATATAGAAGGTCTTTTCTTGTAAATACATACTCATAGTACATTGGGTGAAAAATGTATTATCACCAAAACGATGGAAACCCAGTCGTGGCACAGGGGCCCAATCGTGTGACTGTAAACACGACAGGTTGTAGGTTCGATTTCCACTCGAGAAAATAAAATATTTAATATATTCTATTCTTCGTTCTGGTGTCGAGGTAAAGAACGACTAAGTTCCACCACTCAACACGTAATGCCTCGACAAATTCGGCTGAAAGTAGTGCCGGGAGGGTGGAGTCTAAAAACTAGGTTCCCTCTGCTGAACCTAATTATTTTTAGTTCCATTTTAAATAACATAAGGATTTAATGGTAACATTCTTAGAAACAAGCAAACATGTGGAATGTGGGAATCACGACATCGATGCCAGGAGTAGCTCATGAATATAAAATATTTTACGTCGCGCAAGTACTGTACGTACTGTAGCTACTTTTTGCTAAATCAGTTGTGTTAGTTGCTATCCATGGTGCTATTTCGTAGATTAGACATGAGTTTTTTTTATGTTTTATTATATGAAAGTACGTAATATAATAAAGAGATTTTACATTTTAAGCTTATTAAGGCTGGGATATATCTTTTTGTTTCAGCTTTAGTGTTTAGACACTTCGTTGCCCATTTTTCGCCGAATTTTCGTGTCATTAAGTGGCAGAACGCAACACCTTCTACATCTTTGGCTACTTATTATCAGAGCGAGGAACAGAAGATACTAAATTCTTTATTTCTCCGAGAGAGAATCTAAACCCACAACCGTCGCCTCTGCGACATATCTAATGTATCAACTCAGTATAACTATTACACTTTTAAATAAACCATTGATGAAAATAACACACGATATTTGGATCTATTTTAAAATATAGACTATAGTTGAAATGATGGAGTGGTTCCAGGGATGATGAGGAGGACCATGTTAGATTAGCCACGGTAATAAACACAGTATTTTCATACAAGCAAGTACATAGGCAAGCTTTGTTCTGACACAGGTGGGGCGCAGTGTATCACTCCTTATCTTATCTTTCCGCTATGGTGGCATTGTCAGCGCCGAAGATTCAAGATTGGGTCATTTTAGCTTTATTTCGAAGCCTAAACAATAAATATGTTGAGTTTATAACAAAACAGAATTACATATATATATCTTTTTTAGAGATATAAGATAAGGACTCAGGACAATAATATATACCTACAAGGAATTTATTTTCGACTGTAATTTCGAGGCAGAGCGTGACGTTGTGTTCCGCCACTCAGCTCGTAATGCTTCCAGAATTAGGTGGAAAATTAGGAACGGAGTGTCTTAACACTAGGTTCGATCTGCCTACCCTGCTGTGTGCGGGTTACAGCGTAAAGCTGATTCAATTGGTATGGATGGAGTACAATATGTATATATAACATTTCTTTTCGACTATAATATAATGATACATAATTGAAGTTGATAAATTATAATTAAATAAACATAATGCTAATAAACTTTATGCCACATTAACAGAACTCTTTTGGCAATTTTAATAACTTCGGATTATGGATACACACGCGTCACTACGCAACTAATTAAAGCGTAGGCAAAGAGAAAATGGCAATCTGTGGAGCCCCCCCCCCACCGTGCTAGTGGAGGGGGAGGGGGGGGGGTCGGTTACGTGTGCCCCCTTGGGGTGGTCGGGTGTATGGTTTTTCTGCTCGGGCATCCTTTGCTTACTTATTGATCCAGTCAAATGTGTGGAGGTGGCGCGGTGGGTGGGGCGCCCTATCCCCCCCCCGTGCCCTCCTCCCCCCCATCCGAAGGGGGTACACGTCCAAATAAATCTGCCCGCCCGCGAAACACCGCAGTGACAACAGTGGCCACCGGTAAGATGTGGCCGCAGCCTCTAACCTGAGCTCGTCTCGAAACGGATGAATACATTGACGAACGTATGGACGTAATACAATTTTCTATTTCCATTTGAAATGAAATAATTCCATTTTAATTGAAATTATTTCTATAGGAAGGTAGCGGTAGCGGCGGGCGCGACCTTAGAAACAGGCATGCGCGCGACCGCTGAGGTGCCTAGTGTTAAGCCGCTACGCCTCTGCTATTTTCATAGGGGTCAACGACATTCACTACTAAATAAAACATATAAATTAACATTTGTATCAATATGAATCTGTTATTCAAAACGAGATGTCCAACACATAACCTATTCTTAATAATGATAATGAATTATGTATAATTGATATTCAAATGGTTACATTATTCTATTTACCAGCTTCACGCTGTATCCCGCACACAGCAGGGAAGGCAGAGGGAACCTAGTGTTAAGACACGGCCGAATTCTGTAGGCTTTGCCTGTTCAATGGCAGAGCTCAACGCCGCGTGCGACGCTATTTACCATCGCTATATATACAGAACTAGTGGACCCGGACGCGGCTACGCCTGCTTGAACTATAAGAATATTTTCGCGTCGGTCATACTCATACTATGCCGCCCGAAGGCTCATTTCGAATCAGTGACATCTCCTTAATTATTTATTAGTATGTTATACAGTAAACTATAATTTCAATCTAAATAAAATGCTAAAGGTGACTATAATATTTATTTTCATAAGGATGAATATCAAAATGTCGCGGTAATGGTCGCGTAGCGACGCGACGGTTGTTATTAACATGGCAGATTAAATTGCATGTCAAATTAGAAAGTACTTTAAAATATATTAGTTTATATGTGTAATGTAATGTTATATAGCCTATAGCACTTCTGAAGAATGCAGCTTTCATACAAAACGAAAACAATGTAAATCGGACCAGTAGATCCAGAGATCTTAGCGTTCAAACAAACAAACAAACAAACAAAAGAAGAAGTTCAATACTCAAAAAGTATATACCTAGCTATATGAGATATTTTGAATTTAAGAAAAAGATATAAAATGTCATAAGAACATAACTTAAAATCAAATGAAAATCCATGTAAATCATTTTCAAAGTGACGACAATTTTAACCTTTATATTACATTTCCGCTGCAAAAAAATATTCATATTTATATATTTTTCACATAATTAACGTACAAAATTTAGATATTGACAAAAGTATCACCGATAACTAGATGAGAGAGCCAAATCTTGAAACATAATCTGGCTATACTGGCCTGTAAAAACGCCAAGAAATGCCGGAGCATCAAGGACCAATTTGTAGATGAAGGGGCTGCAGTTACAATCGAGAACCTACCTTAGATTTTTTAATTTTTCTTCATATATTTTTGTAAAAAAACAATTGTTATTCACAAAAATTCTACTATATAAATTAAAACGTATATAAAAAATGATAATATTTTAAATAGTGCTACTTATCTATATAACATACAAAAGTTCTTCTGTTGCCGAGTGATATATGACATCAACTTCGCATAGACATAGCTACCGTTTACAAAGCCGAAATTTGACATTTAACAAGTTGAGGAAGTCTAGGGAAGTACTAAGAAAAGTACTCTAATAATACTCATATATATCTATACATACATGTATAAAAAAAATCAACAAAAATATAGACAAAAAATATCTATCTATTAATATAAATTGACAATTGCTAGTTACTCATAAATTATCTTTATAGGCCACAGGATGAGATGAGTAGCACAATGACTTCCTACAATATAAATTATTATATAACGTACAATCTAATACATTATACCTTGTGACAAGATACTTCAGTCAACAATCATTGCTTTTTTTTCTTTTTTTTTTTGTGTCATGCTGTATTCCACACACAGTTGGGTAGGCAGAGGGAACCTAGAGGTGTTGTTGTTGTTCTTTGCTTGGTGCCAAAGCGAAGAAATGAAAATATTTATAAATAATAAATAATTCATTCTCCCGAGTTGGAATCAATCCGCAACCGTCGCGTTATAGTCACACCCTTGCAGGGGCAAGGGCGCCACGACGGCCTCAAAACAAAAAGTATATTTTGGAGTAAAATTCAAATTTATGACCATCGACCAATTTCAATAATAATGATTACGATAACTATTACTAAGCCTGACGTTTCTTGCAAGTTCAATTTTTTTAATCTTCATATATTCTGCATATAGCATAAATAGATTTGATAATGAGATTTGTCACAACACTCCGTTCTCCTATCTCCGGCCAAATTCGAGACAACGCGCATTGAGAAATGGAATGTAAATAATCGAATCTACATAAATTCCCACTACACCATTATGGTCTTAAAAATTTAATTAAAAAAAAAATAAGAGCAAAATATACGTATAATAACTATATTTTGCTATCATTAATGCGTTTGCCATTCTAAACTAGCAGTCTGATGTATTTTCTTGAATTTTAAATTGCCTCTAGTATTTACCGTTACGACTGAAAGGTCAATTATTAAGAAATCCATCTAGCTGGCGAAATCAGCTAGTACCTGATGCTTATATCATCATATTTTTGAACAATTATTATTCTGAAATCTATTAAAAAATCTAAAAACAAACTAAAAGTTTAAGAAAATAAGAATTCCAAGGAGTTTCATTTGTAATGCACAATTTTTAGATTGTCAAAATCAAGAAATAGCAACTCAATTTTTATGAAATTCATTAATATATCACAAATTTTCATTATTTATTTATTTACACTTTATTATGCACAATTACACATTAGGAAAAAAACAAGAGTATCATTCTTGGTTATTTATAAGAATTTTGTTAAAATAAACAATACATCGAAGTTAATTTTTTACCATATTGTAATAAACATTAAGTAAAATCCATTTTATAAAATAAAAGTTCAAAACAGTATATTTGTTTCTGTCGCGGAAGCGGAGAACCGAAGGGAAAAGGGAAGGGAAAAGACTACTCTCATCCCCGCGAGGAAACGGAAATCGGTTAACTTGCAAATTTTGCTGATATCAACCGCTTCAATTCAAAGTATTGCAAGAATTCCTTCTATTGTACTGATTTACTTTTGGCATGAGTGATAATCTTTATTGGTAATAAGGCCTTAATTTTCATACTATAAATTTAAATGTAAATAAATGTAATTCTACGAGTATATAACATTTATTACATTATGATTTTTAAATTATTTTAAATATAATTTTTAAATTATATTCCTAATAATACAATCAAAAGATACGGTATTTTTGTTTATTAGACCAAATATTTATTAAGTATTCAAGAGAGAACGGAGTGTCTTAACACTAAATTCCGTCTGCTTGCCCTGCTATGCGCGGGATACAGCGTGAAGCTGATTTATATGTTTATTTTTTTCAGATTTACGCTGTATCCCGCACACAGCAAGGTACACAGAATGTTAAGTTGTTGTTAAGACACTTCGTTTCCCACTTTCCGCCGAATTTTGGAGGCATTGCGTGGCGGAACTTAACGCCGCGCTTTAGCCTCGACACCAGAGCGAAAAAATTAAAATTAAAATTTAAGTTCAGTGACATGTCACTAGCTGCTGCTACTTTTGCCGCCATTTACATTATCCTCACGCATTTTCTGTATGTATCGCAAAAACATTATCAGATAATGCAAAAATCCTACGGTTAGGCATCCTAATAACAGAATAGGCAAAAGGAACCAGGGAACCCAGTGCTAAGACACTGCTTTCCACATTTTCTGTATTGATAGACGGATCTCTCAACGCCGAAAATTGATGAAATGAAAATATTAAATATTTCATTCGCACGCTTGAGTCCCTGCGCCACGACGGCGTTCAAACGCTTGCTTTTGATTAACATAAAACAATTCCAATATATCGCGAGCGTTACTTACCTATATTTTCATTTATTTCAAAAGATTTATTGAACTTTCTAAAATTGGTATAATAAAGTAGAATATGTTCATATATTTAATAAACTTAACAAATGAAACAAGTATACAAAAGAAAATAGTTAAAAAAGTAAGTATGAATAATGCAGCTACAATTGTATAAAGCTTAAATTAAAAATTATAAAAACAAAGCATTTTTTGAATTTTTAAAACCACGTTAAAAGAAGGTAGCTATAGATATTAAATACAAAACTAAAAATAGTTTTAAAAATGTGAAGATCCCATGAAGTTAATAATTTGAAACACAAAAACATAAAATATGTGTGCGCAGCCTAAATAGCCTGCAGGGGTATTCATGCCTTTGTTTGTGCTGTTCATTTGGTATTACAATACCATAAATGCCGTGAACACATACATACATACACATCTATATGTAATATATATATATACTAAAATGTTAGTAGTTACACATGTATGTACGTAAACAAAAACAAATAATGCACACGTTTTGTAATTATTGAACAAAAGAGATCGCCGACGGTTGTTTTAGAGTTGAACAACCTTTAAGCTTAGTTTAGAGTTTAGGCTATGTCTTATGGAAAATATATCGTTTTAAAAAAAATAAAAATTTATTTTTGTGCCCCAATGTTCAGGTCCTAGCCTCATCATCACACCAGCTCGTTGATTCCATAATATTAAGCTTCGTGTAACTGCCATGTTTCATAAGTTAATTATTACAAATGCTTCAAATTCTGATTCTTAGTTTGTAACAGTTCAACCTGCTAAGGCCAATCTTTTCATCGAGGAAGCAGTTCTAGTATATTTAGGTATGTAGATATATATGGTATATATAGTAGTATATTTAGATATATATGTAGACATATATGTTGTCAAACTTTTAAATCTACTGCTTGTTCATTTTACAGCACCATACGTCTTAGCTAAAATTGCTTGCCACTTGACGAAAAGCGTTCTACTATGTTTTTATACTTTCTTGCATTTATTTGTAAGACCTTATAAGCCGGCCTTTCATACGGATCCAAGTAGTTTTAGGGATATTAAATATTAATGATGACAAAAATGTTACATAATCGTTTAAGTACGACCAAATACTTAAGTCGTGGCGCAGAGGCACAGTCTGACTGTGACTGTAAAATCGACTGGTTGTGGGTTCGATCCCCACTTAAGGAAATCAAATATTTATTTAATAAGATAAAAACTAACCTAATAAAAATTATATTTGAACCCATAACTATTTTCTTTAGTTTGCACTTTTCCCAGTTAATAGATATTTCAAATTTTTGTTATTTACTTTCCTAATTAGGTTTGACTTTTTGAGGATAATTACAGTTCACAAGCATAAGAACGACGTGTACTGATTATTTATAAATAAATGTCAAAATTTTAAAAAAAGCTAATTTGGAATCTTCATATTACAACGTTTTTCCACAATATTTATAAACAGACAAATCAGTTAGTTTTTATTTTATATATATTAGGTAGCATCGCGCGTAGCGGTCGCGGCTGTAAATGGCCGCACAAGAGTTTCACTGTGGATGTCACAGGCTTTACGTCGGGACCTTGGAATCAAATATTTTAAAATCCAAGGCCAGTGTATAAAATTCTTTGTAGTAGATTAATTAATTAATTTTAAGTCTTATCATTAAGTACGTTGCGTTCGTAAGTTACAAATTATATTTGCGGACCATGCTGTAGCCTTTTATAAGGGGATATCTTATAACTATTACATATAAAATAACTAAATATAATTAATATGTATTATATTTTTTAAAAATTGGTTAATTTGTAAAATGACGAGTGTAGTATAAAAGCCAATTGTTTTGCTATTTTCTATAATTTAAACAACCATGTATACAGTCACTATAAAAGTGGCTGACATTATCATTTCTTATCAAGAATACAACTTATAGGGGGGACTGTATGGTGTTAGTGCGGTGACGGTAGTCAACCAGCCGTTGACAAGCACACAAGCATGGTGAGGTAAAACTGTAAATATGTAATGAGAGGATCGCTGCGGTCCTGCGAGGCGGCCGCCGCGCGGAGTGGTCGCCGGGAGGGCGCGGGCGGCGGACGGCGGGCGGGGGGAGAGGGCGCGCGGAAGGAATGCGTCGTTTTCGCATCGGGAGAAACGAATGCGTTTAAGCGTCGCGGTACACAATGGCGGCGTGACGAGATCCGGTTCGCGGGTGGCGAGGGGGCGCGCGCGGCGGCCGGGGCGGCGGGGGGGTGCTCTAATCGATAGCCGGCGAGCGACGGCCGGGCGACTGCGGCGCATAGGTGACAGCTCGGGCCCAATCAAATTACCGCCGGTGGAGAAGAGTTGCACTGGCACGCACGCCAGAGACGTGCAGTGGCCGTCTCGACGCGGGCAGACCCGAAGTATAACTACTAGCGCATATGCATACGTATACGATCGTCACGCCCGTTACAACTATTATAACGTATGAGGAAAAAACAATCGCGTGACAGCTATTGTATCCAAGAACAATACTAAAGTAGATGAGGTAGAGACGTAGGGCGTCCTACAGTATTTGGTGGAATACGTCCTAAAGTTTAAAATACACTAAGAAATTATATACTAACACGTCTGCTCAGCTATCAGCTTCCTATAGCAGTTTAATAGCTTTCCAAGTAACTCCACCTAAAGTAGCCGCCAGAAATTATACGAGCAAACTAAAAAAGAAGAGTTAACCCAACCAAGACTAACTATATAATAATAAAATTAGCGTTGCTTTTCAAACTGCTGAAGAGAAATTCTTTCATTCCAATAGTAATGCATGATAACTTGATGGTTATTTGTTTAAAATATAAATAATCCATACAACTCAATAACAGTTATATTTCATACAGAAATATCCATTGTTGTATCAAATATGTATTAGAACTGCACTTTCAACTTTTAAAGTGAAGGTCGAGAAGAGGGAATGTCAAATATGACGACGGCATGGCGTTTACGTTATATAGCGCACGCTGCAGACATTTTGTTTAGCTTATGTTGACCATTTTCAATAAACAATATCATAATGTCTGATACGTTAGAAGAGTAGAAAATCGAAAGAGAAGAGAAGAGAAGAGAAGAGAAAAGAGAAGAAGAAATATCGAAAATGAAAAATTACAAGTTTCTTTTATTGCTGTTTTAAAATCTAATAAGGGCATAAACATTTTTTTTTTATTTCATAAACCCTCAATAGTTGAAAAGAACAATAATTTTTTATCACTTTCAATACTTTACCTTGAGACCATCGATTTACCAATCGAGATTTTTAGAAATGGTATTTAGATATAATAACTATATATCTATATTTTAGAGGCTGCCCAATATCAAACAATTATGCGGACCAAGTGAACGCGTTCCGAGTTCTCTATAGTCGAGGTATTGGTGTACGCGCATCTAATTATAGGTTATTCCTCTCGCGTAGCGCACAACGGATTTACGTTTTAACATTAACGACTCGCTCACGATTGTGTGTAATGTATGCACACATAGTCCTCAACTATACAATATATATATACATGTTTAAAAGTTAATTAAAAAAATAAAAACTCTCCTACTATGTATGTTACTTTCATATTCGTTCTGGTGATGAAGCAAAGCGCGGCGTTGTGTTCCGCCACTCAACACACAATGCCTCCTGAATCTTAACACTAGGTTCCCTCTGCCTACCATGCTGTGTGCGAGATACAGATTGAAGATGATTTTTGATGAAATTTTTTACTCCTTATAATAGAATTTTAGAGAATAACTATAGCGTTGTCTAAAATGGCTACTAATATATTATACTACAAAAAAAAAGAAAGGTTTTAGGCGTAAAAATATAACATATAATTTTGATACAATCGACGTGGGTGTATTATTATATTACGTATCGGCCGACCTTGTATAGTATTTACAAATCGATAAAACATTAATAAAAAGTGAGTTTGTGGAGAGTGAAATAAATATTGTTTTACGTGGGTATATAAGTAACGAAGCGGTCACCGCAATTAATGACCGATGACGTCACAACCTTCTGACTGCGAAGGGAAATAAAAGCACAGTTCAATCAATTGATAGCGACTCGCAACGTTTGAAGCTACACACTATATGTTATTACTTGGCTGAAACGACTTTTTTTTACATGGCTTGTATCTCTAACACAGCAGGAAAAACAGAGGAAACCCAGTGTTAAGACACTTACGTTCTTAATTGTCCGCTACGTTGCTGCTCCGTTGTACCAGAGCGAAGAAATAAAACTATTAAATATTTCATTTCCTCGAGTGGGAATCGAACCCTAAACAACCTGCAGCGTTACAGTTCAACGCTTGTACTCCTCCGCCACGACTGATATAATCAAAATAGTAATAAACCAAATATTACATAAAATCGTTCACAAAGTACTAGAGAAACCAGAACGCAAGGAAGGAAGTTAAGCTTCTTCTCCAAAAAAAAAAAACACTTTGTTTAAACAAAATGAACACTCCAAGTGGTTTTAATAACAATGGTTTACTTTATACTTAAGCCAAACTTATTTAAAAACGCTTACCTATCGCTGGATCGAGGACAGCCTGTGCCGCTTGTTCCTCGCCTATCGGCGTTTTAAGGCATATTTTTTTGAGTTTCATCGCGACTGGTGAGTCTTCTGACTGGGCCACTGTAACATAAAATATCACTTAGGAAACGATACAAGTATAAAAATCTTCATGTGGGACATCGTTTAAACGTTCACGGGTTCCAATTCCAATGTGAGGAAAGAGTATATTTTAATTATTTCCAATTCTCCGCAATGGACAGAAAATGGTCAACGGATTTCCCCAACAGCGTTCCCTCTGTCTTTATGGCTTCCTTTGCCTACCCTGATATATGGGGAAAAAACAAAAATTAACAATTAAATATGTTATAAAATATTTATGAACTATTAAGACATTTCAGTGCAAAACCGTTAAATAAAAACGCTATTTTCATTATCAGAACGGTAGTAACATTGTATATTACAGTTTTTGGCGACGATAATAATACTAATTAATAATTAATTAAAACAACAGACATCATTATCGGCTAAAATACAGTGTCGCTGATGGTAACAAGTACATACATGAAAGAATAACATATTTTGAATGACTTATAGCGTAATAAATTAAAATTCAAACTTTCCCATTGAAGAGTATTTTTCTATTTTTAAATGTATTATTTAAAAAATATAAAAAGAATCAGCTTCACGCTGTATCCCGCACAATGCAGGGTAGGCAGAGGGAACCTAGTGTTAAGATACTGCGTTACCCACTGTCACGCATTGCGTGTTGAGTGGCAGAACTCAACGCCACGCTTGCCTCGACACCAGAACGAAGAAATGGAAATATAAACGTAAATAAATATTTTACTTCCTCGGGTGGGGATCGAACCCACAACCGTCGCGTTACAGTCACACCCTTGTGCCGCTGTGCCACGACGGCCTTTTTATAGAAATTATATATATAAACAATTATTTATATAGCCTTATTGTTTTATAAGCGATCGTTCACCTGACGGTGATGAATTCTTCTGTATTATATATATTTTTTTATTTTATTGTTAGACACCTAAGCATGTGCAATAAATATTTTTAGATAAAAAATATTGAATGAAGGAGCTCAAAGAATTCAGATATACAGTTAAGTGCGTAATAAAATTGACGACAAAAACTTAATAGTATAAATTAATCATAATTTTATAAGTCGTTTATAAACTTTCCCTAATAGGGTAGAAAAGGTAGAGTTTTTTTTAATTTGTTTAAAATATTTTAATCGTTATTTTTCCATTAATATGTTGTATTTAATATTCCGTTACTTTAGAGTGTTGAAGTTCGAAACTTGGAACATATCTAACAATTTTATAAGCAAAAATTATCAAAATATATCAACCAATAGATAGAAAATTTACAGTGAAACACATATACATATAACATATTTCTTGCAATAAAGAGTGCGTAAAATTTCATTTTGTCTGCGACCTTGGGCACACGCCGGTCACGAGAGACCTCGCGGTCGAGGGGAGGCCCGCTCAACAAACTACGAACATCTACGCGTCGCTCTCCTGAAAATTCCACAACCATGACCACGCTCAACGTGGAAAATGTTACGGAGGCAAGAGTTATATTTCATTTTAATGGAAAATATATCAAAAATAGATTTAACGTTAATAAAAATTACTTATAATTATAAAGGGGAGAGAGAGAGAGAGTTAGTTAATGATGCAATTTAAATAAACTCACCCGCAAATATCTGGCTGATTAAAAAGACGAATTTGCCACAAGCATCACCTTTCAGATTTCAATACGAAATCTCTTAGTAGTATAATACGTACGAGTTCAGAGAGAACGGAGCGCCAAACGCTACGGTCTCTACATACCTCTTACGCCTCGTCCACTGTCATCAACCTCTTCATACATGCCCTCAGGGGGATGGATCCTCATGCTTTTTACGCGGCCTTCCTCCAGTATCTTTGATACTGTGTTTTCGAAGGTCAACCGAGGTCTCCCTCTACCTCTCTTTCTAGTAGTATAATGAATTCAATCAAAATCCAATATATTTGATATATTTAACAAATAAGAAAACAATTCTCCCATTGACACGTTTTTGATATGTGTTGTCATTTATTTTCAAAATAAATAGGCGTTCCTCGTTTCGGACGCCACGCTAAGCCGGCAGCCGGTTGGTGTTCATTGACAGGAGGCGCTTAGCTCACGTCAGCGTCCCATGACCAAATATTCAAATAAATTTATTATTTACTACAATGGTTTATTTTGTATTTGTATTATGTTACTTAATATTTAACCATACTATAAACATAATCGAGGCCCAGGGGCACAAGCGTATGCGCGACTGTAAACGGGAGACAACGGGTCGTGGGTTCGATTCCCATTCGAGGAAATTAAATATTTTCATTGAATTCCGCCACTCAACACGCAATACCTCCAGAAATTGGCGAAAAGTGGGGACCGGAGTGAATTAACTATAGGTTCCCAGGAGATACAGCTTAAAGAGGAAGAAGTAATAAATATTTAATTATTTTGTCTTATTGCATCATATAAGATATTAAAAAAACCGAAAAAATATGTATATAATGTGTGATACATAATATTATAAGCAACCTTGCGCCAAGAGCTGCATTCAAAGTATTGGGTCGCGGTCGCGCTCGAGGGCGGCCGCATAACGCCAAAGACATATCACACCCCCTACAAAAACATGTCTAAGCTTTCTCCGGTACTGTTCTTACTAAATTAAATTGTTCTTAGCCACCATATAAAAAAATCGTAATAGAGATCTTGTACTGACAATAATAAAAGTAGTAGTAAAAGTAAAAAAAAATACTTTTAAGAAGTTAAAAAAATCCAATGAAATCTCTACAAAATCTTACAAATATTTTTAACCCTAATATATCGTAATATTATTATTTCCATCGGGTTCACGGTCATCGGGAATGGAACGAGGCCAAAAGGGCCCGGCACCGACACCGGAGTTCCCGCTTGAGGAAAGTTTGCGTACACCGGTATTCACGTTCACTTTTGTTCAAGTCTTTACATTTATTTGAAGAATTTTAGATAAAAGCAAAAAGTGATCGATAAAACATTAATCTATACTCTCTTTATATATCTTCTTTATTGTACTAAATATACATAAGAAAACAACATTACTTAAAATCATTTAGTTTACAAAAGTGGACTCTGAAGATGCCTCTTATATATAAGTAGGCACAAAATATGTACATATGTTGATTGTATAGTATATTATATAAAAGAAATATTTAGCATCTCTTAACAGTATAGCAACGAAGATGGCTGCAGTAGTAGTGCAAGATGACATTACACACTGTCGAACAAGCAGTCTTCATACGCGTAGTATCATAGTCCTATAGTATAGGGTAGGGTAGGGTGCGCGGCGCGATGTCGCTAGTGTGTCGCGGTTAAGCCGCGATACAGGCGGCGGGCAGGTGCAAGCTGCACGCTGCGCCGGGAGGCTGCCACCGACCCGACCCCCCCGCCCTCCCCCCACGCCCCCACACCGCGCACGCCATCTTAACAAATCGATAGGATATGACTGTTCTCAACTTCGCGGGAACGACATTTGGGAGACCGAATGACCCCCGCTTCATTATGTAACGCAAACGCGCATACATACTAATATTGATGTTCTTTTCTTACAGACGTAATAACTTACATTCGGTATATTATTTTGGACATCGTGAAAACACATGTGACATTTACATTGTGAAGATGATATATCATATACAATGAAATTGAGAAGAGTATAAAAAACGACACATAATTTGAAGATAAGATAAGACCTACAATTGAAAGCACTGCTCTGTTCCTGCAGGAATTTTGAGGGGTTCTCTCTTAGCGTTCCCCTGCCCTCCCTAAAGTATCTATCAAATTTCAACTTTCTAAGTCCATTATTTACTAGTAGAGTCGTCAGTAGAGTACAGTAGTCTGATGTCATTATTGGATACATATTATATTATATAAATATATTATTATCAACTATAAAATACGCTATATAAATTACAGAGTGGAATAACGGCCCCACTAAAGTCTCACAACTCGTGACCTTCGTGTTCAAACACTACAATACTCGAACGGTCAGCGCTCGATATTCGCAAAACAATCAAATAGTTTATTTAAAATGACGTGACTGTGTAAGGTCGTCTACGTCTGCTTGGTGAAGGCGAACTGTTTTTTCTTACGCCGGAGCCGCGCTCGAGAATAAACTATAATATAAAATGTCTTGTCGATAATATTAGCAAACTGATGATGATGATGAAGAAGAGAGTCACGTATTCAGTTTTAATGAAAAATAACTATTAGATTAGTTCTTATTTTCATAGTTTAATTAATAATATATAAGTATATTTATAATGGAAATCGTAATAAACACAAAGTATAAACGAGAACGCACTCCTGACAACTGCTGTACAGGTAAAAACGGATATTCGCTTGAGTTGCTCACTTCCGTTGGATAATTACAAGAAACACTTATCTATGGCTTTATAGCTTTCTCTCTAATGTTGTCGTCGACACTATTGCTAAGAACAATGGACGATATATACATATATAATTATATATTATATTTCAAATCAAATCAGCAGACAGACAGGCAGAGGCAACCTACTGTTAAGACACTCCGTTCCCTAATTTCCGCCAAATGTTTGGAGGCATTGCGTGTTGAGTAGCGGCACTTGGCACCGCGCTTTACCTCGACATCAGAGCGAAGAAATGAATATTTCATTTCCTCGAGTGGGGATCGAACCCTCAACCAGTTGGTTTTTCATCACACTTCGTGGTGGCCTCAAATATTTAGTTTCGTTTTTCTGCACTAGTGGTATGCAAACCGTCAAGTTGGTAATGGCTGCTGGTGTGGTGTACAAGTTCGTCGACCCGGCCCGGCCCGCGCCCCCCGCCCCCCGCGGTCTCACTTTCGATGCGCCCGCGGCTCCTCCGGCCCCGCGACCACGTGCCGGTGCGCCGCGCCGGTGCTGACGTCACCGTAGGACGCAACACCGTACGGCGCTCAGTAGAGCGTGGAGGTGTTTGTGCTCCTCATTAGGACCGCCATGGGAACCGGGCTATGTTGAGGACTTATTCTCGCTGGCATACTTTACTCAATCATAAACATAGTAAAGCATACACTACTCTACTCTTAGTGACATGATGCCTTCAATGGTCACTCACGGATATTCCACGCTGTTGAATTTTAATCTTGTAAAACATAATTATTTAACTAGTAAATTCTTCTTTGCATACTTACTAAGACAATCAACAGAGGAAGCCAACGAGAATCAGGTAGAAGATTAGGTTAAGCTTGTAGGATTTTATAGGATGAGTCGTGAGTTTGTTGGGTGAAACGTGCATTTTACTATATTATCGTCTTCCTAATTTGGTCACATGTATGGGCAGGACGCACTGCCCATTTTTTGACCATAGTTTGACCATAGATTATTCTTACTCTTATACTATAAAATATAGTAAAATATTTCGAAACAGATTTTTTACTATATAGACCAAAAAGCTAACCGCTAACCTAAATACGAATTTGACAGAAAAGTGAAAAACATAAGTCAAGGCACCACAGAATAAATAATACGTAAAGAGATCAAATACCAACAAAACACGATTCCTTTACATCATTAGAAAATATATTCGCGAGTTTGATTTACCTTCTCTCAATTAACATCAAACCACGTAAAATAAGAATCGGTATTCAAGTATGTACCTAAATAATATGTATATAAAAAAACAAATATCTCTAGCATAATTTCTCTGGTAAGTAGAGCATGATGATGAAAAAAAAAACTGTCTGAAAGACAATTTGCCTATTCTTTTCTTCCACGAAGCATATGCGTTTGATGGTTAGGTACAGTATGGTAAAAATATGAAGGAAATTAAGTTTCTCTTATAATAATCACTGGTCTCCATTGGCATACAGTCCTTTAAACGTTGAGGCCAGTTGTCAATAGCAGCATGCACCCTTTCTATGAAAATTCTATACGGCCAATCGGATTGTTTTAGAGTCTCCAAATTATCATAACCCAGTGGATTAGGATTAGGACTAGATAACGGCCAGTCTTCAGCTCTGATGAAGTCCGAAATGATCGTCTCTAACATGGTTCTAAGAGCTATCCTCATCTCCTTATGATCCTATCTAAAACAGTAAGTTTTGTTTTCGCGACCAAATTTTGGAGTATTTTATGAAAAAAAAAGGCCGATTTCTAGAATATTTCCTAATTTATAATATATGCCATATATACGCAAAAAGATTTTTACTCCTTTTTTACCTAACGTAATTTAAGTTAAACTGGATATTCGTATGTAATATACACATACACTGGCTAAATACTTTATATGATAATTTGTTTGACAAAGAATTTAAAATAAAAAATATGTTTTAAGTTCAGCGACCTCTGAACAGTCGTTTCAATTAGTTTTTTAAAAATATCTAACGAACAGACACTGGTACCGTTACAAAATACATTACACATACACAGACTTTTATTCTAATTCTAAAACACATCTACAAGTTATATACATATTATGTATACAGTAGTCTCTCATAATATATATTAGCAGGGAAATAGCAGGGTAGACAGAAGAAACCCGGGAACCTAGTTGAACTAACGGGACGCATTGAGTGTTGAGTTGCGGAACACAACGCCGCAAATAATATAATACTAATTAGAAATTACAAAAATAAACCTTGTCTTTTAAACTGGGGTTTGTCCTTGCATTACCAGCTGTCATTAAATAGGAAGGGTGCAATTGATATATTTGAAGTTGCCATCTGTTGTAAAATGGCAATTTCTATGTGTGTTTACTTCTTTTATGTATTTTTATGTTCAACATTCAGTATTGCCCTTATGTTTTTGTTGGTAAGGTGACGTTCTATTCTTCTGGTTCCCATTACGTACCGTACGATTATAATAGCATCAGTAGAATCCTACATAATGTTAGTTTCACTGTACTGTCCATATATAAAATATAGTTGAAGTTGAAGTTGGTAATGAGTTTGCCGGTATCGCACTACCAGAGTGGGGGGTGGGTCATCGCCGCAGCGACAATTAAAGCCGAGATAAGTGTTACGTATACCTGCGAGATGAGGGCGCGGCGGTCGATACGAGGAGGGTTCTGCGGGGAGATCTGGTTAAGAAGTTTAGAATTGATGTGGTGGTTGAATTTTTAGAATAATAAAATGCAAATCTCGTTTATGTTTATTTACAAAATAGGTACATACAATTGATATTTAGTTAGCATGAAATTAAACTGTTCAGGTGTAATACGTATGAACTGAGTAACAATAGTAAATTATTTTATATTTCATAAACAAAACGAAATATATAGATTTTCAGAGAAAATAACTCTTGTTTCATACCACCAAATGAAAACCCAATTTCTCAAGTTACAGGTAACCAATATCGATCCACCAAGACGAGCACAACTCAAAAACTGTAAAAGCAGTATTGATAATATCAATAAGCGTAAAGCGCGTTACGCGGGAGGCAGACAGATGCCGGGGGGGAGGTAAGGGGGGGCGGCGGGCACTCTTCATTCCCATTTAGCTGCTAAATTGTAGAGCGGGAGGCCATGATTATGTTTACTAACCCCGGCCGCCGCCCTACGGTCTACGCGGCCCGAATTAACACTCGATTCTTGGTCCTTATACGCTTTGTTCGAATATACCCGAAATGTTTGGAAATTATTTACTAATTATAATCTAATTGAGGCCAGTCGCGACTGGTTGTGGGTTCGATCCCCATTCGAGGAAATAAAATATTCATTTAAATTTATATATTTTTAAACCACTCAACACGCAATTCCTGTAAAATAAGGAACGGCGTGTCTTAACACTAACTTCACTTTGCCTGTGTGCGGGATACAGCGTGAAGCTGATTTGATTTCATATAATTTATATAAGAATCCTCGTAATATTAAATTGTATTATATTTTTAATTAGAGAGAATCGAGACTTGAGCACAAATAGCAACATTCGCTACCGTGTGAAATAATTCCACTAAGTATGCTAGCTATGAATCACTCTTGCTTCGTCAACCAGACGTACGACAACAAACCTACGACTTGTATATATATATATATTCATTGTTAATATATATTTAATTTTCTATTCAAAATAAGTTTACCTCATATAATATCAAATGAGAAATAACTAGATTATAAAATCAACTTCACGCTTATCATATAGAGATGACTGTCAATACAAGAAATGAAAATAAAAATAGTAAATATTTCGAATTTCGCTACTCTAAACAAATATTCTTCGTTTTGGCTATGGAGAAAATCGCGTTTCACTTATTTATTATAATAAAAGTTAACAACTTTTTTTATAAAAACTAAGTGAAGCATAAACCAAATCTTGTTTACGAATGTTATTTTAACGTTTTTTAATATAATTTGAGAATTTTCATGTACGACTAACGTTATCAGTTCAGGACAAAATTACATTTCCTTTCAACAAGCCACATCGTATTTCCAATTGCTTAATTTAATAAAAACACAACACAAATACAAAATGGAGTTAGTATAATATAATATGAAATTATAACATCAAAGCCCTATTCGAAGAAGTATTGCTATCATAATGTTATCCAGATAGAATAAGTCCCTTAAATGGGCAAAAAGTTGGAACTGGAGCGTCTTAAGTATCAAACCGGTACCCCTTGCCTACCCCACAAAAGATACAAAAGGACACATTTAAAAGCATAAAAAAATGCCACATTCACATTGTGCATAGACTATTTTAACAGAAACTTCCAAATCAACATTTTTGGCAACTGCCTAATTGGGAGGATCAACAGAATAGAATATATTTCTACTCTTACAGGTTTGGCAATCAAAAGTTAGTAATCACTACACTTTTGTTATTCCAACTACATGTTGAGAGGGGGTAGGGGCACCTGGCACTGTGCTTTGTCTCATCCAGAGCGAGAGAAATATAGTCATGTTAGACATACATACATAACGAAACAAATAACATTTTTTAGTCTCAATGGATGAATAGAAAACGACTAATATTCAAATCAATGGGATCGTCTGTGAGGACTTTTTAGCGCAGTCTGAATGTAATTGCGACGGTTATTCGTTCGATTTCTACTCAAATAAATGAATCATTTTCATTTCTTTGCTTGCAAAATCAAAAAGCGTCTCCAGTTTCGCTATTCAACACGCAATGTCGCAATAACTTGCGGAATGTGAGGAACGGAGTGAAGGTTCCCCCCCCTATCCCACTATGGAGTAAACAGCATGAAAAAAAGTCGGATCGGAACCACTACTACCATTAATATACTTTAACACACTAATGGTTTAATCTATATATATAAAATCGAAAGGTCACTCACTCATCACGAAATCTCAGAAACGACAAGTGCTAGGAATCTTAAATTTTGCATACGAGTTACTTATAGGACGTAGGTGCTCGCTAAGACGGGAATTTGTAATATTCGATTTCTAAGGGGTTGTTTTTAGGGTCGAAAGTTTGTATGAAACTACGTTACTACAAATGCTAGGAGTCTCAAATTTTGCATAGACGTCACTAGGACGTAGTCATGGAGACAAAAATTAATAATAACATTGTTCACGCGGGTGAAACCGCGGGCGGGCCGCTAGTATTAAATATAAAAGCAAGTAACTAAAGTAAAAAAAAAGGTACACTGAGCTGGGATGGCGTAATAATGTGTTAAAAGGGTATAAAAATATTAACGCCATTTTTTATTTATATTATCAGTTACTTTAATCATGTAATATACCACACGGTATCGTCGTTAACGAGTCGGCAACGACTTTAAGTCCATACGTTACACCTGCCTGTCTTTGTGTGCCTGCCATAAAATTTTATAATAAGAATTCTAAATCTAATAAAAAGGAACAAATACAAACAGTTCATTATTAATAATACTCGTCTAAAAAAAGACCCCGCAAAAGCTAGTCATATGATATCCACATACGCCAAATCTTGTCAAAAAGAAAAATTTCAAACACGAAAAATGCTTTAAAAAATTCACTAATACAACTAACCGTATCAACATTTAAAATAGTTTTAGAATAGCAGTTAATACTTGGCTGGGAAGTGAACTCGTATAAGTAAACGCTGGCCTCGAAGTTTCCCCTTTGCTTGGACCAACAATGTCAAGAGAAGAATGTACCAACTGTGGTCCTAAAACTAAAAGTAACAAACTCTTGAGTAAAATTGTCCAGTTGTAAAGTTGGTAACGAAACCGTAACAATATATTACGTAATATATTTGCCAAAGTTATATAATATGCAGAGTTGTTAATTGTAATTAAAACTTCCCAAGCGTGTTTTTAAATTTAAAGAATTTATGGCAGAGATAATCTGGAAACCTAGTGTTAAGACCGCATCGTTCCTATTAAGACATATCCGTTACCGATTTTCCACCAAATTTTGGAGGGATTAGTGTTGGGTGTGGCGGACGGAACGCGGTGCAGCGCTTTCAGAACCCCAATGCGAGAGCGAAAACATGGCCATTTTCTTGAATGGGAATCGAACCCACAACCTGTCCCTTTTACAGTCCCACGCTCGTGTCCCTGCGGCACGACTGACCTCTTCTGAATAATTAAAGAATATTATATGCGAATAACAATAGTAAAAATCTTTACAAGCAAGTATTTGTTCAATTTTAAATAGCTCTATTCAGGTATAAGGTCGTTTGAAAAACATCCATGAGACGAACATCTCGATTTTGATTAGAATAGGTAGATTAAAAATGCGAATTTGCTTTTCGTGCATTGTACAAATGTGAAAGATATTTCTTTTTTATATATTTACATACAAATATGAAATATTTGTATCGATGTATAAGTTCGCATTATGCTTATTTATTTATTTTTGTATAGTTTCACGCAGATTATGTAAATGGGATCCTAGTTTTAAGACCCCCCCCATTTTCCGACAAATTCGAGACGTTGCATGTTGTGTGGCGAAACTCAACGCCGCGCATTCCTTTGGTACCAGAGCGAAGAAATGAAAATTCTCATTAACCAACATAAGTTAATATTACAGTGTTGACTTTCCATAAGCTAAAGAAAGACAGCGAGACCGTTTTAAAGGGTAGTAAAATCAATATTTGCAGTGAAGTTTTATACGTCAAGTGAAGAAGGCCCAAGGTTGTGCCGCCTGCCCCGCCTGACTGTTGCTTACACAAATCGTCACATTTCTGAGTCGCGTGCTCGCGTGTCCCGTCACCGGCCTTTCCATGGATTCCAGTTAGTTCAAGTCGTTGACAAGCCGATACAGATCTTAGTACACCACCGGTGCTTTAAGCCATTTCTACATATTATTAAGAAGATAGCGACAGCAAAACATATTGTATTTTATTGAAACAACATTTTAACCATGTTTTCTTTGTCGCGAATCGATCTATATATTATAAATATAAATAAATGTAAAGTAATTCTGTAAGTCTGTTACGTTTTTACGCCTAAACATCTGAACCGATTTTAATGAAATTTGGTACAGATATAGAGTTGGATCTTAGGAAAGGACAAAGGCAACCTTTTATCGCGAGAATGAATGTTTATATGGAACTCACCTCCCAGAGTTGTACGATTACATTGGTATTACCAGCTTACATATTCAATACAACAATGTATGGTTGGAATTCCAGGATATGAGTAGCATTTATGTCGGCCCACAACTCCCTCTATCTTTCAATGAAAGTTCCGTAAAAATCGGTTCAGCTGTCCCGTATAATTAACCCGGAGGACAGAAAGATAGATGTGTTTTAGTATTGTTTAAATAAACTATATGCATTTAAAAATCACGTTTATTTTGGAATCATAGACAGACACTTCAGTTTTATTTATATGTATAGATAAATTATTAAAATATTTATTATTCAGCCTTAGCACGATTCACTCATGCAAAGAGTGTAGAGCCAAAAAAAATGTATTGTACTTAGGAAATTGCTATTGACATTGAATTCTTTTTATTCTTTGCAAAATATATATTCCTATGAATTACATTTATTTCAACAGTTTGCATTTAGGTTTTATAATCTTCAATTATAATAAGTCAAAGAAGTTTTCTACAAAAGTCTCAAAATATTATTTTCCAAAATATAAAATATCTTAGATTTAAAATCTTCAATATCTAATTTTTCTTAAGCATACGATACTAGAGTAGGCAACACCCCAATTTCACGATTTTGCGTATTTAGTTGCAGAACTCAACGCCGCGCTGTCCTAAATACAATCCCGAATATAATAGTTCCATTAGGAGTGATCAAACCCACAATCAATAACGATTACAGACATTCACGTCCCCACTATTCTACTCTTTCCATGGTACCTATATAGATATTCCACATGAGGTTAAAACAAGAAAAACTATAATATTTACGTATTCACCAGTATAAATATAATATAATTTGCACTAAATAATAACCCAAATTTCTAGGCACTCCCGCTGTGAAAATAAGTACGCAATAGATACTTTTAGTATAGGATAATCGTTTATTTATAGATCATAATCAAATGTAAGTATAACCACATGGGTACGTTTGACGTAGAAGTTCATTTGTAGGCTAAATGTGTTATAATGTTTTCCAGCGTCACGCTGTATCCCGCACATAGCAAGGTAGGAAGAAGGAACCTGAAGGAACCACCTCTATCCACTTTCCACCTAATTTTGGAGACATTGCGTGTTGAGTGGTTGAACTCATCGCCACGCTTTCCTCGTTACCTGAGCCAAGAAATGAAAAATCCATTTTTCAATTCCTCGAGTGGGAATCCAACCCTTAATCTGTCGCGTCTACACTCGCACGCCTGTACCCCTGCATCACGATTGGCCTCATGATGATTTTAATAAAATTATAGAGTGGTGCTATTTACGTATATAAACAATTACTATTTGAAAGAATTCTTGTCAAAGCACAAGAAAACTTGGCACGAGGTGATATGTAGGTGTATATAGTACACGCTGATACTCAAAAGCTGAATCACGCCATATTAGGTCAATAGTACCTATAAGTAAAGTTATAAATCCTATATTTATATTAATAGCTATTAAATTCGCTTACATGCAAAGGTAAATAATAATGTTTACTCACTTTGATGCTTATCAGCTAATTGTATGAGAGGGTTGGGCAGGTCCCGCCGCCTGTAGAAGCACAAGACCTTGGCCTCCACGTTCCCCGACGAGGTTTTGTTCAGTTCCTCTATCCGCCGGATTTGGTACGGAGACGTCGACGACGTCTCGAAATAGACGCAGTCTGCGAACAACACCAAATAGATACATTATTACTAACTACTACTACTACTACTAAACTACTTAATTTCATTTTATTGTATTAAATTTTAAAAAAATGTTTTCTCATATAGCTTCACGCTGAATCCCGCATATAGCAAGTTACGCAGAGAGAATCTAAGGTCAAGACACTCCGTTCACCACTACAAGCCACAACACAATAAGGAATTAGTACAAAATAATAAGAAAATTATTAATACATAAGAACAACTATAGTGTGAGAAGTTTTTCTTTTGAGGCTGTCAAATTCGAGTACCACGGCTTTATTAGACAGACAGTGCACTAACCGGTCCGACGACGCAAAATGAAAGCGAAATGCATGGGAAAGACGTCTCCACGCAAACTCACGCTTTGCTCGCTATAAAATTATCTTATTTATTTCTTCATTATTATAATTTTTTTTCAACAAAATCATAACAATAAAAGAAACAAATTTTGATATATTTATTTATACAGTGTTGCTTTTAATTTACGTTTTATACAGGTACATTAACATTAATTTAAACAAACAAAAATTAATATTATCGTGATTCTAAGTAAACTATTGCTCACTTACTATATGCTAGCCGATTGAGGTTATTTCATCTTATATGTGTTACTCTAATACAACATACATATATTATAAACATATAAGAATACAGTATAGTGAACACCGCATTACTAATAGTAAAAACAGCATCAAAATCCATTGCGTAGCATAAAGGAAACACGCATATATCGTTGGGATTTATATGTAGGTAGTAGTACTACAAAATATGTGGTTTAAAATTAAAAAGTATGAGGAGGAGATGTCGAGCCGATTAGGATGAGAAGAAAATATTTTTATGTATTTTGAAAATACTTTTAAGTCCATCCAGTTACATCCATCGTCCTCATGCTGTGAAAATATTACATTGTCATCGGATCCGACCAAGTAACAACAAGTGTCCAAATTTTCGAGCGAATTGAAAGTCCAAGAAGACCAAAATAGTTGATTATTAGTTAGTTTGATTGTTGCTATAAGTTTTTTTTGCTTGACGCTATATACCGCATATAAGTGGGTTAGGCTGAGGGAACCTAGTATTCAGTCACTCCGTTTCCCAAGTACTGAGACCGCCCAATTTTTTTAATATATTGCTGCAGTGCAGTGCAGTGGTGGAAATAAACGCCGCGCTTCGGCCTCTTATCAGAACACGAAATTTGAAATAATTCACTACCCCGAGTGGAAGTCGAACCCACAACCGTCGCTCATACAGTCAGGTGTGTGCGGTAAGACGGCTTTACATAAGTTGATAGATAAATAGAAAAAAGTGTAGCCAATAAAGGAGTTTAAATCGATATTAATAAAAATATTAGCCATCAAAAACTTAAATAATTATAGAGATTTGATCAGAAAACAAGTT
The DNA here is from genome assembly GCA_016802625.1 of Heliconius numata. Classification (NCBI taxonomy): domain Eukaryota; kingdom Metazoa; phylum Arthropoda; class Insecta; order Lepidoptera; family Nymphalidae; genus Heliconius; species Heliconius numata. Next base: position 689,377 of record JAEBDU010013188.1, read on the forward strand.
ATCATTTGGGTGTCTATAAAAAATTTATGACGTCTTTATTACGTTATTAGGACAATAAAAACTTATCTAGAGTATTTCGATGGCTTGTAACACTTTAAAGTGTCCAGTATTTAAAATTATTTTAACTTTTATTAATAATTAACTTTTAATCGCACCAAAGTATCTAGTATTTATATATTATTAGTATAGAGACTTTGTATTCTTAACATTTGTGACATAAAATTATTAGAAACTTATATTTATAGTTCATTTCATACAAAATAAGTGCATACGCCAGCATTCTATCAACTTTTATAAATATCCGTTGACCTATGATCCAAAAATTGGTAGGGAGCCCTCCGTGGGCGAATCCGACTCGCACTTGACCTATTTATTTTATTAAGTAATAAACATTTAAAAATTCACAATTAAAATGTTAGGAAGGTTATTCATTAGTCATAACTAGGATTTAAGACAGTGAAATGTGCTCTAGATATTAAGTTAGATGTCTAGTAATAGATTCTAGTAGTAGTATCGTCCATCTAATTTTATATGAAACATTAAAAGATTTTCTTTATATTATGCATGGAACAGTTACAGCTTTATAATGTAGGTATATAATTTCAGGCCCAAAAATAACATAAAATAATGAATGTGGTTACATTCCGAAACAAAACATGAGATTTTTTTTAAATAAAATCAAAGACTTTGGGATAGCATTGTGTGTAGTTTAAAACAGACTATACATTTAATCTCTTCCAAAGTACTTGTACGAGTTATTATCACCTCATTGCAGAATTTTCCAATTTAAAGAAAAACGTATTTTTATTATATTATCTATATAAAGTTTATCAATTGATTCAATAAACATAAATGCGAATTGTATCATATTCTACTTGTCTACCGGTATATCCTACAGTATAGGCATACGTTGGCGCCAAAATCATCACAATATTTACCATAGAACGCTTTTCTTATTTTTATATTTAAAAAAAAATGTTTGTCATCTATATTTGGCCTTACTTCGAGCAAACAGTATTTATGTTTATTTACACTACAAATATCACACCAGTATTAGTGCTGTAGAGTTACAAGTTAAATTCAAGTTAATTTTGAGGTAATTTATACAATTTAACAAATAAATTCCCATCATGTGTAAATAAATGTTTCTGAAAATTAATCGTCCAATTTTAATTAAACAAAGCTTATTTGCTCACTTAACTCGTTAATAATAATCAATAGCTATTTTGAAATCAAGACATATTTCAACAGTACTAATGCTACTACGGGTAAACTAAAAGCCTTACCCCAGTAGAATAAATTAGCATTTATTAATATTATAAAAATGAAACACGAACAAACGAACGTACAGTAATAACTTAAAAACTTAATAAATAACTTAATAAACCAATAAAATACTTAAAGTTACAACACAAAGGTAAGAAGAGAAAGCAAGCCTTCTCATATGACCCCACCCCATACGACGACAGCATCGCGACCATCGGGCCGGACCACATGAATTAACAAATGAAACAACGCCGTCATTTACCGTTACCATTTACAATAGAACACGCGACTCGCGCACAATGACTGACTCCAAGGGGGGGGTTTTATTCTAAATCGTTACAAGTATTTGAGCTGGCTCATTATAACAGCCAGCAAACAGAGGGGGGGACCGATGTGACTGATATTTAGGAAAATCAACAAATGAGAAATTAAAGGTGCACAAATGTTTGCTCTTGGATGCATTTTCAATTTTATATACGAATAAAGGCGTGTGACTATAACCGCAACAGGTTGTACATTCGATTCCGACTTGAATAAATTAAATATTTAAGACGAGACAACACACGACGTTGAACACACGCGAAACCAACAGAATTCGGCGGAAAGTGGGGGAGTGGAGTGTCTCAACATTAGGTTTCCTTTGCCTACCCTGCTATATGCAGGAGACACGTGAAGCTTATAATATATATATATGAATTTTGCACCATAATCAAAAGAAATTAATAATGAAACTTGATACATATTAGAGTTTCTAAGATGCAACGACCAACCAACAATAATTATATTATAAGTGCAGTTACTAAATGAGTCACCATAATGGTCATATGGTCATATTTCATTACTCTGTTACAGTTACAATACAACCTATAAACTATATAAAAGGTAGAGCGTTAAACTCATATAGAAACGTCACGCCCGCCTTTCAACATTATAGTTTTAAGTGCTTAGATGACACATTACTTGGAAACACAAAGAACTAAGACTAGAAGTCAAAGATTAAAAAAAATCGTCACAAATTTTTATTCAGTGCCACGAATGTTTATATCATGCAGGATCAGATATCTGAACGGTTGGATGCAAAGAGTTGAAGATAGCTCAGTGGCGTGCCATTGGAGAGGCCTATGTCCAGTAGTAGACGAGGACTGGCTGTTGATGATGATGTGCAGGGAGTGATATATTAAAAAATAGAGAGAGAGAGAGAATAGCAAAAAATAATAATTGCAAGATAGTGATTTCAATGATCATGTGTCGTACTATTTCGGAATCCAGATTAAATGCGCCAACTTTTAAAGTTACTTGCAAAGACAGTATAGTACATTTTTTTTATAGTACAGTCGGTTAAAGTTGGGTGTAGTAAATATTTTGAATTTAATGTTTGGCAAAAACACCACATTTTATTGAAAACTGATGCAGGGATGTTTAAATCTTAAACTGTAATTTACAGAAGGGTTACTCATGATTACATTACAGAAAAAAAAATGAAGAAAGAGTCATATTTGTAGTCCTGGGACTTGAAAAACCATCACAGGGTGTCGGTTTTTCCGATTTTTTTTAAAATCAATATAATATGAGAAATACATGACAAAGATTTTTTTTTATATTTTTCTTATAACTGTCATGACTTGGTCTATCACCTGGTTTCGTTTTATCGTTGACTCCTGGGACACCCTGTATATAGAAAAACTAGATAACATTCTCATTTCCGTAATATAAACCAAAACGTTTTCATATAAAAAATGAGCTAATCGTATACTTCTTATTTAAATTAAATTAAGCATAACAATTAAATTTTAACTTTATTTTAGTTTTAATGATTAGTAGCAAAACAATAAAATCCTGTTTTTATCATCGTGACAATAAATATAAGAAATCTAAGGTCATCTATGTCAGACCAATGACAGTGAATAAATATTACACAATATGTAAAACATGAGTATTTTTCGACGATCTTTTGTTTTAAATTGTATTTGTAGTTTTAAAGGACTATCCATTTTTTGTATTACATTTTGTAATGAAAAAATGTTTTTAGTATATTTAATAGCACATTACAGCTAGTATAAAAAAAAATCTTAACTATCATTTTTCTCTCTTTATATTCCAACCGAGTCAACTAAAAATAATTAAGCCGACCATATAGTAGTGCTTTCATTGAAAAAAAAAAAAACTAGAGTGGCAGCGTCATGGACCTAACGACAGCAAGAACACTATACGTACCACTACTTCAAACTTCATAATGCGCTCCGTACCCGTAGTCCGTTCAGAATCATCTACATAGACACATATAAGCTACTGCCTAGCGCCCATACTCTATATACTGGTATAGTACGGCCAACAAGTTGTGACCGTTCTAAACTTGGATGTAGATTCGATTATAATATTTCCTTACATTTTATCTTTTGATCTTTCCGTAGTGAACATCGCAAAAGTTCAGAAAACCCAACACCACAACAGCCAGGTCTCATTGACCGCACTGTACACTGTACAATCGTACACACAGATCGTAAAGTACCTACAGACATTACGCGGCGCCGATAGCGGTGTTAACGTCCGTACAGTTTTGCCAAGACTTTCGGTGTATTTTTGGAACGTGTCAATATGTAAGTGTAGTAAATATAGCGCGGCCACGTCATCATAAGACGTTGGTAGAATTATTGGATTCCCCACGGGATCGAACGCATTTCAACAAATTTTACGAGCAATTGTTTTAGAATATTGTTTGTAGTTTATATTAATTTTTACTTTTTATCGTACCCCGCAGCTACGTCGAAATCGTACAATTAAAACCACCAAAGCCATCACAGAGGGAAACGAACGAAAGAAATCCATAAGAACTCTTCTTTATTTATTTTTTCAACGTCACGCCGTATGAGACCCAGTGGGAACTTAGTGTTAAGTTCCCCACTTTATGGAGGCATTGCGTGTTGAGTGGCGGTACTCAATGCCATGGTTAACCTCGACACCAGAGCGAAGAAATGAAAATAGTAAATATTACATTTCCTTGAGTGGGAATTGAACCCACAACCTGTAGCATTTGCAGTCACATATTTTTTTGGCCACTTGCCTCATTAGAATTTAAAACAGCCAATGAATCCAAGAATTAATAGATAATACTTAATTTTGCATAATTACGTTCGATGAACGTCGCGACACGCTTTCATGCCAATTAATTGAATACAAGTTTTGTATTTTATCAAAATGTTGTCGCAATTTAATAAAAATTTAATTAGATTTAAAAAATGTAATTACTTTTAAGGTATTTTCGAAGGTAGGCAGAGAAAGCCTAGAGTCAAGACACTCCACTCCCGACTTTCCTCCAAATTCTAGAGGCATTGCGTGCCCGAACTTAACTCCGCACTTTGCCTGTACACCAGAGCAAATATTTTTTTTTTTATTTTCTCGAGAGGGAATCAAATCCACAACATGTCACGTTTACAGAAAGTAATACGACTGTGCCCCAGCGCCATAACTGGCCTCGTGTAATCAGTTTATTGCTTATAAATACAAAAATATTATTTTAAATATTTAAAATATGATTTTGGCAATTATATGGCACCAGCTAAATCCCTGCTGGATTTAATTTACAGTAAAAAAGTACATCTATAGTTTTTTTATTTTACGATTTCGTAAACCTGGATGATCTCTTTTTGAGACATAGGACTAAAAATGTTCTCTTACGCGTGTATTATAAAAATATGTTATAGTTGTAAAACAACTAACTACTTTACCTAAATAATATGAATAATTCTCCATTTATCAAAAATTGCCTTAATAAAAATAAGATGCACATTTACCGGGAACTAAAATGATGTTTAGGTTGGAATTAACGACAGTTTTAAAAGAAAGCAACAATCGACATAATATAAAATAATTAAAATTCATTAAGAGATAATGGAAGTACAGACTGAGTATTTACATATAATATGTATATATTATGTTATAATTATATAAAACGTAATATGCAAAAATGGATACTTTAGGAGAAACTTAGTTTCATTTTACAAATCTAGGCTTTACATTACATTGTATGTGAAGGGCTGTTGTTTTAATACATTTAAATTTTCAACGTGGTCACATCTAAATCAGTTGTAATAGACATATTCATAAAAGTATGAAAGGTTATAAAAAGGTATACACATCTTTCTGTATATATTTTTTATTTACCCCCTCACATAGCAGGCTAGGGAACCTAGTGTTAAGATACACCTTTGCCATTAAAACACTCCCGTTTCCTAATTCTCGCCATATTCTGAAGGGATTGCGTGTTGAGCGGCGTTACCACAGCGAAGAAATGGTGCTCGATTGTGAATCGAACCCACAACCTGTCGCGTTTACTATAACACGCTTACTGGACTCATCAACTACATTTTTATTTCTCCCATATTTTTGCGGAGGGAAGCAAAATAATCTGCCTAATGGAAAAAGGGAGATTTACCATATATGACATAAAAATATGCAGAACAAAGAAGATTATTACTGATATAGATGTTAAGATATAATAAAAGTGCTTCCTCACTATGTATTTTGTGTTTAGCGATAGAGTGTTTGTAAAGCAAACAAAAATGAATAGGTGTGCATTTTAGATTGTTGACCCACTGATACAAGTGGATGATTTTACGATGACGAAGAACATTTCCAATAAAAATTAGGAACAAAATTAATTATTATAATATATAATTATATTATAATTAATTATATAGCAATACTCCATCATTGTTTACAACCTGCGCCTGAGTTGTGCAATCCGAACGATTAGTGATTTATAACTTATTATATTATCGAGTTATAGCAATTACTATATTTAATAACTGCAATTTAACTTATGACTTTTCTGATCGTGTGGAGGCCAGTCGTGGCGCAAGTGTTTGGCTGTAAACGCGAAAGGTTGTGAGTTTGATTCTCAATTGAGGTAATGAAATATTTAATATTTTCATTTCTTCGCTCTAGTGTTCGAGGCAAAGTGGGGTGTTGAGCAACACTCCAGAAACCGTCGGAAAGAGGCGAGCGGAGTGTCTTAACACTAGGCTCCCTCTAGCTAGCGTGAAACTGCTTCTCAAACATAAATTACAATAATGTCATCACAAAGTTATTTTTTCAAAAATGTCGTCCGCCGAGTGTTTCGAGCATAACTCTGTAACGGCCCAGTATATAATACTCGTAGTTACGATGTACCTACCTACAGTGGGAAATTGTTAGTAAAATAATAATTTACGGCAAGTGGCCGGCCGGTCGAGTTTAGCTTGTCAGGACCAGTTTATTGTTCGGAAACGTACTTAGGTATTCAACTTTCACCAGTGGACGGTGGACGGTGGTAATTGCGAGCTCATAGCGTCAAACGAATCATTGTTTCTTTCGTGCATGTAAATGGGTTTATTTTGTGAAAATAATTAAAAATGCCTAAGAAATTAAAATTTTATAGAATGATAGACACTCAATTTTAGTTATTACAAATTACCTATACGAATTTATATAAACATGTTTAAACTTAAAAAAATATATATATTCTAAGACAGTTCGAAATAATTGGAAAATGCTACTTTAGCAACAATAAAATTCAAAGGTGAATATAGTAACAACTTTATTCACATTTCTAACATGTGCTTTTACGACATAAAAAAAGTCGAAAAACTATTCTCACGTCACTTTTTCTCGGTACATACATACATACATACTTGCAACGCGTTTAATGTCGACGTTTTGTGTCCTTTAACTGTGGTCAAACTGGTAAAACTTAATATTTCTAGGTAATGATACTCACATATTAGATATGCTATGGTGTAAATATAACTTTTATCTTTTCATTTTTTTTATTTATTTTCGAGGGAGTATGACATTAAATTCTTTGATTGTTCTTATCATTTGATAAAGATTATAAGAAATGTACATTTATTAAGACTTGCAATTTTAAAGATTTGCTGATGTAGGTCTAATGAATAGAATACAATAGATATTATTTAATACATATAAAAATACATATAATACGAAATACATAGAAAATATAAAAGGTGTGCAAAGACAGTCTTATTGCTTCAAGCACTATCATCTTTTACATTCAAATAAAAAAATATATATATTACACATAATTTTTGGTAAATAGAGCACTAGGTGTAATATTAAAAAGAAGTGTAGTGTTTTGTCTTCAGTTAAATATATTTTTTTAATCTTAGATATTACAATAAAATATATTTCTGATACATCTATGGACAATTTGATGTACCTATTTTAATAATGTTTTTTATAATAAATTTGATGATGTGAGTATTATTACATAATGTTATCTACAATTTAAGAATATTACTGTGCACATCTATTATATTTCATTAATTATTATTCTTCTTCCCTTACTTGCTTGCTTCACATCAAACTTTCATAGTTAATTTCTCCCTTTTCATCCAATTGAAAAATATTGTATGCATGTAACTAGCGTAACTCAATACTATTATTGCTTTTTTGGGAAATGTAAATAATACATTCACCCAAGTTAAGCCACTCCACTTTATTCAGTAAAGTGTAAATATTATATACATATTTAAAGATAATATAGTATTTATTTATTTCCAAATTTTGGGTATAAAAATTATTAGTGGTATAAGATTTTTATATGAAATAAAAACAAAATAATAGGATACATAGAACTTATAGATTTTATAAACAAGTAATCTTATATTAAGAAAATACCTGTAATGTTTATTTTAGAAGATAACATTTTATCTGACACTGTAAGAGATTATGTAGACAAACTTTCTTGTTGACTCGATATATTACCTTTTAAACTAAATACTTGTACTAATAATTTGTTAATTAAATATATAATTTGTTCATAGTTAGCAATATGGTTTTTAACTATTATTAAATAAATAGTGACAAGATTTTGTGACTTAAATTTATGTTTAAGCCTATAATTTTTATTATTTACTGTTCATTATTACACTAAATATACTAGCACTGTATAATATTAAAAATTCTTAAAAGAGATACTATGTTAATTTAAAATTTTGTACATTTTTTTTATTTTAAAGACTAAAAATTGTACATTACAATCAATATAAATATTCAATTTTAATTTCATTACTTTGAAAATAAAAATAAATTTTTTCAATAGTAGAATATTCTAATTTACTTTTAAAAATGTGTATCATACATGTCATGTGGTCTTAGGATTCCTTTGTTTTCTATATATTAATTAAATATATATTAATCTATGTAATAGTATCTCAATACATAATTTCTTAAAACAATGTTCAAATAAAATGTTACAACGAGTTTTCAATGACGCGATATTTAGTGATAGGAAGTAGTTTAAAAGGAAGAGCTAATTAACATTCGGCGCGGCGACCGCGAAGCGCGGCACACAAGCCCCAGCCGCCTGCCGCCAGCTCTCATGACAAAGCCAACCTTATCTATAATACCTCGGCGACTTCTAAAGAAGTATAGAAACATTAACAGAAATGTATGTACATGGATACAAGTTGGGCAGGCATGGTCGAAAACCTCATGTCTAAACGACTCTAGCAGATCTTAAATATTCTTAATATCATTTATCAAAATATGAAGCAAAATGTTTTGACAACATCAATTATAACCTAAAATCTCGTGTCAAACCCTACATTTCTTGACAAAGATCATAGAAAACAAACGAATAAATTCCCGCGAATACTTGAGATTGGTCTCTTACCGTCCGCACATAGATATGCGAGCCGATACAATGATACCTAGATGCAAATGCTAATGTCCTATTTGAAGAATTTTGGTAAAATAATAACTTATTGATAAATAACATTTCAGTAGCTTGTGTACTTGTAATTCATAATAAAAACAACCAGAAATTTGATAAAGTATCGCAATATAACAATATTGAACTAATTAATGTTAACAATTAATGAAGGTACGACAATCAAAGCAAAGCACTGCTAGTCGGCTGGCGGTGAACCGGCGAAGCTACAACAAAAATAACCAATTATTGTTACTTACCGCCGACTCTGTACATATTCGCAGCCATTTTTATACACAATCACTATTCATTAACACTTAATTAATCTACATCTGACACAATTAATAACTATAACACTATGTAATTGAGCTTTTAACAATGTTTTTCATCACGTTAACTCCGGACGCCTTTCGCTGATCGCCATTTTCTTTCACACTACCTACTAATTTGGCCAGTGCGCAGTCGCACTTTTTGGCGTAAACTTCCTGCTCTTAAAACAAAGCAATGACATGTCATTAAATTTACATGCACCTATTTTATCCGAAATATGTATAACTTTAAATAATAGTATAAATTATTTTACAAATCATGTCCTACAATTGAAATTTAATTTACTATATCAAAAATTAAAAAAAAATGTTTCATTCAAGAACGTTTCATTATCACTTAGTACTGTTTGGAAATATATTATTTATATTCCTTTATTCATGAAAATGTTAATGACTCACAAAGTGTTTTATTGGAATATTATATAAAAATATGTTTATTTTGAATAAATATTTAGTATTTCCTTATTTTTGCTCACAAAAAATAACATATTTTTATTTAGTCACATTAAATAAGATGATGTAATGGAACGTTGTGCTTGGGGCCATAGAGAAAGACGCTAAGCATAATCTATGAAGATTCTATCCATAAAGAACATAAATGTTATAAAAAATATATTTTAAACAAAATATTTAAAACAACATTGCTTAATATTTAATGCATTTCATTAATATTATATATTTTAATTAGATTATAAATATTAATATTCATGCGTTTACAAAAATGACGTGGCGAAGGTGACAGTTTTGATGTCTATGGTATTGACTAATTGACTATTGCCAAATCAGCTCGGGCTCAGTCCGTCTGGTAAAGAAATTTTAGTGAAGGCAATTAAATTGATTATTCTGAATGAATTACTATTAAAGTAGTTTTCAATTGCTGGTTTAACTAACCGCTAACCAGCATATGTGATCTTGGTTGGTACATGTAACAGTTATCAGTGAAAAAGTGTAAATTGTGTTTTGTGTCAACTTCTCACTGTTTCTTAATTTTTTCCTTCTCAGCACATTGAAATGGCTACATACGAAGAATTTATTCAGCAGAACGAAGATAGGGATGGAATACGGTTTACTTGGAACGTATGGCCATCGAGTAGAATTGAAGCTACAAGGCTTGTCGTGCCTTTAGTATCTTTATATCAACCATTAAAAGAACGCCCTGACTTACCACCTATTCAATATGAACCAGTATTATGTACACGTAATACATGCCGTGCTGTACTGAATCCTATGTGTCAAGTTGATTACAGGGCTAAATTATGGGTGTGCAATTTCTGCTTTCAAAGAAATCCTGTAAGTATCTTAAGCTTTATAATTATTCACTTATTTAGTATATAATATTATTTTTTAAATATATAATAATTTGTTTTGAACTAAAATAATATTTTATACTTTTATGTTTGCTTAAATATTAATTTTGGTAATTGCCTCTTTCAGTTCCCCCCACAATATGCTGCCATTTCAGAGCAACATCAGCCAGCTGAGTTAATACCTAACTTTTCTACTATAGAGTATACTATAACAAGAGCCCAAAGTATGCCACCTATCTTTCTATTAGTTGTAGATACATGTCTTGATGAGGAAGAACTAGGTGCTCTTAAAGATTCTCTTCAAACATCTCTTAGTTTAATGCCACAAAATGCCCTTGTTGGCCTTATTACATTTGGGCGTATGGTCCAAATACATGAACTAGGTAAGTTATATGTATATTTATATTTAAATGTATATATAAACCTATATGATCAAGTTTTTACAAACAGAAACATGTCATTATATAAGTATAATTTTTACATTAAAAAATAAATTTGATATCATATTTGATTTTTCTTTAAAAGGTACGGAAGGACTCTACAAGTGCTATGTTTTCAAAGGGACCAAAGATTTGACAGCAAAACAAATACAAGAACAATTATCTATTGGCCGAGTTAATGCACCAAATCCTCAACAAAGACAGGGTGCTCCTGCGCCTCAACCACCGGCCCATAGATTCCTGCAACCTGTGAAGCAATGTGACATGGCTCTTACTGATCTATTAAGTGAATTGGGTAGAGATCCATGGCCACTCGGTGTAGGCAAGCGTCCATTGAGGAGTAGTGGTGTTGCATTGTCTTTAGCTGTAGGATTACTTGAAGTGACTTATCCTAATACTGGAGGTAGGATCATGTTGTTCCTTGGTGGTCCCTGCTCTCAGGGTCCAGGTCAAGTAGTCAATGATGAACTTAAACAACCTATCAGGTCTCACCATGACATTCATAAAGATAATGCCAAATATATGAAAAAGGCAATCAAACACTATGAAGCCTTGTCGTTAAGAACAGCGACAAATGGCCATACAATTGATATATACTCTTGTGCTCTTGACCAAACTGGTTTAATGGAGATGAAACAGTGTTGTAATTCAACAGGGTAAGTACTAAATATTAAATGAAATAAAAATAAATAATATACATAGTATACCTTATTGTATTATATTTAGGCCATGGTGGTGCAGTGACTTGTCAATGGAATAATTGTGGGATTTGTCCTCACTTGGAGTAGTCATATTTCAAAAATGGAGGAGAAAATGAGTTTCTTAATGCTAGCTTGCCTCTGTTTACAGTCTTAGCTGTAAAAAATCTATATATACTATCTTTAAAAAATTTTGTAATATTTATACATTTATGTGCTAAAATAATCAACTATTGATTGTTAAATAAAATTTTTAGAGGTCATATGGTAATGGGGGATTCCTTCAACTCATCACTGTTTAAACAAACCTTCCAAAGGGTGTTTGCAAAGGATCAGAAGGGTGATTACAAGATGGCTTTTAATGGCACTCTAGAGGTTAAATGTAGCCGTGAACTTAAAAGTAAGTAAATAATAATGTATAGTTATTTAGCTTCACTCAAACATATATTTTTTCTAATTAATTATAATTTTAATTGTTTACCACTTGGGAAATTTGTTTATGATTAATATTTTTAAATGAATTCAACTATTGAGCAGAAACTTTGATGAGGATAGTATGTAACTAAAAGGGTTGATTATGGGTTCAATCTCCATTTAGAGAAGTTAATTATAATTTTAATTTCTGCCCTGAAAGACTAAAGCATAGTGTCGATTTCCACCCATTATTGTCTCAATTAGAGTGGAAAGTGGAATACACTTTCCCAACACTTAATGTAAAGCTTTAAAAATATTATATTAATAATTTATCCGAATTTAGGTTTTAACTTGATCAACATTTTATTTTTTAAATTTCTTTAAAGTAAATTATTACATTTACCTTCATAATTTCAGTAACTGGTGCAATAGGCTCATGCGTATCACTAAATGTGAAAGGCCCGTGCGTGTCAGATCAAGAAGTAGGCATGGGTAATACATGCCAGTGGAAGATGTGCACTTTCACACCAAGCACCACTATGGCTATATTCTTTGAGGTAATTTAAATTTTTTTATACATTTTTATGAGGCCATTATGGCACAGTGAGATAATGCTTGGTTGTAAATGCAATAAAGCTGAAAAAAATTACATCATATTCATAAAATCGGGTGCAATCTACTGAAGAGTATGCTTAAATATGAATTTAAAATAAAAATAGATCTCTAGTTTGTAAATTAAAGTGTAAATGAAGTTAGTATCCTTTACTATATTAAAAACTAGATTCCTAATAATGCAAAATATATCAATTCGTAATTTTTATTTGAAATGTTTTCTAAAAGCTATTGCAGTATTTTAACACTATTACTCTGTGTAACTGCTACCTTGCTATCTGCAGGATAAATTCAATTTATTTTTGTATGTTGAATAGTTTACATTGGTTCACTTATATTAATACCTAAGAATAACTGGTACAAGAAACACAGAAGATATTATGACTGAAGTAAAAATGTATTCTCACATTATTTTTACACATTATTGTATAATTAGAAGTTTTAACATAGCAGAATTTTGTGTTTTTTCTTAAAAAAAAGCTTTTATATGTTTTCTTTTCTAACTGTTCCACAGTTTAACACTTTAAAAAAGTAAAAATATTATTTTGTTTTCTACATCAGGTTGTGAATCAACACGCAGCACCTGTACCGCAAGGTGGTCGCGGTTGTGTGCAGTTCATCACACAGTATCAACACTCCAGCGGACAGAGACGTGTTCGTGTTACTACTGCTGCTAGGAAGTGAGTTTGAAATTATAGCATTGTTATGGATTGTAAAATATTTTAAGTGATAGGTCATTTTAAATGAAAAAAAACCTAGTAAAATATTATTGGTAGCTACAGATAATTAAAATATTCGAAATGCTGAGCAAATAGGTATATATTTCAATTGACAATTGGTTATTTGATCACTCAATACATATTGCCAGATCTTATCTCATAATGCTAGACGCCAGTCTTGGAGCAGGGGCACGAGAGTGTGTCTGTAAATGCGACAGGTTGTGGGTTCGATCCCCACTCAAGGAAATTGAATATTTGTTATTTCTTCACTCTGGTGTTGAAGCAAAGCGCGTGGTTGAATTTCGCCAATCAATACGCAATACCGCCAGAATTCGGAGGAAAGTAAGGGGCGAAGTATCTAAACACTAGAGTTTTTTGCCGCTGCTAAGTGAAGCTGTGTAGTGTGTGTAGTGTTATAATAATACACGTTACGTCACGTTGTTACAACAAATATGCTATTAGTCAAAGTATCATAAGATCACAAAAAAAATCTTACATTATAATTGCGACACAGTTGGGGCGATGCAGCAGTAAACCTACACCACATCTCTGCAGGCTTCGACCAGGAGGCAGCAGCAGTGGTCATGGCTCGCCTCGTGGTGTACCGTGCTGAGCAGGAGGATGGACCTGATGTGCTGCGCTGGCTTGATAGGATGCTTATCAGATTGGTATAGTATTGATGAGATATTATTAATAATTTTAAAGCGCAGTATTAAATTTCGAAATGGTCGGTAGACAGGAACGCAGTCTTAAGAATGATGGGATGTGGTCCAAACCAAATACATAAGATATGAATATCATTCATTATTACGTAAAATATTTATTTAACAATATTTTTCTTACAGTGTCAGAAATTCGGCGAATACGCTAAGGATGATCCAAACAGCTTCCGTCTCTCAGAGAACTTCAGCTTGTATCCACAGTTCATGTATCACTTGCGTCGATCACAATTCTTACAAGTATTCAATAATTCACCAGATGAAACTACATTCTATAGGTATTATTTGGTATAATGGCTATCAAAATGTATTTCTATACATAACTTGGTTAATATTAATAAAGTGAAAATAAAAATCCGGGCTAAATGATGTATCACACAAAATTTATCATTCTCAGTATTATCAAACTAAATGTTACTTTAAATTTTGTCAAGATACTCTCATATTATGAACATAGGAGCAAAACTTATAGCATTTTGTTATCAATCTTAATTAGCACTAAATAGCTATCATTATAATTTATTTAATATAATTTATTTACTAATAAATTAATTTCTGTTTTGTAGGCACATGTTAATGCGTGAGGACCTAACCCAATCCCTCATCATGATTCAGCCCATCCTCTACTCGTACAGCTTTGGTGGTCCTCCTGAGCCAGTGTTACTAGATACATCCTCTATACAACCCGACAGGATCCTCCTTATGGACACTTTCTTCCAGATACTTATATATCATGGGGAGGTTAGTTACTTAGTATATTACTAATGATATACTTATATTTATTTTACTTTGTGCTGTATATGGACATAGCAGCGGGAGAACCTTGGAGCCTAGTGTTAAGATACTCTGTTCCCATTAATAAAAATATGAAATATTTCATTTCCTTGAATGAGAATTGAACTCATAATCTTTTTCTAAAAGCAAATTTTTTTCTAAATGCTATAGTACAAACAAAGATTCAATACAAAATTTGAATTCTTCCTCAGTAAATAATATATAATAATAATTTCTTCCAGACCATAGCCCAATGGCGGGCCCTACGTTATCAAGACATGGCGGAATATGAAAGTTTCGCTCAACTATTAAGAGCACCCGTTGATGATGCACAGGAAATACTGCAAAGCCGTTTCCCGGTGCCTCGGTATATCGATACTGAACATGGGGGTTCACAGGTTTGAGTTTTAAAATTAATACTAGTCATATTTTTTATTAAGGCCACGGTAGTGCAGTGCTGCAGCATCTGGCTGTAAATTTGGTAGGTGATGTATATAATCCCTCAGTGAAAGTAATTATAACTAGTTATTTTTATTTCCCTCCTCCGGTAAGAAGACTATTGGATTCTTTGCGGTGTTGAGTTAAGCTTAATAAGGTTTGCAGATCTAATCTACATATTATACTATAAAGTATAAATTAATTGTTAACTATGTTTATAAAGTAGTATCAGTACAACTATGATATAAGATTTTTGAAAAATAAAACAAAAAAACATTGTGGTTAGATAACGTGACAAGCTCTTTGAATTAACTGCTTTTACGTCCAGCCGAATTTCACTTTTATTCATTCAGGTTTATACTTTAATATTTATTAGGTTTATCATAATAATAAAGAAAATAAAATATTTATATTTGATTAATTTATAAAACGATAAAGAAATTCAGTACAAAAAAATCCTTAAAAATATTAAGCAATTTGAACACCAGGGGCTTGTATTCTATTGCTATTTTTCGATGCCAATATCTTCTCGAGCATATCATTAACTTTCTTTTGTGATTTTACAAAGTTATTATAATGTGCATCGTATAACGACTGTTTCTTAACTTTACTAAGCGACATTTGCTGTCTTGCGGCTATTCTACTATTACAGCACTCGATCATTTGTTGTGAAAACGTGTATTTTTCATTGCAGCAGTCTATTTGGTCCATTATATTCTGTTGTTTATGTGGCGCTAAAAATATATCGCCATTTTCTAATTTTTCATGATATCTCGCTATAGGTGCTTTTGCTATCAATGCTATATCTGATTGCGTATATCTTTCTGGATAATTTTTCTTATGATGCCTCTCAACGTTTGTGCGATCGTTCTTTTTGAGTGATAATGGCAGCATGACTTGATAATTTGGGTTAATATTGGAATTATAAGCATCTATGATTGGTTTCGCCACATACTTTTCCTTTGGCACATAGTCATCAAAAACTAAGCCTTGTTCAACTTTTACGTTCCTCAAGTTGGCTTTATTTCGACTTATTCTGTATTGGGCTGTAGTTACTACAATATTTTGATTTATAGGATTTTCTGGCATGTCAATGGGTATGCCTAATGGTGGAATTTCCATGTTGTTTGTTTGTATGGTTATTAGTCGTCTAGGTTTAGAGATTTGAATAGGCTTAGGCTTGCTAAAAGTTCTTAATTTATGCACTTGCGGAGAAAAGTTGTATAATATAGGTTTTTTACTTTCAACGTTATTATAAATCTGTACTGTTGGCTCCATATCATATTCTTCTCCTCTTGTTTTTTTTAAAGGTGCATTATCGTTTTTTAATTCCAATCTCACCATCTCACTCCCTGGTTTATTTTTATTCGATATTACAATTGAACTTTGTTTAAGTGATTTGATTTCTTTGAATAAATCTAAAAATTTGTTCATAATTGCTTCATCAATATTGTGATTTATTGTTGGAATGGCTTTTTCTGAAAACACAAAACTTCTATGAAAAAATGTTACATTTAATTAAAAAAGAAGAAAATGGGTACTTATTGTGTTAACCTGTGGTGTCGTAAGTCGTTAAGCTGCCTACAGTTGTGTAACCTATTGTAGGCGATTTTATTTCTTTACGTAATTCTTTCAAGACCATATCCTTTACACTGATTGCTATTTCTTTTATGAAATTTTGTGGTATATTTTCATTGATAATATTATTATTTACAGTAAAAGCTTTATCAGTTACAAAATCTCTTTTTAAGTTTAATTCCTGTGCAGAGTTAGCTGATTCTTTATTTTTACCGTTTGCCACATCTGGATAATAAGTTTTGTATACATTTAGAAAATTGAGCAAATCATTAATATTTGTATTATTTTTATATGCCTTTGTTGTTATTCTAGGAGTGGTCGTAGTGTCCTCCTCCGATTTCTGTCGCGTTTTCGAGTATTGATCAAATAATCTTAATAAGCTATTAAAATTATTGATATTATCGCTAACAATATTATTCTCAATTAAACGTTGATTATTGTTATTGTACGTTTGTTGGAATGATGAATCTCGCAAGCCATTTTCCTTTATAATGTTTGTTTTAACTGTCGTTGTGTTCACGGTGTTATCTCGTAAAAAATAATTTGTTATTAACTTTTTAATGTTTTCCGTTTCCTGAACATTTGGATTGTATTGAATATTTCTTTTATTTTTTTGTTCGCTCTTTTTTTGACTTGTGTCCGTAAGTTGCCCACTTTTCTTGAAATGCATAGTAATATTGGATTTATTAACTTTCACATTTTGCCAAAAATTTAAAACGCTTTGTATGTCAGGTTGGCCTCCGACATAATCTATAACGCTTCGTGTAACATTTTCTTTTTTATCATTCGTTATAGTTTTATCATTCGTTGTATTCTTATCATTCGTTATAGTTTTATCATTCGTTGCAATTTTATCATTCGTTGTATTTTTATCATTCGTTGCAATTTTATCCTTCGGTATAGTTTTATCATTAGTTGCATTTTTATTATCTATTTTATTAGATGTCATCTCTATTTTATCGCCTTTTGTAAAATTGTCTGCACAATAATGAATATTAATTAAATTTTTTAAATTCGAAATTCATAATAAAAATATTATTTTATAATTAGGTTTACCTTTCACTGATTCAGTAGTAGTTTGTAAACTATTATTCTGTATACTTTCGTTACGTTTAATTCTAGTGCATTTCTGTAGGAGCTCTCTAAAATTATAACAAATATGTTCAGTTCATTATGCACGCCTGACTCACGTCTAAATTTACACCGCGCATATTTACAGCTTACCTGTTGCTCATATCGCCTATGTTTACATTGTGCCGCTGCAGTTTATTCAACATGTTCACATCCAAGTCCTCCTTTTGCATGCCGCTCAATAGAAACACGCACATTAGATCTGTGAATTTTATACAATTTTTAAGGGTTAATTTCTTTAAAATTAATTTATATATTGATTTTAAGTGTTTAAAGAGTATATTTTTGGAACCTTTTATCTGGTCTAAGCGCTGAGTGGCCTGACCGTGTGCGTGTGTGCGTGATAACGTACATGAGACAGCCACGAACGCCAGCAGTGTTCGGCACAAACACGACATGCTCGCGTCTGACTAATGCGCCACCTGACGGCCGCTGTGCGACATATGCGAGAGCGACGCTTGTGCAACGCTGTACATGGTGATCATTATGAAAGTGCACTATTCATTCACTGAATATTCAAACGAGATTATACTAATTCATCGAAATGTTCTTTTTACGTAACGTAATCTGATATAATTAATTGTATTTTTTTAGCTTCACCCTTTAGTAGCTCGCACATAGGAGGATAGGAAGAGAGAACCTATTAAGAAACTTCCGTTCCCTACTTTTCCATTGCTGAATTTTGGAGGCAAGGCGTGCTGAGTGGCGAAACTTAACGCCGCGTTTTTTCTACTTACGAGCGACGGAATGAAAATATTAAATATTTCATTTCCTCAAGTGGGAATCTAACCCACAATTGATATATACGATTTCTTTTTGTACTTTATATATCTTATTGGTTAAAGTGAAATTTTATTAGACTTTTATTAATATAATTTTTATTTGTTCTAGGCAAGATTTCTCCTGTCTAAAGTCAATCCATCGCAGACACACAACAACATGTACGCCTACGGAGGGGTGAGATAATATAATAATATTTTATTTATATTTGTTGTATACTTTATTATATAAAAAATTGCACGAAATTTTTAATATTTTATAATAATTCGCATATTTAAAGAATGATTTCTCAGTGTGTTTTAAGTAATGCAAGTAGCATGTTTTTTCCGCCATCGTAGCATGGTTTGAATTGACGTTTTATATTTTTTTGTTTCATCATTGTTTTGGCGAAAACCAGGCGATGCCGATACCATCTGCGGTAGTGATTTTTTATTATTATTTTTTCTAAAAGGGTTTTGGTTTTAAATTTTGGTTTTAAATGCTTTATATAATTGCTATTTTAGATTTAATTATATTTTATCTCTAAAACTTTATATAAATAATGTGCTAAGATTTTATTTTGCTATCATTTTAAAAGTGTTAAAGTAACTTAAAAAATAA
This sequence comes from Heliconius numata, assembly GCA_016802625.1. NCBI lineage: Eukaryota > Metazoa > Arthropoda > Insecta > Lepidoptera > Nymphalidae > Heliconius > Heliconius numata. Next base: position 708,890 of record JAEBDU010013188.1, read on the forward strand.
CTAATATTTATATACTTTAGTTAATTATTAAGTATATGTATGTGTGTGTATGTTTTTCTTCAATCTTTGGAATGGCTTTTAATTTGTTATACAATTAACTGTTGACATTTTTTTAAATATATCTACTTATTTTTATACTAATAAATAAAATTCAAGGATAAGAATTTACCAAATACTAAATTTATTGCATATTAAGTTTTGAATAAGGGGATATGCATGCTATATTAAAACGTAATATTGTTTTTTATTTATATATATTTTTAATTTTTATAGGACGGTGGCGCCCCCGTGTTGACGGATGACGTGTCCCTACAAGTATTCATGGAGCATCTAAAGAAATTAGCAGTATCTTCTACTGCCTAATTGAAATATAATTAATTGCCCTAAAATTCTATAATTGTATATCATTTTTTATGTTATTTCCATTTTCTGTTATAATCTGTGTAATATAATATATCTATAAATATATTAGTGTTTTTTTTTAAATCCGGAGTAAGCTGACTTTTTATAAGGTTCAATAAAGTATTGTAATTTAAATGTATTCAATTATTTCTTTTTTATAAATATGCTGTTAAATTACACATATAAATTGCATTTTTTATTTATCTGTTACACTGACAGAATTGAATGATTGGCAATAGTTTTTATTAGTAAATATAATAATGTAAATTTATATAAAAATAAATGTTTGCTACAATTTGTTTTTTTTCATTATCTAACATTATTTCGGATTACGGCCCGAACTTTCTTTTAACAAATTAAAATAAAAAAATAATAAATAAAATATTTTTATTGATCAGTATTTAGATACACTACCACACAGAGTACACAATAATTATTTTGTTTATAACAAAATATTAGCGTTATATATTATACATATACAATTCCTTTTAGTATTAATTTTTTGTATCAATTTTGAAATAATAAACATCTATAATGTTTTGAATACTTCTCTAATATGCAGATTACATTTTAATAAATTTTTATTTATACAATAATAATGATAATACTCATGTCGGTCAAAATTTTGATAATATGACAGTTCTATTTATGCAAAAAATAAATGCAAATATTCTAAATTCTACAACATTAATTGAAAATCATAGTAAAATATAAGAAAAAATAAATGATTACCAAAAAAATGTTAATAGAAAAAATAGTTAACACACATTTTGATAGAAATATTAAATATGTCCCACATTGACATCTACAAAATACTATTTGTAAAATGCTGTATTTTATTAATAGCCCCTAGGAATTTATTAAAAGCAATATGGCCAGTAGTTTATATTGCTTATATTTTTGGTGGTCAGTTAAGAAATCTGATGGACATCTTCTGTTCTACATCTGTCCTTTCTAGGGCTCGGCAAAACTCCTCAAAAGATATCATCTGATCATTGTTTGTATCTGCTTCTAGGATTGTTCTTTCAGCAATACTAGTGAGTTGCTCTTCACTAAAATATAAAAACAGAATACTTTATAGTAATATTTAGAAGAAATAAATATCACAAAATAAATGATTTTTTTCATTTAAAAAAAAAAAGATTTTTTTCATTTCACCAGCGTAAAAATGAAAATAATTACTTTGGGAATTGAACCTACAACTATTTTGATGCTGTCCCACAAAATGGACATTTAAATGTTGATTACACTTAAAATTCACAATGACCTAAAACTTTTGACCTTCAATGGTACAAAGAAATAAGTTGTGCTATTATATATAATTTTTTTCAAGATTACTTAATGCTTAGAGGTGTTGAAATATGTCCAACTTACCTGATATTAACTCCCACCATCATGTGTAGAATTGCCAATAATTCATCTCTAGATATTTTGCCATCATTGTCCAGATCATACATGGAAAATGCAACTGAAAGTTTTATGAATTCCTAATTGATATTTATAACTTATATTAAACTAGTGTGAAATAATCATCTTTGCCAAGGTAGGCATATATGTCTTAGTAGAGACACTCTGCTCTCTTTTCTGCCACATTACAGATATTGTAATAAAATAAAATGATTTTCTAAAATTTTTTTACACAATGTAATTCAAAATAAATTGTAACAAATTTTGTTATACTTACACCTTAACTTTTCTTCACGACTGTTAAGCCTGTTTTCCCTATTCTTTCTAATTGGTCTAAAATGAGATAGTACTCTCATAAATTGCAAAAAGTTTACTCTATCATCATGACTCTCCGCAAAAAATGAGTGTACAATCCTTTCACTCAGAGGGTTAATTGCTAATTCTGGTATCCTCAAAAAATCCTCCCTTGAAAGTGTTCCACAGTCATTTTTGTCCAACGATGTGAAACGTGAGTATAAGCGTTCAATTTGGTTTGGAGTAACTAAAGAAAAAAGAAAAGCATATGAAGCAAGAATAATCAATTTAAATGATTATAATTTTAAGGATACAAAACTTATAAATAGTACATTATGAGTATTTGATAAAAGACAGTACTTACAGCCAGTTTCCTCTTGAATTTGTGCAATTTCTTCTTCTCTTAACAACAAAGACGATTTATTTCCCATTTTGCTTTTGACTTTCTGATAACCGTCCTTAACTCTTTGTAATTAACTGATAAGGTCTTTTTGTCTAAGAATGTGAAAACAATCGATTTTCAACACTTGTTTGAACTGCGTCAAATTTATATTAAACTTTTTGTTACGCTTGATACCAATGTACAAAATATGTATTAAAATGGCCAACTAAATATGATAATAGCGATAATATTTAACAAATCTAATTATTCACAATCGACCTTTGCCTTGTGTATTTTCTTTTGATAACTATTGCTCATTTCCGATATTGACAAATGTGCAACGCAGTAAGTTGTGCTTAGTGCAAATTCAACTATAAGTATTTTACAGTTAAAGCTAAAATAGAATGATTTATTACAATTTACGACTGAACTTCATCGAATCAGAAACAAAGTATAAATGACATTAGTCATATTGTCAATTGTCGTGTTGACGTTGAAGTTTCTATCTCGTTCGGAAATCTGAAAATAATAATGGTCATCAAAAAATATAGTAAACGTATTTTAACAAACATATAATAATATTTTTTAAATTTATTTATTGTAAGAAAAATATAACATTATTAAATATATTCTATTTTATTAAAATAATAAGATACTATTTTACTAAATAGATATTGCTATTTTATTAGAGATAATAAAAATCGTCTTGTTATCTTATATCTTTCTAAAAAATAAGTAGCTGCATCAACTATCATTGTCAAAAAGCTTTTGATACTTACGGTAGAGTAAATAAGGTTCAGTAAAAATTAGTAATAAGCAAAACCTTATAAACAATAGTAGCTTTATCCTCCCGTTGCTTAGAAACTGAAAGTCTGAAGCTGAAGCCTTCAAATATGACCTACTTTTATAGTATAACATTGGGTCATGAGTTTTTACTTCACATTTATGGCATAAAGATACAAAATTAGTTAAATTAGTTTGTTCAACAATATATGCTAATTATGAGTGCGGTAAAAGTACCCTCAGAAATTACTCCAGAAAAGAAATCAGATCAGATAGAACCGCTTGACCCAGTTTTAGAAGTTAATGAAAATGCAAACGATACAATTGATCGTCCCCACGAAGAACAGGAATTCGAGGAAATACCGCCAAAAATTTTCAGCCTCATAGATATTACTGAACCTCTAACTATAGAATCATTAAATAATGCTATCTATGAACTTGGTGTAATTAATCTTTGCTGGCCCGAAATCAATGAGCCTGTTTTAGAAACGCGGACATGTTTTCCGAAAAGTTATTATACTAACACTAATAAAGAGAGGCTATTATTGGCGTACGCAGAAAACTTCAGGCGACAGTTCCTGTTCCATTATCAAGCTAAAAGGCCTTTATTTCTGCAAGCGCCAAACGAATGTGGTCTTCAGGTAAGTTTGCTATCAATATTTATTATTAAATGTCCGCATTCTCTTTTTGACAGATGGAACCTAGTGCTAAGAAACTCTGTTCCCCACTTTTACCGAATTTTGTAGGTATTACGTATTAAGTGACGCAACTCAACGCCGCGCTTTGTCTTGTTACCAGAGAGAAGAAATAAAGATATTAATAAATAATAATTCACGCCCTCGAATCGAACGCACAACCGTCGCGTTCATGTTGTTCAATGTTTGTGAAACTGCGTAACCTAACCTAACCTATGTTTGGATTTTTAGTTTTATTATATATTTTTAATTTTATTATATATTTTTAGAAAATGGTGTGCACTACAATAAGGCCTACGAAGCTTTGTTTTGCTGATACTGCAACCTGGCAGGGCATAGCATCCTTGGTGTCCGATTATTTTCAGTACGAACCACTTAGAAAACCCATGCTGCACGTAAGTTTAAAATATATATTATTATTAACAAGTAGCTTATGTTTATGAAAATGTTTATTTTATTGTCATAAATGAAATAACTTTTTGTCAGGGAAATTAGTAGAAATATTTATTATTGCGTATATTTTAGCGTGTAAAAATTATAAGTAAAGGATTTAGGCGGGGTATTAAGTTACACCTTAACACAACTGATGTAGTTATTTATATTTTTAGATTGACATACACCGTAATGATAATGAAAGTCTTTGTTTTATAAGAAACTTTATTCATACAATACTTCGTTTTTTATATACGCCAATAGATGGCGTTAAAATACATTGTTTTAAAAAGCATTAACAAGAAATATATAATTATGTGTATATATCGATGTTGTTAAAACTACGTGTGGAATGTAGCATAATATATGAAGAAATAAAAGTCAGCATAAGGTTCAATCAAATTTAATTCTTTAACATCTTCAAGATCACATACTTTGTGTAAGGAGAATAATTTTAATAGTTCCAATTTGTAATTTTTGTACAAAATATCATCTTCCAAACAGTTTCCAGTGGAGCTAATATAATTAACACGTAATGCAAATTAACTATTCCAACTTCAATGAAAAATGATTTGAAATCAGCTAGAAGTAGCAGTCCGCTAAACCATTGGACAATCTTTCAACATTACAATAATACACTCTATTAATTAGGAATGTACTTACAATATTAATAATCTCTCAATAATTTATAATTTTGATCACAGTGTCCTTAACTGTTAACGTTAACATATAATACAATTCCGAGTCGAGACATAGACAATGTCTACCATATAAAATACTGAGCAATAGAAAACAATTACACGAATGTCTAGCTCTAACACGATAGTCATAAATTATCTTAACATTATTACCTTGTCCGCATGATTGGCACACGAGAACGCCGCATCCTTCCAATATTTGGTATAGACCTCGGGTCGGACCCCGGGTACGGGCGCCCGGGAGGACGCCGTGACTCATCATCAGCTACGCTTATGACTTGAGGTAGAACATAGGGTTCGAACTACAGTAGGGTACAGCTAGGAATGTAATCGTCAAATGGCAACATACAGCGGTACTACACACATTAATCACATTTAATTAATTGTTTGCGTGCATTGAAAAGTAACGTGTTCGGCGATAACATTAAATTACAATGTTCACTATAATATATCTGTAATAGAATAAGTCTGATATAAACTCGGAAATAGATAACTAGCGTCGCACTCGGCGACAAAGCTTTAGAGAACAGCGTCGGATTCATAACTTAACTAAATATAGACTAAAACTAAAGAGATATAATGCATAGCTTTTCTTTTAGAACAAAGAAATTACGCAAATTTGGCTACACATATCACAAGTGAACGCTTACTGGCGGTCCGGCGACGACATACATACATACGTACGACTATATACACGTAATTGAAACATTCCCTGTATCGCCTACTTGCGGCGCGCGTCGGGCGCGGCGCGGCGCGTGCGCAGGTTGTGCAGCAGCGCGCGCAGCTGGTGCACGTGCATGCGCGTCACGCTCGGGTCGCCGCTCGCCTCCAGCCACGCGAGGAACTTGTCGCCGTGCTCGAGCGCCTCCACCGTGCCGGCCTCCCATTCCCCAATAGCAGATCCATTGCTTTTGGTTTCCTCGATGGCAGTCTGGTTGCTGCTGTTGAACAGTAGGTTGTCTAACACATTTCTTGCTTTCGTCTGACTCTTTCCAGACTCAATAGGCTTCTCGGCTGAAGGTTCCTTGTTTTCAGTGCCAACTTCAGGGCTTATCGCAGGTTCAGCAACACGTGGCTCTTCAGTAGCTGTAACAGTCTCGCGTACTTCAGTTGGATGTCGATCGATAGTATGTCTATCAATTGGATGCCTATCAGATGTATGTCGTTCAGTTGGATGCCTGTCAGTGGCATGACGATCAGACGCATGTCGATCAGAAGCATGACGATCAGAAGCATGTCGATCAGAAGCATGTCGCTCAGATCCATGATTTAGTACAGGACTGGTCGTACCTCTGTCATCCTCTGTCTTTCCTTTAGTGAGATGTGAATACAGAATATTATCAGCAGACTTGTCCTTGGGTACTTGCGATGCAGATTTGAGTTTATCTTCCGGCAATGGCATGGCACCGCCGAACTGCTTATAATATTGCCACAACCACGAATTCCTATTGTAATCGAGATGCGACGAGACAGGAGGTGCAGGTGCTACAGGTTTAGGTGGTAGTGCTGATTCACTAGAAATTGGTTTGCCCAGTTGTAGAGGATGAGCAGTCGTTGTTTGAGCAGTTAAATCCAGCATAGCTTGTTGAGTTTTTAGCCAGTACCACAGAGTGTCGTCAACGGGTTGTGATGCTGCAGATTGTGACGATATATGATGACTTGATTTTGAGCTATGGCGGTATAGGTCTGATGAATGGTTAGACTTGCTTCGATGTTTGGGTTCATTTAAGTTCAAAACGCCATTATGCGCTGGTTTGGGAGAGCGCACAGAGCGCAGTGCACGACTAGCAGGCTGAGCGGAGAGGGCCGAAAGTCCTGGATTCAGTTGTGCAAGTAATGTTAGATTGGTGGCGATTTCATTAAAACTTAATCCAAGATGTGAATGAGAAAGGCCGGGCAGATGTCCAAGTCCAGATAATGGGCTTATAGCACTCATTGATACGCTTGCTCCAGGATCGGGGCGGCGTTCACGTGGTGGATGTGTCGGTGGTGACGGCTCACATCGCTTGGTAGTGAGCTCTACTGGCGCGTCGGTCGGTACAGTGGTCGGAGGAACATTGTGCGCAACGTTTACCGAGTTTGTAAGATCAAGTCCCGTGGAGACGGGTGATTGTGGTGCGATGGGAGACTCGGTGCGAGCGCGCTTGTCTGGCGGCTCGCCGTCATTGCTCTTATCAGTGTCCGGGGAGGACAAACGAGATGTCATATAGCGTAGTTTATCCTCGTTCTTGCACCAGCCGCGTAGCGTGGACTCGGGCACGCCGATGTCACGAGCAACCGACGCTTTGGATTCTCCGTCGTTCACACGTTGTATCGCCTCTATCTTATCTCCGGGCGTGAGGGCGCGCATGGGACGCTTACCCTTCGTTGTCATTTTGGCCCCTCGCTTACTGAAACAATATAAAATTTACGATTACAATTTACTCTAAAAACTTGTATTCTCGCGAGAGTCGCTTTTGACATCTAGCGGTTGACCGTCCGCTGTAAAAACATTTAAATTTATATCTTATGTCTCTCGGGTGTTGTAATTTTAAATACGGCGTAAAATAATATACGATTATGACAATGATATGTGTATTTTATTAGAGAGATGTACTACATTTATTAAATAGAACAAAACCATATACACATTTTAAATATTTTTTCTAATTATAAAAAATGTAATTATATTTTTTTAATTATAAAAAATTGCTAATAGTAAACTATATGTAAAATATATAACGAAATGGCCAAGGCAAAAATAAATATTGTAAAGAATTCAAAAATAGCAATGATGCAACCCACAAGTCAGCATGTATTTTCCCGTATTTTCAATAACGCAATACCAAAGTGGAATGAACTCGATAATCATTGCATCTGATATTGAAAAAAAAAAAGTAATATAATTTCAAAATGACAGTTCAATATAATTGCGACACAGATTATAATATTATATTATTTGACATATTTGGATGTAAACGATAAATATGTTCACGCGGAAAGCTATAAAGTTACGAAAAGATAAACAAAAAGAAGACATAAAATTATGACCTACGACAACAGTAAGCGGCAAAAGTTGTCGGGTCGTTGGCCCGGTGACCTTGCGGCGCGCCTCCCGCGGCCGCCGCTAGATGGCGCCGGCGGACGCGAAAAGTTAAATACGCTATAAATATTTACTTTGCAGTTTGCGGTTTTTAACTACGTCGGTCTGCCGGGTTTTTGTTACGGATGTAGTTCTAGAAATTCATACAGGATGTTTCTTGGTGATAATTTTAATATTATTATTATTAGAAAACGTTTTGCTATAATGTTATTTAATAAGTTGTAAGTATTTGTAGTGTATGTTTTTACTTTTGCCTTTCTTCTATAGGTTATGCAAAAATAACAGTATGACAACTTTGATTATCAGTTATTTACAATTAAAGGTATCTTTTAAGATAAATTATGACGACGCAAGTTTAATTTCGTTATTTTAAATTAAAATATAACAAAATACATTTCTACTAAAATGTACATCTCTCTGTCATTTTCTTTAAGCACGCACATTCTACCTACTCAAAATCTTAAATTTACAACAAATTAGATCTTAAGTTCCGACGGTAATTTTTTGATTTTGTTTGGCGACAATTTTACAAGTTTAACATTATTTAGTAAATTTAAAAATGATTAATATTGCAATATTAATTGTATAAAAAAGTTTTACTTCAGTGTATTATGCACTAAAATATTATTTAATAAAAACTAACTCACAATTACGAAAAGAAAAAAGAAACTCGTCATTATTACCCAAGAACTATAACCAATTTATATTTACTGATATTTTTGGTTCTCTCAAACATTTTCGACGAGGGTAAATTTAAAAGAATTGAAGGTACGAAAAAAATTTTACATTTTACGTCAGAACAAATATTGGATCTTTGACATTATTTTATTGTTACATTAAAAACGATTTTTCCGAACTTTTAGAATATTTTAATACAAATATTATGAGATATTTGTATATCTTGTCGATTTTACATGACCGTTAAAGAAATATAACATTTTCAATTCATTTACACAACGAATATAAAAATGTTACAGTGAAAATTATAAAGAAAAGTTAAAAAAAACACAAATCCTAAGTTTCCTACCAAAAATATATAAAAACACACAGTACTTACTTGCGAGTCGGCACGTGTGATCTGTTTACAATTTTTGACAGTTCAGCCGTTTCTATATAAATAATATAGAAAAATTAAACTCCGGCAAAAGTTTAGCGGGAGAATGCGCACTGCGCGGCACTTGTCACAGGTCACTATCACAAGTCAGTCACTCGAGTCACACTGGTGTCCGGTCCGCGTGTCGAGTGTCCGAGTGTCGGGCGTCGGGTGTCGCGAGGCGTGCGTCGCGGGTCGCGCGCGGCGAGTGTGTGCCGCCCGCCGGTGATAAGGCCGCGGTCCGCCGTCCGCCGGCCGCGCCTCTCCTTTGTCCGCGCGCGGAGCCCCGGCGCCCCCGCCCGCACCGCGCGCCGCACCCCGCCGCCTGCCCCCGCGCCCGCCGCCGCCGACCGCACTCTATTAATGCAATTAATTCACAACGCATCAACTTTCCGTTTTTCGACCACTGGTTCTGGATTACCGATTACCGATTACCGATTTTACCGGTTGCAGTCCCCCGGTGATGGCGAAGTTTTTAAACTTATAAACTTTGCAAAGTTTTGTAAGACGCCGCGGTTTTAACTTTTATCAAAGTTTGCAACGTCTCGTGGGTGTCTCGCGGGTGTCTTGCCGCGGTGTAGGGCACCGGCTAATGTCTACAATTATACTTGTTAGTTGTTGCCGACTTGGTTTTTTCGCCTCGGCGAATTGGATAATGAATGGGACCGGTAGTTTTGTTTCAGCGAGTTTTTTTTTACCTCCAAGTATTCCCGCGTAAAAAGTTGCGCCACAGACGTGTATCTAACTAACGACTTCCTTTTTTGTCTTTGTGTTCGTAAAAATGAAATATATTATGATTAAATTTCTTTAGTATATTTTAAAGAACTAATAATTAACTGAATAATATAAATTAATTCCGTAATTGTTACGTTAATTTCTGTTCGCGGGTTTGGCCATAATAAATTTTAAAACAACGCTTAAGTTTATGAGATGAACTTTTAAAAGCTCGCCTAGAACGGCTCGTTTTATGTATTTTTAATGATGTTTGATTTTTTTATAATTTTTACATGAATGAATTATACCGAAATATTGTATAATTATAATTAAAATGTAATGATAATAGTGTGGTTAATTTTAAAGATAAAAATTATAGACAATTATACTTAATTTGTGTAATGAATCTTAAAAAAAGTCAGCTTCACGCGTATAACGCATATTGCAGGGTAGCCAGAAGGAACCTAGTGTTAAGATACTACATTCCCCACTATTTGTTGAGGCATTGCGTGTTGAGTGGCGGAATTCAACGCTGCGTTCTATATATACTTATATTTAATTTCATAACGTGTCAAATCTAAATTGAAACATTTCAATTAAAAACTCCACATATTCTGCACCTACTAAACGGCAAAGAATATAATTCCCGTGTAAATTAAAGACATTTCCAAGAATATTCTCCCTTGCGTTACTTTTTAACATTAAAAGTTTGCACTGGCAGGAAAGAAAATAGTACTGTAAGCAGCGCGGCGCGGCGTTTAACTCTTGACTAACGTCTTGAGTACGCGCCAGGTGTAAATTTCTTTCCGGGAATGCTTTGTGCGCGCTTTTTACCTTCAACTAGGAGTTGGGACGCATGGAAAGGAAAGGGTTCACTGACGCTATTATTATATACGAAACTAGTAAAAAAAATCTGAGATAACCGTAAGATAAAGGTATTTATCTTCTGAGTGCGATAAGGGCTTGTAGTCATGTCGTTTTGTAAGGGTTTATTGCATTTGAATGCTGTTTTTTTTCTCTATAATGCAAACGGTTTCGTGCGAGTGGTAAAATTGTTTTTTTTTATAATCTGCAATTTATGTTGCTAACTTTGTAATGGTATACAAATTATTGAACAAATTCTCTTTAAAATACATGCAATTTCTTCTATTCAATTAATCAAGTTTTTCAAAAAAAATCAAGTTTTATTCTATTTTCTTTTAGTGTAATCAAAAATTATGGATATCAAAAATTATGGATATCAACTACTGTTTTCAAACGAACAGAAATTAAAATATATTTTTAAATACATATCGCATTATTTGTAGAATTACTTTTTTATACAAAAATTAGGCTTACAAAATCAGTTTAGTTGATACACAAACTAGTAAATACTTCTTAAATTAATTGTTGATTTTTTTATCTATATATCTTTTTTCTTTCTTAAAATGAAGGGTCTTTTTGTATTAGGTCACTATAATTCTGAAGGGGCTATATATTGTTTAAATTATATCAGAAATGTATACAACTTATTTCCGAGATTAAATGTCTATGTTACATATTAATAATGTTCTTTTCTACAATATATTTGTTTTAGCATAGTAATAGATATACGACAAAATCATAATTAAATCTTATAAATTTAAAACGATGGGTAGACAAAAAACATAACTTAAAAACAACTTCTACTATAAAGAAAACTTACACATTTCTAACAATTCAATATTTCCAATCAATCAACCAACTATGAATATATAAATGAATATAAAATACGTATGTTGGTACACCAGGCACCAGCCCTAAATATGATGCGTCAAGTTTAATTATGCGCATCGGTCTCGTAAGCTCGGAGCCCCCTCCCGTGGTACTTTGGCACAGTTGTAAGTCCGCAGTTTAGTTCGCTGTGAAACTTTTGTCGCGGTCAACTTTTGTTTATCATAGTATATGTTTATTTTTATTTTTTATTTATTTTTAGAATTATAGTTTTAGTTTATGTTTTTATTTGTTTTTTAATAATTTAGTTGTAATATTATTATACTAGCAAAAGGTAACATTAATTAGATATGAGCTTGTTGAAGCAATTTTCGTTTTTGAATTGTTTGTTTTTTTTAAAAACTAGATTAAGTTAGTTTGTTGTAGATATATATTTTTTTTCTAGACTTAATCTAATTTTTCTTTAACCTAGATAGAAATAGAAGAAGAGTATTCAGTTAAATATTAATTAAACAATCAAAATTGCTTAAAAACACACATAAAAATCCATAATTTCCACAAAACATCATTATACGTGTCCAAAAATCCAAAAAATCGATACAATCCTTCCTAATCAATTGGTCACCCTTCCAACGTTCTCCTCTCAGCAGTTCCACGGTCGTAAGTACACACGGCGCGCTATACTTGTATTAACCTAACGTTACCTAACTGTTTTTGCGCTGGTGTTTTTGCGAGGCTTAGGTAGATAGAGGCAAGGCGAGGCGAGGCGGTAGGTATGTTTGTGCCAACTCGAGGCCACAAAGGCCCTCCGAGGCCCCGAGCCGCGCGATTTACGACGCGTCGCCCGCACTGTATTTCGGGCATTGGCGATGTTTGCCGATCGGTGAATTGTTTGGATGTGCCTGTGATGTTTTTTTTGTTTATTTTTCGTGTTTTCTTTCTTTTATTAATTAACTAAGTAGCTATATAGAGATATGCTATAGTTAGCTATAATAAAAGTTGAGCGTAACTAAACAATTTATTTCTTAACAAAAATGAAAATGTTCATTTCAAATTATCTTTGATATCCACAACTAGGCAACTATAAGCAAAAGCTATAGTAAAATACACAAAACTAAAATATTCTATAGTCAATACATAATAATTAATTGTCTTATCCATTCCAAGTGTAATTCGTATATCGCGGTCGTCGTTCTCTAGTGATTTTGTTATCGGCGGCGCGGCGGCACCCCCCGGCGACATCCAACGCGCCGCGGCCCCCCCCACACCCCCACCCGGCCCCCACTCATTAGCCCGATGGCGCGAGACCGGCTGCACTCGCTGACGCCGCGACAAGAATTTTTAGACCTATCTATCTATCTATAGGTTTAGTTAGTGTGTATGTATGTATGTACGTGTATTGTCTCTTATCTCACGTCTGTCGAACGTTCGCGGCCCGCAGCTGTCACGGATCCGCGATCGCGGTCCAAAGTTCGCTATGTTTTGACATTTGATGCACTCTCTCGTTTTTTTTTTTTTAGTTTTTATTAGTTGGATGTTTGGCTTTTAGGTACACTATTTGTCGAAGTTTTTATATTATCTAAATAAGATTTAATTAAGTAATTTGTTTGTTTTTTTAAAAAAGGAATTGCTACTTAAAATTTTTTTTAGTGCTTTGCAAATGTCATGGTCGAGATTAAAAAAAAGAACTTTTTTCGTATTATAATTGTAACGATGTTATTAATTGATATAAAATATTACGATATTGCATCATGTTATATATTATCGCTAAGAATTTAAGATACATTTTAACAATTGCAATGTAAGAGTAAATCATTTTCGATGTTCTCGGCCGTGCGCACGCCGCACGTGTTTCGGAAAGGTCTAGAAGTATCTCAGTAACACGTAAAACCCGAAACTGTCCTTGAGTGCTGAGATATTGTGCAATGCAGACAAGTACTGGGAATTAGGTCACATAAACCTCCAGCTTAGGGTATCTAGCTGCAACGCGGACCTAGCTGGTACCTACTATGTTAGTGTGTTACCTTAGAACCGTTCGGCACTTAGTATTCGTGGCGATGCGGCGCCTACGAATACGAACGCTGTGGACACAACGGTGCATTCCTGGCGGTTAGTCTTGCACGAAATGAGACTCCAAACGCAGGGTTCCCCACTTGTAACCCCTCTGGTGTAACACGTCGTGGGTGACTGTGATTATTTATCATCAGGTAACCCTTACTTACGCTCGTTTGCTTTGTAAAATAAAAATATACCAGCTTCAGATTGTATTCCGCATATAGCAGGGTAGGCAGAGGTAACCTAGTGTTAAAACACTCCGTTCCCCACTTTCCGTTTTCCACTTGTTAATGAAACTATTAATAAATAATAATTCGTTCCCCCGATTAGGGCTGGAACCCACAACCGTCACACCCTTGTGCCCCTGCACCACGACGGCCTCGTTAACCTTGTCTTTGCCATAAAAAAATACCAGCCGCAATTGACGTGCAAAACAAAATGAATTTCTCAGTAATTTATATCGTGAGTGTCGCGAGTCGCGAGTGCAACAGGGCCGCCGCGACGAGCGAGGCCACTCGACCGATATATAGATAACGGCCCAACCCTACAACCTTCAACCAGCTCGCCGCAACACAATATAACACTTTGTGCAGTCGGTTAAAGTCCATTTTGGATGGACCATCCGCACACTTGTCAATTACTTGGATTCCAGTCGTCAATCATCAAGCTATTGTGCTTAAAGCCTAATATCTTGATGGTGTTGCTAAACAGTTTGTGAGTCACGGTGTGTATGACCAATACACTCCTGGGAGTGATCGGTTGAAAGGGATCCTTATCGTCTATGAATAAATTTCGATATTATTACCACAAATGTACATGGAAGTTATTTGTTCCTTGTGTTTTTGTTTGTTTAAGATATTATTATTTATATGGATTTGTTTGTTTGTCCACTGCGTTACTTCGTTATTAAAGTCCCAAATAACGGTTCGTAGAGTACCAATCTGGGTATTATGGTTTATTATGAAGTCTTTATAATAAACCATATAATAATTAATAATTGATATGACTATAAAAATATAGATATTTATAGATATTAAGAAAAATATATTTAGATACCTAGATTTTGGAACCTAGGGCTGCGCATACTCCGTTATACGCTTTCAAGATCGATGACATTTTAAGTTGGATATCGAACCCACAACCGTCAGGCTCACACTCTCACAGCGCCAAAACGTCCACTAAACTATAAAGAGGTATCCGCTAACAAGAAAGAATGGCCCAAGAATGGTTATTAAACGCTAAAATGTTCAAAACATGACGTGTCAGGTTTTATACTCAGGTAGCGGAAATGCGTTAACGATTTCACGGAACCGCTGCACCGTCGAGTCTTGGTAACCTTTCTACCTTCCCACCTTCCCCAAATGTCGCTGGTGCCGCTTATCAGCTTGGTTGTATTGGTTTGGTTAATTACTTGCCTTACATTAGTTGGTGGACCGAAGCGGGTCGGCTTACCGACTTTGTAGAGAGAGGGTGTGGAGATAACATTTTTATAAGTTTTATAAGAAAAAAATAAAATTTTGTACTATGTAAATGTGATGTGTTAGTTTAAATATGCTTTAATAGACATGATTCAAATATACTGTGTACCTACCTAACATTTAATGTCTCGAATGCGCACGGAAAATAAAGAACGGAGTGTCTTAACACTGGATCCTGTCTCTCAAAATTCGATACTTATAATAATTAGAAAATTTTGTTGACAAAATCATAAGATAGCACGATAGACAACATGATAGAGATACCTATTGTCTCTAACGGAAACTATAGAGTAGTGTTCTAAGCTTCTAACACCAGATACTCTACATATATTTTTTTAGATTCACGCCATATCCAGGATATAGCCAGGGTAGGCGGATGCTATCTAGTTTTAAGATTCAATCAATGAGGCATTACTTGGTGAGTGAGAATCGAACCCACACCTCGCTTAACACTGTAGATATATAACTATAACTAAAATTAAAGCAATATATCATAGGAACTATCTGCACGAAGTATCAATTTTAAAGTGAAACTAAACAAACCCACGCCGCGTTCATTCAATACTGGACTCGAGGACGGGCTAAAACGATCGCACCCCGGGAACGTTTGTGAGACTATTTTTTTTATATTTCCTTATTTTTATTGTATTCTCTAAACAAAGGCCCAACGGCTAGGGTCATTCGTACGACGCGGTCTTAATAATAAGTTCAAACAGAACACGAGGGTACCTACAGGGGTACCTACCTACCTACAAGGGTACAAGACAATTAGTGCGTTGCGAGTTTGAGCCACTAGATAAAAGTTGTAAAAGTTGTTTAAAAGCTTTAAGAAATTTTCTGGAACGTCTGCATAATATAAGAAACGTGTTCGACTGTAATAAAATCCCACTAATATACATTTTAATTGTAAGACTCTATATAAAATTTCAACTTGTTGAACACTTGGGTCGAAATGACCCATCTGTTGGTTAATTGTCACGCGATGGAAGAAATCTGGTTTATAATTAAATATACTTCGGTTTGAAGATATAAAATAATTTGCCAAAGATTGAGAGACAGCGAGAGAAGAAAGAAAAATGCATTGAGTTATAATAATTGACTCTCTTTGTCTTAATCATAAGATGAATAGATTGCAATGTACTGATATACTTTGCTTACCTTTTAAGGCCGTCGTGGCGCACTGGTTGTGGGTTCTATCCCCACTGGACGAGATGAAATATTTATTTAAAATTTTCATTCTTATTTCTTCGCCCTGCTTTGGAACTAAAGCGCGGCGTTGAGTTCCGCTACTCAACACGCAATGCCTCCAATATACGGCGGAACGTGAGGAACGGAGTGTCTTAACACTAGGTCCCTTCTATCTGAAGCTGATTTATTTTTATATGTACCTACATTTTTGCAAACATTAACCTACCCGATAAAATATATATTAAAACGCTTATGCAAATAAATTTATTCATACTAAGCCCGATTTGACATTTAATATGAACAGATTCGCAGAAGAGCGATGCTAATAAAACGTTTTAATTATATATAGGTATAGCCAACTAAGCTCAAAACTCAACAGGTGGCTGTTGATATCATTGCCGGTGTAGTGGGATCGGTTACGTAATGTTACGGCTTTGGTGGGGTTAATAGATTGATGGGGTTTAGATAGCTGTAGATGGCTTTATGATTGACTGGTGGTGGTAACAGGTTCGATGATTATTAGGTGGTTCGGTAACGAGGTGTTGAGTTGTGGAAATTGCTTTCGTTTTGTTTGTTGTGTGTGTGTTGTCTGTTTGAATGTTGTTTTATTTGTATTTACATTTTAAAAGTTTTGATTAAATTTTAAGACCTCTTTTTTCGTTCAATTTTAAGGAACTTAACGAACTTAGTTTCAGTAGCTTATAATAGTTTTGTATGGTATTCATAGTAGGTCATAGGTAATTATTTGGTCAGTTTGGCCAAGCCGGGTTTACCGTGCAGTAAAATTCGTATTTTTTTTCATCTTCAGGCAGAGGGAACCTGGAGTACACTCCGTTCCCCAAGTTCCGCCGCTTGAGACATTGTGTGTTGAGTACTCAACTCAAAATTCTTATAATTTCAATATCTAGACTAGACGGTATTAATAAAAAACTGATACGTGGATTTCCAAGTCTCCACTATTTTCATTAGAAAGAAAAAAAATGGTTCATTTTAAATTCGTCATAAAATACTAAAATCATATGTAGAGATTCCCTCTGTTCTATTGTTGACATATGAAATACAGAGAAGGGTTGTTTTTCTACTTGGATAGTACTTGTTGATGTACTACTACTGATACTACTACTGTATGAATGAGAATTATTTTTTTAGGTTCACCTTTGTGAGAATTCCCGCTTATAGGTGGGGTAGGCAAAGGGAACCTAGTGGTGTAATTCTCCGTTCTCCACTTTTCCGCCCAAGTATAGTGTTTACTGAATTGTATAAACTTTATACATATTTTTAAGCATATATTATATATTTTAAAAATTAGGAACTAGCTTAGACCCTAAAGTAACTTGTAAGTCTCAAAAAGCACTTGTTTTGAATTCAGCCATATTTAAATTTTAAACAATTTTATTTTCATCAAATATTTCATTTTCTCGAGTGGGAATCGAACTCACGACCTGTAGCCTATACAGTCGCAGGCTTATGCATTTTTTTTTATTAATTATTATTATAAAATCTAATTAATGTTTACCGCGCGAGCTATCAGATAAGCTGACGGCCAGGAATATTGCATTAATAGTTGCCGTCTACCGACCTCATAGCTTAAATAGTGACCTATCTATTTATAGAAGCTTAATGTTCTAACTAAGGTACGTAAAATCGAGTTTTTTTATATATAATTATGAATTGAAATTTTTAAATTATGAAATACATTCATAAATCTATATAAATTAGAGGCTAGTTGTGGCGCAGAGGTACAAGCGTGCGATTGTTAACGCGATAGGTTGTAAGTTCGTTTCTCAATCGAAGAAATGAAATATGTATTTACGATTTAAATTTCTTCATTCTAGTGATGAGGCAAAGTAGGTGTTCAGTTTCGCTATTCAATACGCAATGCTTACTGAATTCGCCGGAAAGTAGAGAGCAGAGTGATACACTAGACTTCTGCCTATCCTGCTACATGTGGGATGTTGAGTTTTGCTTATCAAAAGGTTATATCGGTAAAAAAGAAATTATTCATGGCGATAGACCCCATAATACTCCATAAAGATTAGAGGAAAAAAATAACACAAACGATAAAGACACGTATGTATACAAAGTAATAAAATAATGAATGCAAGCACCAAATGAGCTGTCAGCGTTCCAACTTTTACGACGAACTCCACTACCGCTAATTTGACGACGATAATAAAATACTTCTGGTGTTTACGCCTTTTGTGACTGTCTACATACATATACTTATAATTTATGATAAACATCTTTTTTGCTTATCTAAATCTTAAATATGTATAAAAAATGACAATTTCACATTTTTTTTATAGCTTTACGCAGTTTCCCGTATAGGTAAGTACAGAGCACTTAGAAACTATTGTAGAGCAATTTTTTTTGCTGTTCTAAAGGAAAAAGAATATAAAAATTAACGTTAACTCCAATGGAAGTCGAACTCGCAACTGTTAACACGATTCTTCTCAATTATTCTTCAACGGCGTCGTCTAGACTCTACGAATACTTGTTTTTGAAATGTTGCCATATCGTACAACAGACATTATGTATGAACAACTTTCACACATTGTTTTCAACTTAGATCTAATGATACTGTTACAGCATACGTACCTCTTTCACCTCTCCCTCCAGGGGGTCCTCGTGCTTTGTACGCAATCACCATATTATTGTCGACTCATATTGCTTTCGATGATTATATCTGTGTTTATATTTCTGAATAATAGTCTGTGGTCATTCTCTCTACTAAATTCTCTGCCAATCTTTCACCTTGTTTTATCTTAATGGAAGAATTTTTATCATGCCAGTACAAGGGTGTGACAGTAACGCGACGGTTGTGGGTTCGATCCCAGATTTATATTTCCAACCCCGAGAAAGTGAAATATTTATTTACATTTATATTTCCATTTCTTCGCTCTGGTGTCGAGGCAAAGCGCGGCGTTTAGTTCTTCTACTCAACATGCAATGTCTCCAGAAATCGGCAGAAAGTGGGGAACGGAGTGTCTCAACACTAGGCTCCCTCTGCCTACCCTGCTGTGTGCGGGATACAGCGTGAAGTTAAAAATAAAATCAATATCACTGTTTCATTTATACTACATTATGTTTTCATTATAAAACTATTGAAAATCGGTTTGATCAATTTTTTTCGTATTTAATTATCAGATAGCTTTTTTAAGTTTTATACAAATAAGCTAATTGTAGACGTTAAAATGTTCTCGAAGATTTTTAGGGTTTTAGTTGCTAGTGTTCATTTTTTTTGGCCCCAACTGTAAAAAAATTAAAACATTTGGTTCTTTTAAGTGGCAAATGTACCTATAGTGATGTGAAAATTTGCTAACAATCCTAAGACATTCTTCTGATAGATTATAAGTGGCTCTTGAAAAAGGTTTCTCAAAGATGCGAATCTGAAAACAAATATTACAAAGTTGTAAAACTTTTAGGAATCGTTATATAGTTTTAGGGTTCCATATAACAAAAGGTAAAAACGGAACCCTTACAGGATCACTTTGTTGTTCGTCTGTCCGTCTGTCAAAACTATTCATCTCGAGATCGCGTGAAGATATTAAGCTGAAATTAATATTAAATGTTGAAGTTATGAAAAGACACGTGCTTTTATGCATCGATTTCGTTGCATCTTATATGAAATTTGCCGCGTAATCAAAGCCTTTATCTTTATATTTACGGTCTTTTCCGTGGTCCTACAGTTATGAGTTTATAGGATATTTATGTAAAGTAATTTATAGACATTTCACGAATAAAAATACAATTAAAAAATAAACTTATATTTGTAGCCCATTTCATACAAAATGAGTGCATCTATCCGCAAACTTTATTTTGTCAACTTTTACAAGTTGTACTTTCCGTTGACCTACAATCATAAAATTGATACGTAACACCCGGTGGGCAATTCCGACTCGCGCTTAACCGCTCATTTAAACTAAAACTAAAAGTAAAATTACAACAATTTCATTATCAACAGTACATATTCTAAAACTAGTTAACAAATGTTTACCTGCTAGACGCTCCTTACTTAATTAAGGATTAGAAATGACGGCCATTAAGGTTCCCAGAAACGCGTTCTTTTGTTTGCCATCGCGTTATCACGGCCGCGGCGAGAGAGGCACGTTCGAACGCTATAAGTGAGATAACAAAAGGTGGAGCTCTTTTCAATTAGTTTTTACTGAGATAATGATTTACAGTCTTAGTGGTAGCGGTGGTGCTGGTGGTGGTGAGTATCTCGCGGCCATCTCTTCCCGGAAAGCGACCATGGTGGGCCCAGATATCTTCTTTTGTTGCTCCAATAATATGGTCCTAGGCCTGGGACCCTCGGTCGCGGCATGTGCGTTGAACGCGGGGGTTTAAGAGACAATAGAGAAAAATGTGAGACTGATTGATTTTGGCATATAGCGTCAGTGTATTGTTTGTGAATGTAGTCGTTGTCGTTTATATTATTTTTTCTATTGGTTGGGTAACTTCGAAATTAGTTTATTTTAAGAAAATATTATATTTGTATAAAATAATTGCAGGTTTTATTAAATTCTGTTTTTATTTTTATTTTTTTGTCATAAAGTAAAGATAGTCCTTGTATAATAATATATGTTGTTCAGCTTCACGCTGTATTCCGCATGTAGCAGGGTAGGTAACATAGTGTTAAGACACTCCGCTTCCCATTTGTCGGCTTGACATCAGAGACAAGAAATTAAAATGTTAAATATTTCATTTTCTCAAGTTGAAATCGAACCCACGACCCGTCGCGTTTAAAGTCGCACGCCTGTAACATTTCACCTAAAAAAAGATGTACAATATTACAAACAATTCAATATCTTAAGTAAATATATGCAAAAAGACATTTTGCTACAACCTATATCTATCTATCTATCTATCTATCTATATATATTACAGATAATATAAAACGACGAGCTTTCATATGCGTGAGTGCGCGATCCTGCAGGTCGCGTGCGTGAATAACGCGTCGAATGAGACGTGCGTCACCCATTTTCTGATCACGACTGTACATCACGTTCTCTAATACTTCAAACACAATATTCACCTTTAGCTATAAGGTAATAAGTGTCAAATTCCATTGTCAATAATCAACAACATTGTACACCCAATGAAGCGGCGCATTTAATTACGCACGGAGATGCAGTCTTCCATTTCGCCGTGATTCTATAGTGTTTTGCTACATTATGCCCCGACTTCCCCTTCCTTGTTCGTCCGTCTGTCCGACCGTAGCCTCTAGATTGTTGCGTAATTCTATGTTGCGTATACTAGCGGCCCGCCCGCGGCTTCGCCTGCGTGAACTACGTTATTATTTATTTCTGTCTCCATGAGTACCTACGTCCTATATGTGACGTCCATGCAAAATTTGAGACTCCTAGCATTCGTAGTAATGAAGTTTCATACAAACTTTCAACCCCAAAAACAACCCCTTAGAAGTCGAATATTGCAAATTCCCGTCTTAGCGAGCATCTACGACCTATAAACAACTCCTAAGCAAAATTTGAGATGCCTAGCACTTGTAGTTTCTGAGATTTCGTGATGAGTGAGTGACCTTTCGATTTTATATATATAGATATATAATGTACGCGAACGTGCTGTTGGCGAATAAAAGTTGATTATAGAGTCGCGTTTTACCGCGATAGCAGAGTGTTGGTGCGTGTTAACTTATCTTTGATGATAAGGATATTATGGTCGTGTAAGATATAAAAACTCTTTTTGATTTGCTTTACTTTGTCTCTGGTCATTGGCTTTGTGGTGTTTCTGTTAAACATACTGATTTCGGTTCAAAAAGATAGATAGATAATTAAATGCTAAGATGAAAACTATTCTAAGTAAATGAACCGATTTTTTTCGCATTTCTTTTTATATTTCCTATAAAATATAATTGTTAGTAACTTTTTAATTTTTTGTTATTAAAATAAACACTATAAAAAGATATTTCACCAATCACTCTTCCTAATTGACTTAAGCTGATGTATTTCGTTAGTTTATTCGATACTCCAGCGCGCCGCCATTCCGATTCGACTTTAAAGCGATGCATACTCCGTGAAACGGTAAAATTGGTGTCGCGGAAAAAACCTTGGGACGTAATTGTGGACGGCAGGTAGACGTTGGTAATGAGCGGCAGGTACGCGGCGTTAAACGCGGTGGAAGCGACACGCGTGTTAAAACTTTTAATGTTTACCTGCTTTCGGGTTTAGCTTGTTTTTAGGTTTGTAAGTTGTAACGGATCGATCATTAGGACAATGGGATGTTGATTGGTTTTCTTTCTAGAGAGTATTATTGAATTTAATAGGAATTTTAGAACTAAATAGAGATTTTTTAATTTTGCTTCAATGAGTTTTAGTAGTATCTTTCGAAATGAGTTAAATATAAAAGTAGCATATCGTTACCAGCTTATCAACTTTTCTTATATCGTCTTTAGAAGTTAAGTGTTTTCTTTTTCCAATATTTGAGTATACAAAAAAGAAAAAATTAGCTTCACGCTGTATCCCGCACACAGCAGGGTAGGCAGAGGGAACCTAGTATTAAGACACTCCGTTCCTCACTTTCTGTCGAATTTTGGAGGCATAGCGTGTTGAGGGGCAGAACGCCTCGCTTTTTGCCTCGACTAGAGCGAAGAAACGAAAATATAAACGTAAATAAATATTTCACTTCCCCGAGTGGGGATCGAACCCACAACCGTCTCAAAGTATAAGTATACAATTCAATCAAATTATATTGTTAAAGTAGCATAAAGCATTCACAGTTACCAGTAAGACGTTGACAATAGACTCTGGCTTGGGCTAACACATGGTCCTCTTGATTTCTTAGTAGTGGACGCGGACAGTCGAGTGCTTGTAAAAAATGTGCCTTCATTCTGAAGATCAGCGTGGGCTTGGCTAATGCTAGAGCATTATGTTGCACAAAAAAATTTGTCGGTTCAATCGTGTTGAAATATTTGTCGCGTTTTAAATAGATATTCGTTGTAAACGGCGTTTGGGTGTTAGTTATGTTATAATGTAACTTAAGTTAACTATATTTTTTAATATTAATCTCTTAGAGTACGTAAATAGTATTAAACTAGATTAATATCTTTACGTTTCAAATAGATTAATATAATTAGTTTTTTGGAAACCTAAACTTAGAAACTTATATTAAAAGGTCTTAATTATTCGAGGATCTGTATGTTTGTTCATCGTTTTATTATTATTATTTTACATTAATATTAATATATATTAGTTTCTCCATTCTATACAAATACAAGTGTTATATTGTGGTATATTATAATTCCGTTCCCCAGAATTGGCACACTGATAATCAATAATACAATACACAACGGCCATTTACAACATTCCGATAATAAACGAGACACTCAGTTAATGATACAACCTGAATACGACAAACGACAACTGATTTATTT
Organism: Heliconius numata; assembly: GCA_016802625.1. Classification (NCBI taxonomy): domain Eukaryota; kingdom Metazoa; phylum Arthropoda; class Insecta; order Lepidoptera; family Nymphalidae; genus Heliconius; species Heliconius numata. The sequence continues at coordinate 732,675 of JAEBDU010013188.1, forward strand.
ATTTACGTTCGCAATTGTAGATAAGAGGCGAGTGTGACATACGAAACGTGTGGCTTGTAAAGTTCATGTAGATCATTAGGTACTATTATATTATTATACCGATATACTACTTTAGATAATGTAACAAAATTAATTAATTATATTGGATAGGTAAATGGAGAACGTAATGTTTTGACACTAGGTTCCTTGTGCCTATCCAGCTATCCCTTTATGAAGGTATATCTTAACTGAAGGTATAATATTTTAATCTGTTCACTTATCGAGCAAACTTTGTGTTAGGTTTTTTTTGTTTTCAAATTCAATTTATTTTATTTTAATCTTTAATTTTAACATTCCATCTAATTTTAGAGTTAGTGTGTGTTAAATGGCGGAGCCGCGTCTTGCCTCTTTACCAACGCAAAGAAATAAAAATATAAATAAATGAAAATAATAATTAATTTCCCCGAATGGGAATCGAACGGACAACCTTCTCCTTTATAATCACACGCTGATGCCACGGCACCACGACTGCCTTTCATATTTTTATATTTGTGTAACCCAAAATATATTCTATTCTATATCTATAGTATTAAAAATAAATAAAATATTCAATGTCGCTTCCAGTCAAGCGCGAGGTGAGTATCCGTGGCGTACGATAATGGCGGCGCAGCTCGCGGCGGCGCGACGCGTGAATGTAAATGCGTTGCGATGTTGTGGCATTCGTCTCGTCCTCTGTCCTCCTCTGTCCTCCTCAGTCCTCCTCCTCGTTCCTCGTGGTGATTTTCCACTACCCTCGGGTCTGTCTGACTGTCTGTCTTTCACTGATCGAATATTTAGATTGGTCACGCGATACAAGGTTGTTTGGAACGGGTTCTAATTCAAGTGTTTAAGTGATGGGTAAATTAGATTTCTTATTGATTGTTCGAGTTTGTTTACTTTTCTTCTTTAGATTTTATTTCATTTTATTATAAATAATAATTGTATTAAGGATTAATCATTATTATTTATTATTAATATTTTTTAGTTTTTTTATACTATCTAATAAAGATTGACACTAGAGCGATGTACATTAATTCTTAATGGCAAAGGTTTCCTTTTTTAAAGGTGTCCACTCAACACTCACTGCCTCTAAAATTCAGAGGACAGTGAGTGAGGTGAGGTGATGCTGAAACGGATCGTCGTAACACTAGGTTCCCAGGTTCCCTCTGCAAAAAAAAAGAGTTAGCTATTGCTAATCTGCAACATAACAACACGGCGTAAGCTATAAGGTACGATGCGAGTGTATGTATGTATGTATGTACGTATACAGTATAGTCGAACGCTTGACATTTCGCGTGGGGAGGGCCCTTCTAGGGGGAGGCCCCTATCTGGGGATAAGATTCGAGGGCCCCTCGTAAGGGTGTCGAGTGACTGGTAACTACTGAGCATCTACCGAGGTGCTATGGAGGACGCGGATAAGTTTCTAAGCACCATCGCTGTATATGTGCCGTGAAATATAGTATGTATTATAGGTTCTATATGTTGTTTTAGATATATTTTTTTTAGTTTTATTGGAGAAAATGATTAAGTAATTGTATTTTTTTTTTCATTTTACTTTCATTTTAGATAGAGGGAGCCTAGTGGTAAGACACTCTGTTCTCCTTACTTGATCGTTCAAAATTTTAAAAAATACTTGTTAGCATTATTAATATTAAATTGAAATGATTATGTCGCTTTGGCAATATTTATGACTGTGCTTATGCACATGGATCGTCATCCTCATGGATGGTTATGGGTTCCATTACAACTCGATTGATATTAAAGATTAAAATGAAGAACAAAACGAGGTCTACGTATCGTAAGATTGTTTAGACTAGTACGTAGTTAGTGATCCCCTCGTATTGTAACGTTACTTTTAAAAGAATAAGGTTTCACTATTTTCTCCATGTATTCCACGTCTAAAGTAAACAAAATAAAAAATACATATAAAAAATAAATAAATATCTTAAGATTTATCACCGGCAGCTCTAACTAGTTCAACGGCGCGCGTCACCATCGACACATAGTCGATTGTCCTTGTAAGGGAAGTCAATAATTGGATGTAACGCGCACTATGACGTCACGTTTTAGTATAATAATACAAAAACGCGAACGAACGTACGTCAGTCCATCCGTTCGCGATCTGTTCTGTTGCTTGGCGGCGTGGAAACAATGCTATCAATCTTCACGCCGGTCTCGCGTGTTACGGGCTTGGGTGGGGGGAAGTTAGTGTTTTATAAATAAATTAGCTTCACGCTGTATCACGCACTTAGTGGGGTAGGCAGAGGGAACCTAGTGTTAAAACACTCGGTTTCGTCCGCAGTTTTGAATGTGTGCCAGAGCGAAGATATGAAAATATTAATAAATAATGATTCATTACATCGAGCGGGAATCGAACCCAGTTACACCCTTGTGGCTCTGAGGCACGACGGTCTCTATCAGTATTAAATCAGTTTGTTTTTTAATATTGAGAAAACAATATTATTGTAGGTATATAAGTAAGATTTGAACGTACAACGTGAAGTGAAGTATATCAATTATTAAACATTATCATAAACATTATATTTATACCGTAATTACTGATATTTAAATGACTATTTATATAATTAACATATTTTCTCAAAGTTTCGTCGTTGTAACACAAAGAAATTTGAAAGAAAAGACTTTTTCTAAGACATATTACTTAGTACATGAGTCACTTACTACTTACTCAGTTGAAACAAGGTACCCGACATAAATGTCATTGTTATGTCTATTCTATTTTATCTTTTTTTTATTTATATTTCGTTAAGTTGATTAGTATTTATTTGAGGCCGTCTTGACCCAGCGGCATGAGGGTGTGACTGTAACGCGGCGGTTGTGGGTTCGATCCCCACTCGAGGAAGTGAAATATTTATTTGCGTTTATATTTCCATTTCTTCGCTCTGGTGTCGAGGAAAAGCACGGCGTTGATTTCTGTCACTCATCACGCAATGCCTCCAGAATACGGCGTATAAATTTTAATAAATAGTTCGTTTTTACGAATGGGGATCGAATCCACTACCATTCGCGGCCTCTATGTAGATTAGGTTCATATTTTTCTTCTTTGGTTGCTACTTTGCTCAAACCTACTTACCTAAGCAAGTAGTTATCTAATATCGTTGGCCGATAGTGACTCAGCTCTCCGTGCGACGCACGGTGGCGGTGGTCGATGACACGCTGAGGTGTCGTCAGCTAGTCACGCGAGTCGCTGACGCTTCGGTTTGGAAACTCTTGGAGATATCTAATCTGGCTGTAGGTATTGTCTGGTCGACGCAGTTTTAGTTGTGATATCGGTGGTTTACTTACGGATTTCATCTATTGTTTGTGGAGAATATTGAAGAATAATAATTAAGTTTCTCTATTATGTGTATATGCAATAGAGGACTTTATTGAAATAAAGAGAAAATTGTGTTAAGTCATTGTTTTTTTTTGGGAGAAATTTAAGTTGGCTATCGTAAATTTTTATATTCTATCGAAGTATATTAATATAACATCATAATTCGTAATTCGTAATTCGTAGTTAATAAATTCGCTCCTACAAATTTCATCTTCTCTTATCAGGTCGCGAACATATGCTTATCATTAATACTAGAAATATTCCCATGTAAAGAATTCGTACTTACAACAATTGCAGTTCAGTTCAGTTTGACAAATGCAATGGCGGTTACAAGAACTTCACAAATTAAATTTAATACAAGAAATATAAAAAATAAACAATACTTCCCTCGCAGGTATAGGTGTATATAACAATACACAATAATTAAATGCAAAGCGGAACCCTTTGTACAATGTTCGCGATATTTTGCACTTGGAGATGTAGAGCGGGTTCGAATCTATTATTTCCCTTATCAGCCCTTCGTCCGCATTTCTTTTTAACAATGGATCTCCTTTTTTTTGTAAAAAAACCAGAGAGAGATCTTCGTGGATTTGCACCCGTCGCGGGTATAACCCTTCACTAGCTATTAGCTATCTATGCTATAAGGAAGCTATTCTATACCCTGCTATATATAGCTTTAAATTGTATAATATTAGATAAAATATTAATAATGTTAATAACTTCGACTGTAAACGCGACGATTGTGGGCTTGATTCCTACTTGGAGAATGTAGTATAGATATTAATTTCTTCGCTCTGGTCACAAAACAACGCGCTGCGTTAAGTTCCGCTACAATGTCTCGAAAATACTATGTTTCATTTTCCAAAAGTTATTGATAGATAATTCAATTATAGTTTATTTTATAGAATAATATAAGGATAACTGTGCAGAAGCATTTTTTATTATGGAACGATTTATCAATTATATTTTGTTGAGATAATAAATATCGTTGACCTATGATGAATCACCGGTCGCTTACATGTTAAGTGTCTCACAGTGACAGACGGAGTGTCTAAACACTAAGTTACACCTCGTAAAGATAAAGAAACTATATAAAACACTCATGTATTCTGTTTGTAACCGACTGGAAGCCTATATAAGCCGTGATCGAGGTGCTCGCCGCGACCGTATACTCGTGGGAACACTTCCTGGCAAGGGTTGAGGCTGTGCCTACGTGCATGCTTCTCACGATAGAACATCTTTACTTACTGTATACATAATATTGTCAACCCTAGGTTTTATTGTTATATCTCTCTTTAAGTTTTTGGTACATTTCTTATCAGTTATCTCGTTATCTTTAAGTTTAGTATTTCTTTTTCTTTTGTTATTGGTTTTATGCTGTATCTTGCAGCAAGGTAGGCCCAGGAATTGTAGTGTAAAGACACTCTGTTCACTATTTGTCTCTTATATAAATATACTTTTAGTATTTACATTCCATCTCATATAAATTGTGTAATTTATTTATAAAAATAAAAAAAAGTTTAATATATCGTGTTAAATAAATAAAGATTACTTCATTAACAAGCCCAAATGACGGGGGTTCATCGATAAGAAGGTATATTGATGGGGAAGATAAAATTAGCGCTTTGTTTGTTGTTAAACGAAAACGCGACGTCTCTCGAGCATTAAGGAAATCGATTTAAATATATCCTTAAAATTATAAAAAAGAATGTTTATTTACTCGTTTTAAATTACGATAAAAAGGATTTTAGATAAGTATTTGGAAATATAACGATTTATGAGTGGATTTGAACGATTTGCCTTGTTATTAGAGAGGAAATGAAAATATTAAATATTTCATTCCCCGAATGGACCCCTAAATTGAGACACATTTATATCCTAATTTAGCGACTCTCTCGCGGCTTCGCCCCCTAGAACTACGCAATTATTTTTTTACTAAAGTGAATTACTTTCGTATAACATTATCGCTTTAAAGGCAATAAATCTATACATCAAAAATTAAAGTTAAAGTCAATTCAATAAAATGTTACGGGAACTTTCCCCTAAATACAATGGTGGAAACGGCGAGGCGGCCAAGTCTGAGATTAGCGTAAAAAAAAAAATTAATAAAAATTCATTGTTTTTGGCTCTATTACATTGATAAATATAGTATAGATAGAGTAGATAATAGATTTTCTCATATATCTTCCATCTACAGACAGCGATCAGTTACAATTTTATTATATATAAGTATAGATAATATACTAAATGTAAAACTTTAAATAATTCTGTGAACGAACTAAATAAAAAGTGCCAGCGGGCTACGATTGCGTGAGAGATTCTCATTCTGATAGCAGAATTCAGTGTTAATTGCACCCTTCGTTCGGAATTTTCGGAGATTATGCATGCATGTATGTATGTATGTATGCATGCGTGCGAGGAAGGAGGCGTAAAGATACGGAACACTCTGCCTACGGGCCGTGTCTCTTATCGAAACATTGAATAAATGCCTTGCGTTTTTTTTTTATTTTGGTGAAGAAAATATCAATTTTTTGTTGTTATTTCGATAGCTGTAAAAATCTTATTTGGTTTTTGTATCTATTATATAAGTAGAGTCTCTATCGAGGCTTCGCCGGCTTAATTTTATTTTTTAAATTGTAGGATATCGTACAAGCTATTTTATAAGTACGTAGTACGAAATAATTTGTTAACCAGAAAGAAATGGCGAAATGAAATAAGTAAAAATCGAGGAAATAATAAACTAGACCTAGTAGAACTAGAGAAAGACCATAAAAACCAAGATTTTATAGGCCTTAAAGTGACTCTAAGCAATCGGCAGGGACACGAGGCACTAGCACTACTGATAAGGAATCACGGACGCTGATAAGGAACCAAACTGGTTACGTAACCGATAACTTCCCACAAGTGACGTATTGATAACGTTACACTGGTTTAAATTGAAAATTTTAACCATATTAGTGTACGGTGGCAGTGACTAATGTTTTTATTTACTCTCTTGTTTTGTTGTTTTGATTACATTACGTTAGCAAAAATTATTAATACTCAATAATCAGTATTTAATTGTTCATAATATTTTAGTTGGGAAGTGTGTCACAGATATAAACGTGGTAGTTTCCGCTTCGATTTCCATTCGGAAAATGTTTTTATAGGATAGGGTTTTGCCAGTCGTGGCGTAGAGGCTCAAGTTCATTACCTCGCTTAGTAGGTATTCGGTGGAAATTGACATAGTGTCTGTGCTTTAATGGAAATAAAGTGTCTTAACACCAGGCTCTCTCTTCGGACCCTGCTATAAGAAATAAAAAAAATGGTTTTTAGTCTGGTAGAACAGAGTAGGTAATCTACATGTATTAAAGGAGATGTTTCCACTGACTGAGGTAAGACGCATGCACAGCTGTGACCGCTGATGGTAGAAACGTGAAATTTTGACAGATGTTTATTTTTGTAATATGGACATCTACTAAGAAGGGATTTTGAAAAATTTTGACACAGACTCTTAAAAATTGAAAAAATTGAAATCATTGAACACATGTTTTATGGCTTTTTACAATTCACCCCCTAAACTTAAAATAATTTCATAAATTTAATAAATATTCGTATCTTTCAAGCGGGCGAAGCCGCCTGAGTCCGTTAGTACTATTACAAATGTGAATGTAAGTTCGTTTGATAGATAGTGAGTGATCTTTGATGAGTCTGTGTGATAGTGCTACATCGAATAGCATAATTACATCTGACTGCCTGCAGCCTCCCGGAGGAGGAGGGAGGGTCTCCGAGTGCCGCGCTGGGCCGCGTTTCAGAGATCATTATGTATGCTAATGGCCCTCGTTGGCCCTGAGCCTGAGCCGCTGTTTCTCGCCGACACAAGAAACGGCTCGAGTGCGACGTTTTAACCGAACACGTGCTAGATAAGGTATGGTCTTAGGTGGTAATTTTATAGTGACGTGTACTGTTTTAGTTTTAGATTTATTCTGTATCCGGAATATTAAAAGGTAGGTAAAGGGAACCAAGTGTAAAGACACTCCGTGCTCCACTTTTCGCCGTGTTGGCGGAACTTAGCCGCGTTTCGCCTTATTACTAGAGCGAAGAAATGAATATAATTCACTCGCTCAGGTGGGAATCGAACCTACAACCGTCGCGTCTAACGTATACATACGTCGCTATCGCTTTGGCGAGATGATCGTGTTATTAAGAAATTGTGGTAAATTAATTGAATCATTGTTTCTCAGCATTTTTTAAGTAATGAGAAATGAGGCGTAATGTAAACATACAAAAAAAATGATGTACTGCAAGTTATTCAACTAATGATTTTTATAGGCGACTTTGTAAGACCCTAGATTACAATATTGCAAGTATCGTTACAAGGTTAGGTTTAATACGGTTAAAATGTACAGAAATGTTAAGTTAAAATATATAGAAGTGCTTGCTAATGCTTTCAATAACTAAAAAAAAATTAGCTTCACGCTGTACCCCTCATACAGCAGGATAGGCAGAGGGAACCTACTGTTAAGACACTCCGTTCCCCACTTTCTGCCGAATTCTGGAGGCATTGCATGTTGAATGGTAGAACTCAACGCCGCGCCTCGACACCAGAGCGAAGAAATGGAAATATAACTGAACTAACGAACTGATTGTGACTGTAAATGCAACGGTTGTAGGTTCGATTCCCAGTCGTAGTAATGAATTATTTTTTATTATTAAGTAATTATTAACAAATTAACACGCAAAGCCTCGGAAAATCGGCGGAAAGTGGTAGACTGAGTGTCTTAACACTACGTTCCCTTTCCCCTGCTATATACGGATAAATATATGTAAAAGTAAAACAGTATATAACATAAACAAGGAGGGTCACGCGTTCGTGACGATCATGGGGTCCGCTAATTGTGTTCGACTCAATGACCGTCGTCGAACCTCGAACACGCTACGAACGCACATCTGCGGGGTAGTGTTGCAGGTAGTGTGGGGTATTGGGGTAGAAAAATGTTTTTAGAATACGTAGGTAGGTATAAGAATTTTTAGGTAGCGGGAATCGAACACGCTTCTTTTGAATTCCGTTCAAGCGCTTTGACCATTTAGCCATAGCCGAATATTAGAAATATTTTCGGTGTAGTTTTTTTTCTTTCACGACTTACCTATTTATGAGTTCGTAACCTATTTTAGTTCATATAAATATATTACTTTGAAATGTATTATTTCATCTCTGTAAAGTAATTGTAGATTTTAATATATCAAAGTAAACGTATCTTAAACGTATGAATTTAATTTTTAATAGCAAAAAAAAAAACTATTTAATATTCAAAATAATCCTCTATTTCTTGTCTTATTTCCATTCACCATTGAAAACAAGGGGCAACGGTTATTTCTTAGTAAAACCAATACGGCATTTCGGCGATAGCGCATGCATTTCACGCGCGGCTGGCTGGAGCCGACTCGCCTATCTATAAGACTGTACAGTACGGACGACGAGTCGTGGCCACTCTTAAACTAGCTGTAGACTGTAGATGATTGCGTAGAAATGATATTAGGAATTTACTTCATATTGATTATTGTCGTCCCAAGTGTATAATATGCAAAAGTTCAGAAAATCTAAACTTGAAAGTGACCACGACTTATCAAGCGTACTATATAAGTCTATACCTGACGTTGACGCTCGCGATCTTATTACCGTCGGGAAAAAAAAAACAAAGGAAGGCGGCAGCGGCCTCGGAGATTTATGGGGGCGCCACGTTCAGCTCCACGCACACTAGCAATGACGGTGACAGCTCGTGGTGGGTCTGTGTGGGTGAGGAAGGGGAGGGAAGAGGGAAGTGAGCTTTTTGGATGACTTGCTTGTAATCTACTGGCGGATTGGGGATTGTGTTTGGTGGTGATAGGATATTGGTTGAAGTTGCAGGATGTTGCGTTGCTGTACTCGTAGCTGTGATACAGGAATTTGAATCGTATTTCTAATGTGTGATGTATTTCTTGGGTGAATAGAAAAAACATGTATGTAGAGGACAGTCTGGCGCAGTCAGTGGCGTGCGTCTGTAAACACGAAAGGATGTGGGTCTGATTCACACTCGCAGAAATTAAATATTTATTGTTTTTGTTTCCTTGCGATGCCTCCAGAATTCGACGAAAAATGGATTACAGAAGTGTCTTAATGGGGCGGAGTATCGTACCACTAGGTTCCCAGGTTCCCTCTGCCTACTCTGCTATGAACAGGATACTCAAAAAATGATATACTGTAGTATAATACATTATTAACCTCTTTACAAAAAGTTGACGCCGTCGTGACGCTGGTCAAGTGGGGTTGTCCATGTGTGACTATTGGAGTTGCAATCTTCTACTACTTCCTTTTCATATACCCATCCCAAAAATCTAAATATTCGTCAAAACAAAAAAAGAACAAACAGAATAACTTAAGTGCTCTATGGCCGCTTTAAAAAAAATCGTAACTATTATTACCTCGGGCCGTTCCACGCGGCTTCCAGGAAGCGCGATGCGGGTCCGACCCAAGGATAGTCCAAGTCTTAAAATACCGTGGGTATTGATTGCCGTCATTAATACCGGGTAGTATTTGCCGAAGGTCACTGTAGAAATTCACGCTGGGAAGAATATTTTTTGAATTTTCTGCTTACTTTTGTTTGTTTGTTCAGATTTTATCTCGACCGGATGTACTGTGTAGTTGGTTGTCTTTAGTCTTGGTTATCGTTATTCTTATTATTTATTTATATTTTTTGTGTTTTTTTTATTGTTTATTTTAGTAATTATTACAGGAATGCAAAAATTAGTAAGTACTAAATATAATAATTATTGTTTGTTTGTGAACATACGTTCTTTTTGTACAATATAGTACGTTCTTCATTATTTTTGACTGCGAGAAAATTAGCGTATTACAATTATTTTAAATTATGAATGGTTTTTAATTATTTAAAAAATAAACAAGAATATATTCTTCTCTGTTATACTTTGCAATGCTTCGCGCTGTACCTCGTAGATAGGTGCTCGGTAGGCAGAGGGAACCTAACGTTAAAACTCTCAATTCGTCACTTTCCACCGAATTTTTGAGACGGTGGCGGAACTCGACGCCGTACTTTGTCTATCTACATAATAGATAAACTAAACCAACTAAAAACCTTATTCCTCCATAAATTATCCACGAAACTTAAATTCAGCACACATGCTCAAAAGTCTTGACATCCAGCTTTCGGGAAGCGTACGAGGGTCTGCCCCGGTCCGAATATTGATTGGTACGTCTATTAATAGTGCCACGAGCTCGCGTCCACGGTCCACGTCGCCTTTCCGGTGCCCATTTCACTAATTGCTCCGTATCGGACGCGATGCATGTCCTCGTTGAGTGCTGGCTGGCGGCGCACTCGTTTTAGATAGGGTAATTTAGGTGCCCGGTAGGTACTAGTACCTAATTTGTATGTATTTGTGGTAGTGGTGTCTGCCAGTTTTGTTTAAGATGGTTTTCGGTTGGTAGATGTTTGATGGGTGATTTTGCGTTTTGCGTTTGGAATTATTAGTCTGTTTTCCCAAGAAACGGAGAACGGAGTGTCTTAACACTAGTATCCCTCTGCTTACCTTGTCGTGTGCGGGATACAGCGTGAAGCTGATTTATTTATTTATTTTTACTCATAATATATTTCAAAGGCGAGCAAACCAATCTCCTACGTAACATTAGTACGAAATCACCTGCTAATTGCTCCACCGTTCGCGCGGATATAAAAATTTCCCGCGGGAACACCTCAATTATGTGCAAATGATAAGAAGCTTCCACTGCACTGCCTCACCTTATATAGAGAGAGAGGTCTCTTTGAATAATGATAATTATCTAGATCGATTCTTGAGTATGTGGAAAGATACGTGCTTATTCTTTGGTAGGTACGTCTGAAGTGTACGTTTATAGCTTTAGGGTTCCGTATTTAAAAAGGTAAAAACGGAACCCTTATAGGAGCACTTTGTTGGCCGTCTGTTCAAGGCCAGTTATCTTAAAATCGCATAGACGTATCCAGCTCTAATGAATATTAAATATTCAGATCTATGGTTCCTTAAAACATAGAAACCATAAAGCTTCTAGGACAACGTAATCAAAAGATACGTGCATCTATGCATCGATTTTCCTGCATTTTATGCGAAATACGCTGCGTAATCAAAATCTATAAGGTACTTCCCGTCGACCTACAATCCCAAATTTAGTACGGAAGCCTCGATGTGGGAGTTCGACTCGCACTTGACCGTTTTTTTAATAAACGTCGTTAAGTTAGCCCGTATATTGGGATTCAGAATTTTAATATATTAAAAAGAGAGAAAGAAGTTTCCGCATTTAAGAAGTAGATTTGGAGATCAATCCATAACAGTTACTTAACAAATTTATTTAGAAAACGTATAAAAAATTGAACGGGTAAAACGTAGAAAAACGTAAATGTAAACGTAGAAAAACGTAAAACGGGAAAAATTGAACGGATTATGAACCCGCGTCTCTTGCAAACCGTCCATAAGTTAGTAAACAAAGGTACTATTAATAGTTATTTTCGCATAGTGTCAGTACAATAACCTCCTTTACCGAGGGTTGCAGGAAGTGTCATGCGGGCCGTCTCAGCTCTGAATGCCAGGTGGTGTGCAACGTGCTCCACACTCTAAATGTCATATTAGATAAATGATAAAATGGAATTACTTCAACCGTTTTCCTGATCTGGCTACGTACGGAGAGAAACTGACACGAGGTCTTTAAGAGTTTAATACTGTAGATTGTTTTGCCAATAAGGGTTTGTTTTTTAATTTTGTTTTTTTAAATCTGCAATTATAGCGTTGGTTTTTGCCATTTAATACGTAATAGCACCAGAATTCGGTGGAAAGCGGGGATTGGAAGTGTCTTAATGGGAACTTTACGCTAGGTTCCGAGGTTCCCTGGTATGTGCGGAATACGGCGTGAAGCTAAAAATTTTCACATGTAGGTAAGTAGTAGATATCTATGAAATAAATTTTCTATTCTTACTTAGTTTCTTTTTTGAAATTGTGTCTTAAAAGGTGATATTTACTTTATCTGTATATTTTTTCTGGAGTCAATCATTTGGTCCGATACCGATACAAAAGTGATTTGGAAATTCTTTTATGTTCTTTGATTTTTTTTGATATTCGTGTTTTTGACGCAGGTGGAAAAACTATTCAGGTTTGGTTAGGGTCAATTGTTTACAAGTGGAATAAAAGGATATTCGTAAAAATTTTGTATATTACTTATATATTTTTGTATATATATAAAAAAATTATAACTACAAACTTAAAATTCTGCTTTTCAACTTTTTCATATTTGAGACCAGTCGTGGAGCGGGGGTAAACGCGAAAGTACAAGGAGTTGTGGGTTCGCTTCCCGCTCAAGGAAATGAAATATTTAATATTTCTATTTTCTTCGATCCGGTGTGGAGGCAAAGCGAGGCTTTGACTTCCGCCACTCAGCATGCTGCCCTTCAGAATTCGGCAGAATGGGGACAGGGGTGTCTTAACATTAGGTTCCCTGTGCGCACCCTTCTATATCTATATTTCTATACTTATTATGGACATTACATAACATTTCTCGATATCATATGCCTTGTTTGGTTATCAAATATTTATATTACAAATTCTAGTACTAAGAAATAACCAGCAAAGTCTAATTACATTCGTTTGAAAGTATTAGAAACCAACAAGGCGACGCCGTTATACCAAATGTGTTGCTGAAGAATTTTTAGAGACCCGACTGCGAAATGTCAGAGTGGTTAAATTATTTTAATTCATTTGTTTATTGTATCAATAATTTTGAAAATAACTAACGATCACACGCGGCGTTGCTCGCTTTAATTACAGCTAAATTATATAAAACTTTTACATAAATTGTTGCTTATGTATAAGCTATGTTGCTGTGAAGTTTCATCTTATTACATTTAGTAGTTTTTACGTGAAAATGGAACAAACATCCTTCCTCATAACCTCCAGCTTTCATATTTATAATGTTACTAGCTCGTGGCTTCGCCCGCTTGTAAATCAAAATTGTTTAATTTCTCATTTGAATTACTTTCGTATTGTAGTATTTTTTTTAATTTTAAGGCAATATTCATACATTGAAAACTAAAGTTTCAGCCAGTCAGTCAGTTTATATTGATATTACTTTTTTATTTAACCGATTTAAATAAAACTAACTAAAAAGCTAAACAGTTTCAGAGATTAGCGTGAACAAACGCACATAAAATAGACAAAAATGGTAAAAACAATTGTTTTCGTTTCTATTCTATTTGTAAATGAAATAAATATTTTATTCCCTCGAGCGAAGATCGAACCTACGACCAGTCGCGTTAACAGTCACACACTTGACCCCTTCCCCGCGACTGCCCCCCCCCCCCCCCCATATAAAGATAATAGTAAGATTTACCTCTTGTCTACACAAATTCTCATGTAAAATTTAACAGCACGCCGTATAAGGATATGACAATGAAGCAGTCAGTCACCCGCTCCCACTATGGACGTATCGTTAATTAATGACGAAGCAAAGCCGCGGTACATTCCTATATAAAACGGACCAATTAAAGAAAGCCTTAAGTTAAACATAATTTATTCTAATTAAATATGTTTATGTGTTTGTCTGTTGTTGAAAAATTGTAGCACGTTTTTTTTGGTTTTGCTAATTCAATTTCAATATGGCAATGTGATTGATATTGTTTTAATTATTTAGGGTTTATTTTTTTTTAACTCAATGTATATAGCAGGGTAGGCAGAGGGAACTTAGTTTAAAGATACTCCGTTCCCTACATTTGCCCCAATTCTTGAGAGTAGCGCATGTAGAGTAGTGGAACTCAACGCCGTGATTTGTCATGATATAAGAGGCTGGAAATAAAACAAATTCATTCCCCCGAACAGGAATCGAACTCGCTACAACGACCTCATCAGCGTTTATCCAATTAAGTGATTGCAAATTAACTAAAATACCCTATATTTTTTACCGTAGAGATTTGAAAACACGCTGTACACGCCGACCTACGAAACCTTGATACGGTTATTAAACTTGTATGTGAAAAAAATATACCAAACTTTTATTAAGCTAATATTATAATGTGATATATTTATCGCTCGGCGTTGGATTCCGCCACTCAATACGCAACACGTCCAGAATTTGGCAGAAACTGTGGAGCGGAGTGTCTTAACACTAAGTTCCCTTTGCCTGCCGGGTTACATGCGGGATACAGCGTGAAGCGCGTACAGCACAATGCGATGAACTATTCATCTTGTCGCTAGCTTATCTGTCGGTTACTATAAATAATATTTTACTTCTACAACTATCTTTAACTTTCAAAAGCTCATTTAGATTCGCCGATGTGAGACCAGAGGTGGTAATCGTCCATCTCGGTAGGTACAAGGGAAAGTCGTGCGTGACAAGCTTCTAGAAAGTTCGCCGTAGACACTGACCCGCTGCGCTGGGCTGTCACGCGGGTGACGCGTGCCGCTGCTGACTCAATGCCGATCGATTAACTTGAAACGAAATTGCAAATAAAAGTGTATTTAAATGTACTTTTGTTGGTTATTTTATTACGGCTGCGTTAAGTTACGTAGGTGGACTGCCGGGTACCTAGTAAGTACCGTATAAGGTTATGGAGATGGTATTCCTTTTTGTATTACCTATGTTGGTATAGTGAATGTTGCATAAATTCTTTTCTGCCGTATAGAAATATTTAGTGATAACTTGATAGATTTTATTTGTTTAGTAATAGATTTCGTGGTTTTGGTTTTGTAGATGGCGGAACCGAACGCCGCGTAACGTTCCAAATTTAAATATTCCTTCAACTCGAATTCGAACTCCAACCATTAGTTTTAGTCAAATCCATCTCAATTACGCCACAATACAGTACTAATGACTCATTTTATAATAATTATTTACTATATATTTATGTTTTAACAAATCTAACTCTATACAACGATTGCATTTTAATTGGCATCTCGTCTCGTTGCCGAGGTGGTCACGCGCGTCACCGGCCGCGGCATCTACAGTACGTAGGTACCTACTAGGTACCTACAGTATGTACAGTATCTATATTATCTATACTATATATACTATACTATATATACTATAATATAATAAAGCGGAAGAGTTTGTTTGTTTGTTTAAACGCTAAGATCTCTGGATCTATTGGTCCGATTTACTATGTTTTTGTTTTGTATGAAAGCTGCATTCTTCAGAAGTGCTATAGGCTATACAGGGTGGAATTGTCAGCGCCACTTTAAATGAAACCACAGTTTTAACTACTCTATAAAAGCCTAATATAATTCGGAAAAAAAAATAATTCTCAAAAATGAAAAAGTTTTTTTTTCAAACAAAATAAATAATAAAATTATCGTTTTAAAATAAAACGCCATTTGTAAAGTATAATATAGGCACGCACACACTTACCTGTCAAAGCGGCAACGTCGCATACGTATGTGTGCGTGACACGAAATACAGGTATGGATAAAAATCGTGAAATGTAAAAAAAATCCTACGTCCAAACCGTTGAGGTACCTTGATTATTTTTTTTAATTCTGGGTTTGAAATATTTTACCCTATATGCAGTTTCAGTAAAAGAAGCGCTGCCTCTTCCACCCTGTATAATATTACATTACACATATATACGGATAAATTAAAATACTTTCTAATTTGGCATGCAATTTATTCTGCCATGTTAATAACAACCGTCGTTGCATATCAACGGTTTGCAAAGTTTCTTTGTAGTTTTAAGAAAACGTCACCCAAAATGAACTTATATTTTGATATTCATCCTTATAAAAATAAATATATTATATAATATTTAATAAATATTCTTATAGTTCAAACAGGCGTAGCCGCGTCCGGGTCCACTAGTATTGTATATATCTACAGAGTACCTACAGTATACCTTCAGTGTACAGTGTAGAGTGTGTGACAAATGCCGATGTAATTACTTGCTAAGCCAAAAATATCTTTTATATAGGAACTTAAGGTTTCTTTTTCAATTTCACTCTGTGTGGGCAGAGGGTACCTAGAGTTACGATTCTCTGTGATTTTTTACCGAATTTGTGAGGCATTATGTGTTGAATGGCGGAACTCAACGTCCCGCTTTTGCCTTAGTAGAGCGAAGAAATTGAAATATTATTTAACCCACTAGTGGGGTCGAACCCACAAACTTCGCGTTGTAGTCTTACGTTTGTAACCATATGCCGCGATGACTTCTGCCTGTAAAGTCGATGGTCTGGGGTTCGATTTCCATTCGAGGAATGATTATATTTAAATTGTTTTCTTTTCGAATCTAGTTTCCAAACACTTAGTTCTATATGCCTACCCTGCTATGCGAGGGAGAACTATGGGGTTTTTTTAATTACTTGTAAAATTTGTTTTCAATTGATACCTGTATATTACGAGCGTAAGAATAAGTCCTCATACATAATACTGTTGTACACTGACCTTTTAGTGTACTTCGCCATATATCAGAATACCGTATTCTATGCCTAAAGAAAGCAGTTAGTTTATAAATAGACTAATTATTATTCTTAATGTTGGAATTATTTATTTCAAAGGCCAAAGTGCGTGAACTTTCCAATGAAACGTGTAAAAACAGAAGTTAACATAGGTTAACGCGATGAATGATTTAAATTTTAAATTAATTATTTAATATTATGCTATGGATGGGGCGTTTTATAGTTCTATTGAGTGTTTACTATCCGAGCGGGGTGTGCAATGCGGTTGGTGAGTTGTGGCCACCAAAAAGTTAGCCTTTTTAATTTTGCTCATTGTTCGCTCGGTATGAAAGTATATGTATAAAAACTAAGATTTTTTTTAAAATTGGATCTGCTTACCTGTATAAAGCTAATTTTAGAGTGCCACAACTCGTCGGCCGTACTGTACGCTAGGGTTGCGTCATCGCACCGGTGGCGGATATAGCCGCGATCGATCAACATCTTGTTTCCTTTTATTTTTGCTCGACGCGACGCTACTTTGCGGAACCCAGCGCCAGCGACTCTTCAATAGGTTGCTTTATTTTCTTCATGAGTCGTGAGTGGTAATATTCATTGAGAGATTGCTGTTTAAAATATATATTATATTTTTTTAGCTTCACGCTGTATCCCGCACATAGGAGGGTAGGTAGAGAGAACTTGGGAATCACTCCGTTCCTATTAAGACACTATATTAAACAGACATAACTTCGTGTGAAGGATTTTTTTTTATTTTTCAGGGCTAATTTGAAAGACAGTAATTTATTTCGTTTTTTTTTTAATATTAGCTGTAAATGATTGTTTTTTAAAAGCTACTCAAACTAGAACTAGACAAAATTATTTTTAGGTATTTAATTTCTAAGAGTCTTGGTGTTTGGGCAATCCAAATTTTTCTACGTAAGAGAACAGAGATTTGAGTTTGCTTTTTTGAGGAAAAATGAACCCACGATTCCAATATTAAGATTTTTTTTCCCAAATTGAACCCACGATCCCAATTCTAATAATATAATTATTCACGGTCGTCTCGCGAGGTCGGTCGAAGTGACGTAGGTATTATTAATACAGCGATAATCGAGCGTTGTATGCACTTGCGACGTGGTGATAAGGATTGACGTACTCGTATATTTTTATTTGTATTTTATTGTTTTTTAACGTGTGAATTTTCTTTTATTTTAAAGATTTTTTGTAAGAAATAAATAATAACTTTAACTATTTAGTAAAACATAGTGATCTTAGATCTCGAATGAATTTGAAACATTTAAATAGAATATAACTGTTTCCATAGTGGTGTTACGTATGTCCTTAAATAAAATGTATCTAATATAATATTTAATTAAGTTGTTAAGAAACTTAGCTCAGCTACTCAATAAAATGTAAGCCTATAATATATTTTACAAAAAAATTTTTAGTAAATAACAAGAAAATACTAAAAACATGTACAACTTAATATTTAAAAAAAAAATAAGTTTAAAATTTTAATGCATTTTTTTTTGTTATTCCAATTCAATTCTGCATACAATTGAGCTAATCGTCGATAGGTCAGTCAGTCACCTTTTCCTTAAATACATAATATATTTCAATTATATTTTTAGTCCTTTACATGAATTTTATTAAACTAAAAAGTATATGAAGATTTCTATATAAAATTATACATATCCTTTGAATGACTTAGATTTGGCAGAGAGAATGAGTGATAAATTATTCCGCTCCTATAGACAATGTTTAGGCTGTGGTTTCCCTATAATTATTAATAATTAATAATTAAATGAAAATAATTTTATGTCCCCAGTAGGAATCGAACTCACAGCCATTCTATTCTAGGCGGATTCTAGTCAACTGTGCCACAAGAACCTAACAATCATTACTTGTATAGCCAAAAGTTTTCTCACCTGCATCACGAGCTCTCCGGCGTTAAAGATCTTATCTTGATAAATTCGGACGGAAGTGTAAATTAAGTTTTGGTGAGGCTGACGATATCTCACAAAGTTTAACGCCGCGTCCGAGAGTTCCGGCTCGAATAGGTATAGGTAGCGAGGTAGGTAGGTAGGTAGGTTTGTACGTGAGACCGCGGTAATGGGTGTCGGGTAACAGAGGAAGTTGGTTTTTTCGCAATATTTCTTTATAAGGATTTCTTTTATTTTGTTTGTTAAGGTTGAGTAGAGTTTTATGAAGTATTTACTTGTTATTAGCTGGTTTTTTGTTTGAATTTAAGCAAGTCGTGGTTTGGACTAGTGCGATTGTAAACGCAACGGGTAATGGGTTCGATTTCAACTTGCGGCAATGAAATATTTAGTATTTTCATTCTGGTAACGAGGCAAAGTGCGGCGTTGAGTTCCGCCACCCAACACACAATGCCTCCAGAATTGAGAGGAAATTTGAGAAAGGAAGATGGCAATCCTGCCTACACTGCTATGTGCGGGATACAGCGTGAAGCTAAACAAAAACAAAAGAATAGCTGTTATAGTTGATTGTGGAAGTGTCACACATATTTATGTAATTCCTTACTCGCTGATAATTAAGTTACTGCGTTCAACCCGGTCCTACATACGAGTACGTAAGTCTTATTGATTATACGATCATCTTCATTCCAATATGGAGGCCGGTACAAGGATATGGGTTCGATCCCCATTAGAGGGAATTAATTATTATTTCAATTCGTCACTGTGGCACCAAGTTAAAAGCTGGGCGTTTAGTTTCGCCGATAAATATAACGTAATGCCTCTAAAAATTCGGCATAAAGTGGGGAATAGAGTGTCTTAACACTAGATTCCTTCTGTCTATCCTGCTGTATGCGGTATATAGCGTGAAGCTGATTTATTTATTTTTTAAATATTACATCATATACTCTTTATTGAAAGTCGGTCAAACCTTTGTTCTAACCAACCTAGCAACAGATTTAGCGGCGTAAATTCCCAATTGTCTTTTATAATCATCGGGGCCAGTCCCGGGGCGTCGTCCGCTGCCGCTACCTGAACGTACCTGGTTAACTTAGTTTTAGTTTCCGAAAGACTGCTCCTCTCAACAGTCTGTATCTCCCGGGGCTACGAACCCCGGACCCGCTGCCCGCTGCCCGCTGCCCGTGGACCGTCTGCCGGTGAATAATTGAAGTGCGGAAATTGTTTAACAAATCCTAAGTTAGGGTAGTTTGATTTTCAATATTTACTATTTGGTGTGTTTTTTTTACTAAAAACTGGTCAAGTGCATGTGCAAGTGCTGGGACTCATTCACCATCCGTTCCGTATAGTTTCGGGGCTGGTTAGGGTTTTGAGGGTTTAATCATATCACAGTTTTTCCAAGATCGAGCTGAAAGCCTAACTTTGTCTTGTTACCAGAACGGGGAAACGAAAGATAATTCATTTTCCGAGTGGGAAGCTAACCCACAACCGACGCGTTTACAGTCGCACGCTGTGCTACTGCGTTACCACGGTTTTAATTAGTTCTAGATTTTTTTTATTATTATGTTTTGATTTTCAAAACCATTTACCACAAAAGTATATAGCACATTTACGTAAATCTCTCGAAGGCGAGGCGAGGCGAGGCGAGGCGAGGTAGGCGTCGCGACGCGGCCGACGCGGTCGTGGTCGTGACTCATCAATCGCGAATCTAATGACGGTCGGATATAAATAAACGGCGTTTGTCGCCGCCGCGGGTCGCGGGCCGCGGGCACGTGCACGTGGACCGAGAACTATTGACGTAAGACTTTTGTTGTGTTTCAATTACCTGTTCTGTCATGCCAAGTGACGTTCTGGTATATTTTTTAGGTATATACTTTTTGAAATATATAGCAAGGTAAGTAGAGCAAGAGTAGTGTTAAGACACTCAGTTCTCTATGTTTTGTTTTGTTGCCATACCATTTTTTTATTTCCGGTTAAGTGAGCAACAAATCCCTGAAAACCTCCAGCCTCCAGAATTTGGCGGAATGTGGGGAACGGAATGACTTAACACTAGGTTCGCTCTGCCTGGGGTGCTGTGTGCAGGATATAGCGCATTTATTTTATTTATTTATAATCTCATGAAAAGATACGATCACCATAATTTATAAGTATAGTCGTATATCTATCTATCTCTTTATCGTCTATAATATAAAGGCTTTGGATAGACTGGGCAGAATGATCCAAGCCTATTGTACGCCCATAGATGGTCATAGGCCTTCCCCAATTATATCC
The DNA here is from genome assembly GCA_016802625.1 of Heliconius numata. NCBI lineage: Eukaryota > Metazoa > Arthropoda > Insecta > Lepidoptera > Nymphalidae > Heliconius > Heliconius numata. The sequence continues at coordinate 753,645 of JAEBDU010013188.1, forward strand.
ACGAACGATCGCTTATATTAAATCAAAACCAATCTAAATAAAGTTCTAAAAGAAAAAAAAAAAATGTTTTTCAAAAATTAATAGAAGAAGAGAGAAGAAGAGAAGAGAAAGGCTTATTTTTTATCATTTTCAACAATTTAAATATTTCGCCTTTACTACCTGTATTCGTTTATGTTAAGACATTATTGTATTAACAATCTCAACTTTGATATTTACATTGCAATATGCATCAATCTTACACTAACAAGAACATTCGCGACGCAACGCGGATATCTCTCGGCTCGTCCATCATCAGCCATTTCTACTGAACAGGTAATTGCCCCATACTAATAGTGAAATCTTTTTCTTGTTTCATATGTTTATTTAATGTTAAATATTTTAAGGTCAGTCATGGCGCAGGGGTACAAAGTGGGACTGTAAACGCAGCAGGTTGTAAGTTCGATTCTCATTCGAGGAAATGAAATATTTCATTTTATCGTGCTGGATACAGTGCAAAGCTGAAAAAAGATTTTGGAGAGCCAACAGAATATTTAATTACACAATCTTCCTTTCTTCGCTCTGGTGTCGAGGCAAAGCGCGGCGTTGAGTTCTGCCACGCAATGCCTCCAGAATTCGCAAGAAAGTGGGGAACGGAGTGTCTTAACACTAGGTTCCCTCTGCCTACCCTGCTGTGTGTGGGATACAGCGTAAAGCTAATAATTACACAATTTATAATCATCGATTTATGTATTCATATTATAATTCTCGATCCATACAAGGATACTCTCTCTCTCTCTCCTTAATTGGTAAAACAATTTCTCACCTACTTTAGTGTAATATATTTTATTAAAAATTATCTATCCATACATATCCATCTAAAATATAACATTTTCGTTCTAAAATTCATAATGTGGTGCGCAAGCGCAACGGCCGGTGGCAGCGAGTGAGTCAGGGGCAGGGCACTCCCACGCCGTCGCCCCACGAGGCGATTGCCCCCCGCCTAATTACACGCGTGTTCCGCGGGTTCCCGTTGCCCGCGGACAATGGACCTTTTGTCGTCGATAAGCTACCTAAGCATATCGTAGATACGAATCCATTATGAGGTTGACGGTAAAATGGGCCTATCTTTGTTTTGTTGTAGGTTTAAATTTTGTTGTTATTATTATTAATAGTGGGGATTGTTATGTTTCAATGACGAAAGCACGTGTTCAGGTGATTTGGGCGTGTCTAGAGAATGGACAGAGTAAGAGCGAGAGGTAAAAGTGGCATGGGAAGTCCCTGGTTAACCTTCAAGAAAACAAAATCGATGGAACTGGAGGAAAGACGTTAAAAGCATGAGGACCGTTGAGGAGCATGTATAGGTTGATGACAGTGGGCGAAGCGAAAGAGATATGTGGAGGCACTAGCTGTATCTGCTGTTTCATTCTCTCTTGCTAACTTAGTTAGATATAAAGCGTAATGCTAAATGAATATACGAGTATATTAATATTATTTTATATTTGAATTCTGCTCAGGGATATTTCTATGTCTAATTCAATAGAATTGTTCTGTTCACGTCATCACAAGTCTATTATTTCTTATAGAGTATTTTAATGTTATTCATTTAAGTTGAACTTTCTGTGTTCAATAATAGATGAACGCTGATGTGAATTCATGATGTCTAACGTGTCGATTGACCTTATCTATAAAATAACGGCCCGTTCTGTCTTTGTTTGTTTATTCTTTTTTTTAATTTAAAGTGTAGTAGAAATTAAAACACATGCTGTATAAGCTGTATAATAATTGATAGTGTATACACCTCAATTATATAAATATCAGTAAAATTTGTTTGTTGCAATACTTTTTTTTGGTTTTTAAATATTTCGAATTAAATTTGGTTTATATTTTATGAAAATATCTAATATTATAAAATTTTAATTATAAATTATTTGAACTAACCGTCATTTACCTCTTATATACAACTTAATTAATAATATTAATAATAATTAACCACAGCCTTATATTATAACAAAGTTAACCGAACATGCGTTTAACGCGTGTATAAAACGACATTCCATAACGAAGTAGTTAGATAAGTAACGGTAGTGCAGTAGTTATTAGCAATTCGCGTTTCAGTTAGTCAAAGTTCAAATTCAAAATTTTCTTTGTTCGAATAGACTATTGTAAGCACTTTTGAATGGTTGAATGGACATACAAAAAGAAAATCAACAAATGATAAGATTGAGAGTTTCTCCTTTAATCCTTTATCTATGTTGTGTTTAACCTTTATCTATCTAGATGGTAAACAGAGAATGTAGTGTCAAAACACTCCGTTCCCCACCATCCGTCCGAATCCCAAACATTGCTTATTGAATGGCGGAAATCAACGCTATACGTTGTTATATAAGAAACCGGTTAAGCGCGAATCGGACTCGACCAGCGAGGCTTCCGTACCAATTTCAGGAATGTAGGTCAACGGAAAGTACCTCACAAAGTAACTTACAAAAGTTGTCAAACTTACAAATGGTCTTGACAGACGGACAGACGGTCAACAAAGTGATGCTAAAAGGATTCCATTTGACCATTTAAGCCCACGGAACCCTAAAAATAATCTTCCTACGTGGAGTTTGAACTTGCAACCATAGCATTTACAGTCAGATGCTGCCCGATGACCTTTATTAAGTTAAACTTATAATGCTATACTAAGAAAAGGAACCTAATAACTTAGAAGCATCAATAGTAGTAATTCGCGTTCCGAATACCAGGAAGTTCGGGTTCCCGGTCGCGTTTCACGTAACGTGGGTGGCGGCGTTCGTCGCGGCGCGGTCAGTGTAAAAGTATCCGTTTTAGCGTTTCCCCTCACAAAGAGTAGATGCAACGCCGCAGCTGCGCCGTGTTTTTAACGTGGATTGCGAAAACACGGTCCATTGCATGAGCGGTAGCGGGGAATTATAATTTATATAGTTATTTATTTTATTTTCGGTTTGTATATTTGTTTATTGTTAAATTTTATGTTGAGGCTAGTTGTTACTCAGGGGCGTCAAGTGTGTGAATCTAAACGACTGGTTGTGAAAACTCAACACGCAATGGCTTCAGGAGTTGGCGAAAAATGGGGAGCGGAGTGTGTCAACACTAGACTCTCTCTGCTTCTCTTTACATGCGGGATATATGAACCTTGAAAAATATTAAATTTCCTAAATAAAATATCAAGTGATCGGTTAACTATTACAAAAATGTTTTCCATGAAATGCTGTTCAACTTGCTGTACTTACCTCACTTTATTTAGTAATAGGATTTGAAAATAGTTTGTAATTTGTTATTTCTCATAATATTCTGGTTCAAACAAATTAAATTTTACTATGCCATATCGTAAAAGGGGAGGCGGAGGAGGAGCGAGGAGTCTTAAGGCTTCACTATAATACCTATTCTGCTTGCGGTGGTGGCGTGTGATACATTGTTTGCAGCGGGAACCCAGCTGTGTCTGGAGGCATGGTTTTTAACGCAAATTGCGAATGTGGTATACGTGGGAGACTGGCGCGTACGAAGCTTATGTGGGTTATGATAGATTTGCCTATGTATAAACTATCTATTTTAGTTTTAGGTTGTCGAATAAAAAAGTATTAAATATGATGTAAAAATAAGAAGAAAATATTATTATATAAAGTGAAAATCATTTTTTGAAAGAATAACTGTTGAATTACTGTAGTGTAAGTGCCAGTGGTAGTTTCATGTGAAAATAACGATGTATAATATTGACTAAGAGCTTTTAAAGAATGTCAAATTATTTATAATGGCTTTTTAAAAGAGTTTACTTACTAAAATAGAAAGTAAAATATTTAGTAACGTAAACACATATTATTTTTTGATATTTGTATAAAAATAATACAAACATAGCATTGAAGTTTATTTATTGTCCTATTTAATTCTGCTATAGTTGGTGAGCGCAGTAAAACAATTCCAAGAAGATATTTTATTTTTACTATAAAAACGTTTAATGAAATAAAATGTTTTTTTTTTATTATCATATAAATAACAATTAACATCCCAAAAACCCACCCAACCCGCTGCCTCCCAACACCGCGCCCCACGAGCTAGGTGGTCGCGTACCGCTGACGTCGGCTGCGCGCGCGCAGATACCGCGCTGACTCACGCGGAAAGGACAGGACGCGGACGCGACGTGAATTACCGACTCGAATATACACTGTATACACAGTATTAGTATCTGGCTGGCTTCGTGTTGCAATGCTATTATATAGGTATGAGTGGGTTGCTTGGTTGTTTTAATGGCTTTTGTTGTTTAGGTATTTGAACCCGCGAAGCTTGGAAATCGATCGAACGTTTTAATCGCTAAGTTTTGTCTATATTCTTATATTTGTTACATTTTTTTTATGTTGTTAAACATTAGGTTGAAATTATCAATTGGCAAGAGTGAATTGCAAGAATGTCCTAAATGCTAGTTCATTGAATATTTAAAATGCAAGTTATGGTACACTTGGGAAAAGAAAATACTTTTTTTTTAGAAAAAATATAGAAATTAGAATCTGTGCCTCCTGGAAACCGTTCAAGAGCTCCATCGTTATGTCAGTATTATTCTTTTTTTTCATTTTCGTTTAGATGGTTGTAAGTTCAATTCCCACCCGAGCGAATAACATTGTTAAAGGAAAATGGAGAACTAGGTTAGTTATGTTAGTTAAAAGTCTATATTTAAACTCGAGCTAAAAATCACGTCACAAATGACCATGTAATATGATAAAGTTAACTTTATTAGGTACTATAAATAATATAAGTAAAAGTTTCACAACAAATAAAGATTTAACCATTTTTCAAGGTGCGCCTAATAAATTTAAAATACAATAAACGTTGATTTCGACAATCGCTAAAACATGTCATCCCTTATAATAACATCATATTTAACTGCTGAATACTAAATTAACTACGCTCTCAACAAAAATAAACTTTTACACCTTTTATTAGAGTTCAAGTTCGTATAAAATTCGTAAGGCTCTGATAATAACAACAGGGCAAAGAAAAAACCAATGTAGCACGAGCTCTACGTTCCTGTGTTTTTGTGTGAACGGCAAACTTATCGAGGAACCTCGTGGTTCAATTTCCACTGGTCGATTTATTGAGTCGTGTCGGAAAGTTTTGCAGATATTGAAACGAATGGCTCCACCTGTTGAGCGGCGAGCTCTTGCCTGCAACTCTGTTAATGGTCGTCCCTATTTGCGGAATGGTCGCGCGTTTGTTATGGATTTTGAAATATATTTGAATATCTATTATATATTGCTGGTAAGTACTGTTTTACTGGTGGTATTTGTTTGGTGTGTTTTGAACTAGAATAGTGGTTGAGTGTGTGAAAGTCGACGTTAGTAAATCCATCGGCGTTGTGTTGCACCACTCAACACGAAATGCCTCCAGAATTCAGCAGAAAGTGGGGGAAAGGACTGTCTTAACACTAGGTTTTCTCTGGCTACCGCGGATTTTATTAGATTTTTGGTTCAAAAATATGATCTGTGATAATATTCTTTTACATATATACTTACAATATTGAGAAAAAACAGTCACCAAACAAATGAAACAAACAAAATAGGTAAATCGTAAATAGAGAACCTCACGTCTGTTTGGCGGTTGACAACTTGTTCTACATTTTCGTTCAGTGTACTTCTGACACAGTGTTGCTTTTCTTTATTAATTGAAATGAACTATAGTTTTCAAAACAAAAGGATTTAGACCTAAACATTCATATACAAGGCAGGCAAAGCGAAATTATCGAATAAAAACATTTTTATTTTGATATATTTAAGTCTCAATTTCCCTTACTATATGTCCTAATAATTGTCACTGACTGACTTTATACATTAACGAACGGTACAGTCTATTATATTAACGATTTAAGTAATAACTAATAACCAGAGAATTAAACTAGTTTAGACTTTAGACAGAAGGACTACGAACGAACTGAAACCGTTAAGGGAAGGGTCTCAGTGTTTATTTTCAGATACGGAGTCCTAAAAACATATTTTTTTCTTCACTTCTACACAAGAAATATTTTTCTCACGATTTGTATTCGTCAAGTAATATATGCAAAATAAAAAAGATTAAAAGTAACTCCCGTTCCATATTTAATCCCGATCAGAGCAGTACCAACATCACAGTAAAATCGAACAAAAACAGGTCCCGGAAATCGCACTCCTAATATATAACTAAATGTATACACTAGCGACCCAAGCGCGGGTCCGCCCGCTTAAACTTGTTAATTATTATTATTTAAAAGCTAAATTATAAGAAATGTTTATACAAACTATAGTATTTTTTGACATAATTTTGTAGTTTTTGTTATTCTGATGTATCTCTGTAAAGTTTTATCTAAATCCGTTCACATTTACTCGTACGAAAATTATACAAAATCTATTTATTACATTTATTGTTGTCTATGTGTTATTTTCATATATAAAATATATTAACTTTCATCCAGATAAGAAATCCATTCAGTAGTTTTTGCGCGAAAGCAGAACAAACATCCATTCACACAAACTAACATTTACATTAGTAGTATAACTAAAGCCGAATCGAACGTTCTAGTAAAATCTCATTGAAATTAGAGCGCGAGTTGGTTCGTCCGTTCGTCCGTTTAATTTCGTGACGTAACGCGACCGGCAAGCCAAGCAAAGGGGGCTTATTACTGCTCGCCGGCGCTTTATGGCCGGACTCGGGTCGACGCGGGCCTTTTTTGTCGCGGCACGTTCGGACCACCCCCCGGGACACCCCCCGGGACACCCCCCGGGACACCCCCGTCACGCTCGGAACAGGGGTGAGTGCGACGTTGCAGGGTTGTGATGTGTTCTGTTTTTGGTTGTATTTTTTTTGTTTATGCATTGGTGAGGGTTTTAATTATAATTATGTTTTTGTTTTGTATAATCTATTTGTTAAGGTTGTGTTTATAGTTTCGATTAATTTTGAATTTAAATCAGCTTTACGCTTTATCCCGCACACAGCAGGGTAGGCAGAGGGAACCTTGTGTTAAGACACTCCATTCCCAACTTTCTGCCGAATTTTGGAGTTCAGAGAGTGGAGGAGAGTTGGATTAAATGCGTGTTGAGTGGCAGAACTCAACGTCGCTCTTTTGCCTCGACACCACAGCGAAGATTTGGAAATATAAACGTAAATAAATATTTTGCTTCCTCGGGATCGAACCCACAACCGTCGCGTCGCGCGAACCCCTTGTGCCGCTGCGGTACGACGGCCTCTATGTTAAATAATTTTGAGTATTTAAAATTATTTTAAATAAAACAAAACTATCATATATAAAATAAAAAGACACAAACGTAGGCACCAACCCTAATCTCCAAACATCGTAGCCTTCATTGTAATACCGCGCTCGAGGCCGCGTCGCGTTGCCATAACAACCACCCCGCCCACCTGCCCTCATTAATACGATCTGGACCTGGACCGGTCCACGCCGGACGCCTTGCCAGATAGCGGAGCGTGCTGCAGACATCTACACCTGGAAATTATTAAGACCATAATGGCACAGTGGCGGAAGCGTGTGGCTGTAAAAGAGACGGTTGCAGGTTCCATTGTCAATTAGGAGAAGGGAATGTTTAATGTTCGCATTTCGTCGCTCTGCTATCTGGTAATAAGGCATAACGCGGCGTTGAATTCCGCTATTCAAATGATTTTATTCAAAATAAGAAGTGAAATGCTTTAGTTTTTGAACTTCAAATAATTTATCACCAGTTCACTAAAGTTAATATAATATAATCGATAATATAATCTACTTTATATAAGTACATATTTAACATGTAATATCATAAAAAATCGGTGGAAAGTGGGGAATGAAGTGTCTTAACACTATGTACTTTCTACCTGCTCTGATAAATGTGGAATACAGCGTGAAGTGAAAATTTTTTTAAGTTGTTCACTCTTATAGCTAGGGGTAGGTCATTGTAGAGTCAGCTTTATACTTGAAACGTGTCGTAAGGACTTCTGGGATGTCCAGAAATTGCTGGAACTTCGTTATATATTTATGTTGGCGTAAATAGGGATGTTTTTTGCATTAATTTTGGTTTGGATTGTCTATAATTTTGTCTAAGAATTGTAGGCTTAATTACTATACTATTATTATAAAAGGAATTGTTAAAGTTACACACTCATAATTAGAACATAAAAGATAAATTTGAAGATAAATAAAGTGAAAGAAAAGAAAGTAAGATATGTTAAAACTATTAGAATATTAATTATATTAATATGAATAGAAGAAAATACAGACGAATTGATAACCTCCTTTTCTTACAGAAGTCGGTTAAAAATGGAACTGTTTTTCGCTGGTTTATTCCAGCAGAACTGTCCTGCAAGCCGGTGGTAGCGCTAGTAAACTTGCTTATATAAATAATTTCATTTTGATCTCATAATATTTCAAAGCTCCTAATAATATACAAAATTCCCACCAAAATACACAATTTTACAACAAAGTTAGCTTTACCAACAACTGATAAAAGTAGTTCATTTAAGTAATACCCTATATTCAACCCCACTTCACTTGCCAACTGATATAATTTGTAGTCTGTAAACAGTAGTACTAGCATCCAGGGGCGATTTCCGCGAACTGTTTCTACGCTTCCACAGTATATTATATACAAATACACATTTAACATGCAATATCTCGAAAAATTGGTGGAATGTGGGAAATGGAGTGCTTTAACATTAGGTTCCCTCCACCTACCCAGCAGTATGAATATAGTGAGAAGCTAAAAAAATATTTAAGTTGTAGTCTGTAAACATTAGGTACATACTAGCATCCAGGGGCGATTTCCGCGAACGGTTTCTACGCTCCCACAGTATATTCTATACAAATATTTATTTAACTTGCAATAAATCCAAAATTCGGTAGAAAGTGGAAAATGGAGTGTTTTAACACTAGGTTCCCTCCGCCTACCCTGCAATATGAATATAGTGAGAAGATAAAAAAAAATTTAAGTTGTAGTCTGTAAACAGTAGTAAGTACGCTAGTACCTGGATGCTAATCCAGGGGCGATTTCCGCGAACTGTTTCTACGCTTCCACAGTATATTCTATACAAATATTTATTTAACATGCAATATATCCAAAATTCAGTGAAAAGTGGAAAATGGGGTGTTTTAACACTAGATTCCCTTCACCTACCCTGCAGTATGGATATAGTGAGAAGCTAAAAAAATAATATTTAAGTTGTAGTCTGTAAACATTAGGTACTAGCATCCAGGGGCGATTTCCGCGAACTGCTTCTGCAGTTCCACAGTATATTCTATAGATAGCTCGTAACCAGGTCATCTCATATTCCTAGGTCTAGGTGTGTGTGTATGTATGTATGTCTCTACATAATATAGGAACGCTCCTTGAGGGATTATTGCAACGCTCCCGTGATCTACTGAAATATTGTAAAAGGGATTCTAGGTAAAGGAATTATGTTGTACATGTTAAAATGTATATGTGAAATATATTTTAGTTTTGATTTAATCTGGTTTTATAAGTTACGTAAATCTACACTAATATACTTTATATACAGATTTTTTTTAATAATGTTATAAATTTCCCGCCTCTTATGCATTCTTTCCATTCTTCTCTATATTTTGAGGTAGAGTCCTCTACTGATATTTCTTCATAGCATGATATGCGTAGAAAAGCTTATGTTTAGAAACTTGGTCCGTTGCGGAACTTAACGCTTCGCTTTGTCTTCTAAAGCGATATCTCTATGTACCTCTAACATCAAAATATTGGAATCATTTTTAAAATATTCTAATATTAATTTAATTTCCAGTAAGAATTATTTCTAACTAGAAAATATTCCTTTAGTGTGGAAAATATTTTTTTACTGAATTAATTAATGTTATAATTATTTTTAGTCCAGAAACTTGAGCTCATACTTTTTATTATTAATTGAGATATTTTCAGTAAAATAAAACTTTTTTTCGACTATTTAGCCACAATATGTGTCACAGAGAATTTTTTAGTCATTTTTTTATTAAGAAAAATATTTTTTCTCTATATTTTCTTTGCAGTAGTAACTTGAATGAGAAAAGAGTAATTGACCCCATATTGTCTGAATAGAATATAATTCTAAGATGACTGCGTGGATTACACGCATGAGGAGGAACATGTTTATATAACGATGACTTTAATTATGTTTCTCCATACATACAGTGGTAGGTAAAGGCAGTGTTAATATTGGAGATATTACGTGTTAAATAGCGAAACTTAACGCTGCGCTATGTCTACGATAGTGAGGAAAAGAAAAGATTATATTATATTCCCCGACTCGCACTCCCAGGGAACCCAGTCCGCCACGACGTTAGTTAAAGCGTTTAACGCCACAATATAGATATGTAGGTACATGAATAACACTAAATTTATTTATATACTATAGACCCCCTCGCGGCTTCGTCCGCTACTAATACGAAATGATTTATTTTCTCATCTTAATTATTTTTATGAACTAAAAACATTATCATTTAAAAGACGAATTGTATACATTGAAACTAAAAATTTCAATAAAACCTTTATTTTGCAGCAATATTATCGCAAGCATTTGACATCTACTTTATATTGACACTAAGTTTGGGTGAAAACTGCATTTATATTGGTTAAGCCGTTTCTGTGATTAACATCCTTCAGCACACAGACAAACATGCAATCTAGAAAAAAATATAAAAGCATTGTTTTGATTATTACATTAATTGACGGCATCTATTAAGCCATTTTCTCATATATCCTCCATTTACAGACAGACAACGATAAGTTACAATTTTAATATATACCTATATAGATAGATTTATCTACCTACTAAGTACTCGGTAAGCGAATGCAGACCAAAATTTCGCATTAATCTTTCATGCTCCTTGCTTTGGGTTTCCGTTATCAAATAGAGCAGCAAATATCGCGTTTGCCTCCGCCCTCCGCCCTCTCCGCCTTCTCCGCCCTCCTCGGAGGGAATTAGTAATTTGTACAAAGCTAATGGTAGCTGACCGAGGCTCGCAGCTATCGTCGTCGGGCAAACTACGCTAGCTAGGTACCTACTCGGTTTGTTTTGTTAAAATAACTTGAAAATCTATGGGTTTTTTTTGTTTTTTCTATATGATATACGGTGTTTGGATGTCGGTTGGATAATACTTAATTAATGTTATAGTAGATGAATTAGTCAGTTTATTTTATTAAGGCAATAAATCTTTTTTAGGCCATTCGTGGCGTAGGCACACAAAGAGTACCTGTAAGCGGGATTAGTTGTGGGTTCGATTCGGAATGTATGTATACATATGATAGGGTAAACCTAGTGCTGAAACTTTTTCGTTCTCCACTTTCCACCAAACTCTGGAGGAATTGCATGTTGAGTGGCGTAACTCAACACCACACTTTGCCTCGTTACCAAAACAAGGAATTGAAAATATTAAATATTTCATTTTCTCAACTGTAAATTGAACCCATATCCTGTGCACCACGACTGCCCTCAAAATAATATTATGTCCCGATAAATTCCAACAATATTTATTCCACAATTCGGCGAAAAGTGGGGAATGGAGTGTTTTAATACTACGTTAACTCTGCCTACCCTGCTGTATGCGGGATAGCGTGAAACTGATTTTTTTAAATTTAATGTTCTATTGATTGATTCATCTAATGTCATTAACAATAATCGCCTTGATCTACACCGAAAGCGATTCCCAAGCGATAGATATATAGATAGATACTATATACTATGGTACTTAGTGAGAATTAACAATTTGCTTGGAGCTAATGATGGCGACGCGGTCCTCTCAGGCTAGGGCTTATGACGTTTAAATGACAACTAGGTACTGTGATAGTTCTAAGGAAATACTTAAGATTAGCTAGCTTGTTTTCGCGGTTTTGACTATAATGGGGTGGGTGGGTTTTATATTAGCCCCGGATAGAGAAGTATATTTGAAGACAAATTAATCAAAATAATTTTAAATAGTCTGTAAACGCGACGACTGTTGTCTTGCGCGACGACTGTTGACAAAAAAGGTAAAACCCGTCTTTGAACACCACCACTCAACAAGGAATGTCTTGAAAGTTGGTAGAAAAGACAGGAACGGAGTATTTAATACTAGCACTAGGTTCCCTCTGCCTACTTTGGCTTTGTGGGAAAAAGCAGAAATGAAAATAATTAATTTATCCGTGTGGAAATCGAATCTACGGCTATCGTGGTTACAGCCAGACACTGTGCAATTTTAACATAATTTATATGAACCATAAAAGTGGAGAGATTCAATCAATACAAAAAATGAAAAGACTAACTCTCCCTTACATCAACACTAAAGGTCTCTATGGAACGAATGTTTGTATTAAATAAATATACAGACGACTCTCGACTTCCTGGATTATTTGGAACAAAAAACGAACTCGCAACATGATGATAGGTGATTGCTGGCGAATGCTGGCGCAACCGTAGCCAGCTGTCGTAAGAAGCTAACGATACTTATATATTTATGTATACGTGTTGTTGAAAGTAAGTAAATTATTTTTAAGGGATCGGAGTGTCTTAACACACTTCTCTCTGCCTACCCTACTGTGCGCGGGGTACTGCGTGAAGCTGATTTGATTATATTTGTGAAATAGTAAAATAATTATCCCAAAAACTACAAATGTCTAAAAAAGACTAACAATAGTGTTAAAAGTCAAAAGTAAACTTAACAATAACACTGTAAATAAAATAATATTATAATTTTGTGAATTTGATGAATTAACAGGACCTATTCTTCAACCAATGGAATCTTCCTTCAGATGTCCTGTAAAGTTTAAATGGGCTCCGATTATTTTGTAAAGATGCTTATAATTATTGGGGCTATTGCAACGCAGTCGTACACAGTTTGTTTGTAAACACGCTGGTTGCAAGTTCGATCCCTACGGGGTCGTTAGCGGTGATCATTTACCACTGCTCGTTTGCCCAGTCTTTTCTATAAAAGAAAAGAAAAAACGTGCCGTTCTCAAGTTTGGAAGCGGAGAACACTAGTTTTTCTCTGACTTCCTTGTTCTGGTATGCGGGAAAGTGCGTGAAACCTACACTCAGCGTAATCCGATATACAAAACAATACAATAATAAAAGTAAGTAACAATGTACAATATGCCAATTCCGCAAATGGCATCCGGCAAGGCGTTATCGCCGCAGTCATTAGAGAATCAGCAATTGGCGCGACCGTCTGTGTCGCGCTGAACGATCGAGCCCTCTGGGGGGGCTTACTGCGGTAGTGGGGCTTGTGTTTTAGATATGGTTTTCTACTATTAATGTATTAAATGTGGGTTAATTTGTTGTTTTTTTTTTGTAATTTAGTAATGTGGGTAGTTTTATTTTTTTTAGATTCACACGTTATAGCAGTTGAGTGGTAGAACTCAACGCTGTGCTTTGTCTTGCCACCAGAGCAAGAAAAATATTAACGTTAATAGGCTGTGCTACAGGCCCCAATTGTTAAAAATTATAAATAGTTTTACACCATTGTGGCACAGTGGAGGCGTGTGTGATTGTACGCACAGTGGTCTGAGATCGATTTCTACTCGGCTCCTATGTTCATATACATAATTTAGTGTTCTTAGGATTTAGGAAAGGAGTGTTTTAAGGATTATACCACATCAAAGGATTATAGTATCTGTCGTTCACTAAAGAAAATAACAAAAAAAATAATTTCAATTTTTATATATTATTATAATATACAAAAAAATATTAAACTCGTCAAACTCGATAGCGTTGATGTCTTTTATGAAAGAGACTTGTGAATAATATTATAAGTAAATTGTATGTTGCTTTTTAGTTATTAAAAATTCTAGATTAATTCTCTATTAAACTAGAATTTTATATTCTTTCACTGTGGGTTCTAATCCCGTACGATGGATAATTACGACATACTGCGTTCTCAGCTTTTCGCATCAATTCAAAATCAGATATTGCTTGTTGATTGGTGGAACTAAACGCCGCAATTTGCCTAGTTGTCAGAGCGAGGAAATTAACATATTAAATATTTCATTTCCTCGAGTGGGAATCGAACTCACAGTCTGTCGCGTTTATACTCGACGTGACGCATAGGTCGCGACGTCCTTTCCCATTAGGTAACCAATTTATTTCCGTTCGGGATATTAAAAAAAATGTAGCGAAAGTATCCCAAAGAAAGAAAGAAGCTCGCACGTGTCAATCTCGAAACATCTGCGAGCGTAACCGTCGATCACAAAAAAAACGAATTATTCTTTTATAACCCTTATGTATACAGTGCTAAGGTCTATTATTCTATTATATATTATTAGATTTACGCTCTGGACATATGCGCGTTCGTCCTACATCTGCATCATCATAATACGTTATAGGACTTTTAATGAATGATGAGTTTGGGTTCAAATACAAGTTGTAAAATGCGATCTCGTTACTGAACTTCTATCCCGTGGTTTGTGGAATTAGGTATATGCTTATTCCGCGGGATTTAATTTTTAGCGGTTATTATGGAAATTACTTATTTTTTTTAGTTTCACGCTGTATCCCGCACACAGCAGGGAAGGCAGAGGGAACCTTATGTTAAGAGACTCCGTTCCTTATTTTTCGCCGATTTTTTGATTCTATAAATATTGCAAAAATTATAAAAATAAGCACTTGATTAACATTTAATAGTTACTAACGAAATTTACTACTGTTTTTAAGAAAAAAAAATGCTATGGTAAAACCATCTTTGTTTTGACGGTCTTATAGAAATGCTGAAACCCTCGGAACTTGTTATTGACAAAGGAAGTTAAGGTCTCACCGCTACTATAGATATCTATTGCGTTTATCGTCGAGTTGGCAACGTTCATAGATAAAGTATTACAATCTTGATTTCTAGTACGAACTGTTTACTACGGTTTTTCGTAAGTTTATACTAATAGAGTGTAGAGAAGATTTCTTTGGGTGAAAAATAAGGAAGTAATGAAATAAGTAATAATCCTTTTATTTCTTCGCTCTGGTACCAAGGCCCGGTGTTGAGCTCCGCCATTCAACACGCAATGCCTCGATATTCGGCCGAAAGTGGGGGACGGAGTGTCTTAACATTAGCTTTCCTCTGCCTATCCTGCTATATGCGGATACATGAAATAAAAGAACAAAACTTTAATACTAGTCTTGTATTTTGTTAATTTAGTAATTAGAGAAAAATTGGAGAAAAAACTATTTTTTTTACTGGCAGCTATAAATCAGATCTCGTTAGTATATGTTACCCCATTTTAGTAGTTTACTTCAAATATAATAGTATTAAAAACAAAATATACAATTACTTGCCTACAAACTCACGAGTTTGGCAAGAGATTTTTTATAAATTGAGATTGTAAAAAAAATAAAAATAAAAAAAAAACATCTTTATATGGCATCAATATTTTTTCATTAAATTAGCGTTTATTATCTGTTACTACATTTTTTCAACTGGCAAAGTGACATCATGGTTAATTTTCACTAATAAAAACGTTTCTTGATGCATTCTATAATCTTAAAAAGAGAATCCATCTTCTTTCTCTTCTCTCCATACAACGTGACGTAGCCAAAGTGAATTGTGCCCAACCGGCACGCTCGAAACGCCACAACTAAACAACTGAACTATAATAGATTAGCAATAGATATTAATACGTAGTCAACCCTCTGGTCAACAACTTTAGTTGGTTTCAGAACAAAAGTTTTAGTTCAAGATCAAAATAATACATGTTGCTAACCAAATAACATGTATATACGAAGCGGTCTGGACATGTGAGTGACATATTTGGGAAAATTATTTATATTTTTGGATATTTCTTTTATATATTTTTCGTCTTTATTTCTATCTAGCAACACCAGTTCAGTCTTAAATTAAGATGGCAATCTTGACATTTACATGATTATAAAGTTTATTTTGTCATACAAGCTTTTTATCTGCTATGTAATTTACTTTAAACCAAGTATACGCTCAAAATTTATACGCCAAAGCTCGATTCACGTTTATTCTCCAAGGGACTTGAGCGCAAATATACCGACATACATACTCACCTATATATATATATACACATATATATATATACGTATATAGGTATAACATCGTCGTAGGTGCGGCCAAGAGGCTAGCGACTAGCAAGCAGTAGATTCGGCGTCCGCAATTGTCCGTCAGGAGGAGGGTGGGGTAAGATGGCCACCGTAATTAATTGGCGCGACGCGGGGGCCGACCGCGGCGCGTCTAGCGCGGTATTGCGCGTGTGCTGGTGCCATGGTTTTTGTGGGTTTGGGATAGTATGATTTAGGATTTGGAGATGGGGATTTGTTTTGTTTTGTTTTGTTGGTGTCGAGTTTTAGCATCATGATGTATTCCGCACATAACAGGGTTGAAAGGGAAGTTAGTGTAAAGACACTCCTTTCCCCATATTTCGCTAAATTATGGAGGTTGAGTGGTGAATATCAACGACGCGCTTTATCTCCACACCAAAACGAAGAAAATGGAATTACTTTTAATGTGACTTTTATAAAAAAGTTATTAAATAGGTACTCGTAGAGATGTTTTCATCAGTTCTATCTAAATATATTTTCAATAATAATATGATTTATATTTTAAAAAAATGTGATATTGATTTACTTGATTTATCATAAGAGGTTTAAATATTTCCACAGCACATTACAATAATGGATATTAAGTTAAAAAAATCAATTGTAAGTAAGTACATTTTGATATATAAACTAGTTGTTCCAAAAGTTTGTATAAATGGATTTTGTCTGTTTATTTTTCTCAATTTGTATATAAATATATTTTCCATGTCCCAGATGAATGCACAAAATGAATGGTCACAGCGACGTTGTCGACCAGCGATCCGACCGTAAACGTCTCACCCACATGCCGCGCGCCCGCTTGCCACTCGCCTCGCTACACATCTACGCTAATACCTACCGAAGCAACCAGCGATACCTGATCCCCCACTGTACACACCACCCTCTGATACCGAATACGCAGAGCAGCTCAACTTACGCTAGCCAACTGCCGATACCGCACTATACCATAGTTTGGCGTAACTAGAACTCTAACCGCTAGTCCGTTTCACCCCGCTGTCCTCTCTCAAGCAACTACCAAGAGGAACGCGGCAGATCAAGATATATTGGCACAGTAGCTCATACATTGCGTTTGTGTGTGTGAGAAATGTTAGCGCTAGTGGACCTCGGCTCGCTTAAGCGTAAATTCTGTTGCGTAAGTCAGAAAAGATGTCTGGTTTTCGAGATAGGTCGCCCGGAGATATTGGAAGGGGCTTGCGGCTGGAAAGATTGTTATGTTACAGTTGCTTCACGATAAATGATATAGGTAGGTAGGTAGGTAGGGTTTGTGCTGTGGAAGTTCACGAGAAATGTGGGTCATTCAGACATCTATCTAGCTGGCTGTACGAAGATATTTTTCAATTTAAAGCCCTAGCAACTGTTTGGGTGAATAATTAAATTGTTTCCAAGTTGCTTTTGACACGTGTTCTGCAAAACAATCTGTTAGTTCAAAGTAGGTATATTATTCGAATTGGTTGATTCAATGTGAAGTTAATTGGATTCGTTCAATAGACTTGAGTTTAGATTGTTTGTTGCTTACTACACGAGTGAACTTGAACTTGGTGTCGAGAAATGTGATTTTATATAGATAGATATATTAAGCGATAAATAAGATATTATTTTCAGTATTATAAATGTATAGAATTATTTTTAATTTGCTTCACGCTGTATCCCGTATATGTATATAGGCAGACGGAGGGTAGTGTTAATGCACTGCGCTTCCCGCTTTCTGCGTAATTCTGAAGGCATTGCGCGTTGAGTGGCGAAATTCAATGCCATGTTTTACTATGAACGAAGAGATGAAAATATTAAATAGTTCATTGGGCCTTGTTTGTGTTAATAAAAATTAAGTAAGTACCTATTCGTAAGTAGAAAATTTTAAGTTTACTTTTGTAATATTCTATAAAATAATATAAAAACTAAATTATATGTAATCACAAATTTACATTTAAACATAGAATTCCGGCACTCAACACGCAATAACTCCAAAATTCGGTAAAAAATCGAGAACAAAAGTGTGTTAATGGTAACGGAATGTCTCAACACTAAGTTCCCAGGTTCCCTATGCCTACCCAGCTATATGCGGGATACAAAGTGAATCTAAAAAAGAAGCACGTTACTTTTTAATCGGCTCCACTCAATCCCGCATAGGTATAGCGCTGTTTCAGCGTTTACGCGAAGAATGCTCGAGCGGGCACGTTGGACGTTCACTTGCACGCCTAGATTCCTCTTTATTATGTAAAGTTAATCATGGGGGGGGGTATCTTTTTTATTATCTCTTATCGTATGTATCCGTAGTAGTTTGTGATAGTCCTTTTCTTATTGATTTTCGTAGAGGCCCAGTGGAACAGTTTGACTGTAAATGTAATGGATGGAAGTTCGATTCCGTTTAACAGAAATGATTATTTTTAGCTTTACGCTGTATTTCGAGAGAATTTTTCGAGTCTTTTCGCCGAATTTTCAGAGATATTACAAATCGAGTGAAGGAACTCGATGCCTGTATTTATCTATCTCGGCAGGGAAATAAGAATAATTCAAATTTAAATTCTTCCTACTAGGGATCGAACCCACAACCATCCCGCTTACAGTCAGACCCTACCCACACTGCGCCACGCCAGCTCCGAGTGTTCTTAATTAAACACAATAAATAAGAAACATAATCGAGTATCTAAATTATCCGTAATTTAGATAACATCACCATCGAACACGTCTTCCACTCTTCATTAGTTGGGGAGTGCAAAGAAAGCTGTGGATTCGCGCTTTGAGGCAGATAAGGTGCCAAGTGCTAAAATAGCTGTTTGTTCCGCCGTAACCCCTAACATGTGCTGTTTCTAACTTAATGTTGAAACTTATTGGAATCGTTTCTAATTGGGATGATAATTATGGTTCTTTTTTTATTTTTTGTTAATTAACTCTATTTTTTCGTGGAAAGCTGTTGCTTTTTGTATGGCATAGTGGGCCGAGCTTAGAGATGATTTCCAGGAGGTGCGGGTTCAAATCTTGCAAAGTTTTAATGTTTATTCGTTTTCTAAAAAAGTTCACTTTTACCTGATCTGTCCAAATGTAAGGACATATAAATATTTATACGTATTACTAGATTTTTGTTCATATATTCGCCAAAAAAGACATGGATTGATGATATTAAGTCGTAAATTCTTTATTTTAGATTTTTTATTTTAATTATAGAAATAGAGTTTTCACTAACTTTTGTTTGTTTATTGCTATGGTAAATTCCTTTACAATTCTTATTCAGTATATAAAAAGATCAAACTCGAATGGAAATATTCTTTCGAGTTTCCACAGTATCACACTCTCTTCCTCATTACGAGTCGAATTCCTGTCGGTCCGCTATAAACCGGGGTCCTAGCGCGCCGAATGTAAAATGGGGACTCGTTTTATGTAGACGCCGGCTTTGATGGCCTTTTAAACAGAACGGCTTGGACTTTATGGACCCAGTCCACCTTCTCTGACTGGGTGTGTGTGTATGTTTATATATGTATGTATATGTAATATGTATATATATATATATATATATATATATTATAATATGTTGGGAGAATTACATAGTAATTATAAATCATGAGATACAAACGTGTGATTGTAAACGCGTAGGTTGTGGGCTCGATTCCCACTCGAGGTAATGAAATATTTACTTAAATTTATATTTCCATTCGCTCTGGTTCTCGAGGTAAACGCGGCGTTAAGTTTCACAGAATGCCTCTAGAATTCAGTGGAAAGTAGGGAGCAGAGTGTCTTAACACTATCCAATGCTACTAAATACGAGGTACACCGTGAAGCTGTATAGTTATAAATTATTCTGTACTGAACGTTCCACAGATACATTGATTGGAATTGTCTTGGAATTTTCTTCATTTCTTTACCTTCCGTATTTATAATCTTTCGATATGACTGTTATACATAAAAATTAGTTATTTGCATTCGATCACGCGGGCGAAGCCGCAGGCTTACGCTAATAATTAGGTTTTTTATTAAAAATACTGCACCAAAGCAGTGTTTTTAGCTTTGTATATTATTCAACTGGAACTAGAACTACCATATATATATATAGTGGGTATACAAATATATAAAGTCTTTGTTTCGGATTTATATTTTTGGCTGAAATAGAGGTGAGTTGTCTCGAAATACGAATTCGTATACACTGAATACGGGCGACTCAACACTTGGCACGCCGTCTCGCGCATAATCACGCCGCAAGCCTGAGTGATAAACGAGACAGCCGTGAGTTATGGGCTGGTGCCCGTAGCCCCGTAGGTCCAAGATACGATGCGGGGGGAGAAAAAAAAATATCACATTGGAAGTTAATTTATTCTTTTTCAAATATAGTATGGTATGTCTTGGTATTAGTGTTTCTGTACGTGTTCTGGTGATACAGTAAATTAGAATTAAATTAATTAATCAGCTTCACGCTGTATCCCGCACACAACAGGGTAGGCAGAGGGAACCTAGTGTTAAGACATTCCATTCCTCACTTTCGGCCGATTTCTGGAGGCATTGCTTACCGCTAGGTTCCCTTTGCCTACCCTGCTGTGTGCGGGATCCAGCGTGAAGCTGATTTGATTTGATTTTTAATTTATTTTTACCCTTCCAATTACAAATTTAAATAAGAAAGCATATAACAGAAAAAAATATGTATTTCTAAACCAAGAGTAAACTGCCGGTTAGATTTTGCAAGATTATGTTTTTACAAATTATAGCACAGGTTAAAAAGGTTTTCATCCCAAAATATATATTATATTATCTGTGGCAACCGTAAATCAGGTGGGATTCGATATGGCCTGAGAAATAGTTGTGAGGTCGAATTGCACTCATAAAGTTTACTTTTATGGGCTTGCCCTAAAGGAGTATGGGGACATCTTTAAGTTACTCGCCGGATGTTTTTATTGTGAATTGTGATATAAAGATGGCGGTAGTTCTAACTTATTTGTTTACTGGCGCGCCACTTGCTCTACGTTTGCTATGCGAAGCCATTTTTTCTCAAAGTAAAGGGGTAGTTTGTTTGGAAATAAAATATTGAACTTAATATTATTATATGGACATATCTAAAGCTGCTTTCGTTTATTATATGTAAGTATATTTTTTTTATATAACTTATAATTTTGTTAATAAATAAGAAGTTTAAGGCGGATTATTTATTTTTGTTTATAAATAAAAAAAAGAAATAAATAAAAAATTGTAACAGTCTTACAAGATATTATCGAAAGACGACCAACCAAAAGCTCACGACCAACGGGCCGCTTCATCTCCTCATTTAATAATCTCAAGTTCCATGGAGTGCTTCTTTCATTTTACAATTTAAGCAGGAGGAACCTGTTGACTTTTTTGGCACGTTAAATTGTTCTTTTTTTCCGGCGCTGTGACATAGGGAACATGAGCATAGGGAACCTGGCAACTTAGTGTTAAGACACTTTTATTCCTCCTTTCCGTCGAGTTCTAGAGGCATTGCGAATTGAGATTCGGAATTCAGCACCGCCGGAGTTGTGGGTTCAATCCCCAGCTTGAGGAAATGAAATATTTATGCCACTTACCGCCGCGTTTTGCTACCAGAATTCTGTGGTTAGCGGGGAGCGGAGTGTCTTCACACTAGTCTCCCTCTACCTACCATGCACTTATACAGCGTAAAGCACAGAAAAATATTTACCAAGAAATTTACATAGCTGTGTATAGAAAATAAAATGACCAAAAAGACTCTATTCTCATGCAAACATAATAAACGTCGATAGTGGATATTGATATCGAAAACAGTCACAAACGTACGCAACCAATTGAAAACACAGCTTAGGTATATTATATTATATTATATTCGAACTGAATTCTGATTTCTGACATTCAATTTGTAAGCGAAACTTTGGACAAATCTAAAAGCGATCTACATTGTGATCCGTCCGTTCACAAATGAATTGGCTTTAAGGCATCTTTGTTAATTTAATTGAGATTCTATTGTCTTTGGATGTTTATCGTGGACACTGTAGTGCTTCAGCCTGCCTGAGGAGTGAGGAGACGGGAGGTGCGTCTGTTTTAGTGTGTTATTTCTGTGTTAAGCGATTTAAAAGGACTATATCGTTTTTTTTGGGTTACGTGCATCAAAAGTGAAGACGGAACCCTTATTTAATCCTATAACCTGATGTATATATCAAGCTGAAATTGATATCAAATATTTACTTTATGGTTCCTTGAAGTACAGAAAAAAATTAATCTTCTAAGTCAATGCAATCAAAAGATACAAGCACTTATGCATTGATTTTGCTGCATTTAGAGTACTTCCCGTGGTGCTACAGTCGTGAATTTTGGCATGAAGTAATAACTTACGATACAAATAAAGGAAAAGAATCCGAATAGTGAATTTTTTTTTATTAAAAAAATAATTATAAATTTATATTTGGAGTTCATTCCAGACTAAATGAAAGCTAACTGTCAACTTTTGTAAGTTGTACTACCCGTTGACCTACGATCCTCAAATTGGTACAGAAGCCTCGGTGGGCGAGACCGACTCCCACTTAACTACTAAAAACTAGTCTAGCTTATATATCCTAGATTTTAAAACTTGAGATACAATCTAGTAATGAATTCAGCAAACATGTGCCTTTTTTCGGTTCCACTGTACACTTTTCATTACAATATGTTGATGTGTACGCATCGCGCTATCCGCCAAAGCAAACAAATACGAAGACGTCCCCATACCGGGGTGCGGGGGGCGCGGGAACCCCCTCGCGTGTTTCCCGCGACTTGTCTACCTGCTACACGCTAGGGGAGGGTCGCGTCGATGGCGGCGCTCGGTCAAAGTCACAGCAGCTAGATGTTTTGATGGGTACCCATCTTGTATGAGAATAGCGTTCTGGTGCAGGGGGAACCCCCTAACTACTGAGCCGCAACCTCGCGTGACCTTTCAGTTGAGCTGAACGCCGGCTTCAGAGCTGAATGTATTCAAATGGCGATAGTTAGAATGTACTCTGTAATATAGATTTATTAGTAAAATATATTAATTAGTATAAAATAAATGAGCCATCTACATTTATACTATACAAAATAATGTTGCCAGTTTAAAAAAAACCGCATATACAATAGTGACGACCTAAATGACAACAGAACGGGACATCACGCACGTGGCGGGCAGTGTGGAATTTGAAATACAAAAGTGAGTTGTTAAAACTGTCCGAGCCTTTGTTTCAATAGCGAGCGATTACATCGGGGGGAAAAACGACCACGGAGAGGTCTCCGCCGATAACAAACACCATCCTGTGAAATACTGTCCGCTGGCTTCGAATCGACGTCCGAAGCGCTATATCAACGTTTATCGTTTCGCCTTCTCCATAACTCGGCACCCCCCGAGCGCCGAAAGCCAGTAAGTATGTAAATTACGGTCGCGAGCGGCCGTCCTCGGTCCTCGGGTGCCCACTTATCTATTCAAATTTCGCTCGGCAGTGGGGCTGCGTCGCCGGCCTTGGGTAATCTCGGTAATCAAAGTCCGATCAGCCATTAAGCTGGTCTCGCTATCTGCGCGTGGTTTACGAGCGGGGGACTGTGGTGGATGCAAGGGGGGGCACGATCGCTTGTTTACGTCGTGGCCCGTGGGGCAGCTGAAAAACTACCCCGGTAGCCCCAACGCGTACGCGACGCGACGCGCCATAAAGCCGACGAGGGCTTTGTAATCAACCGTGCCGCGCTTTTTATGAGTCCGCCTCGCCTTTAGCTGCCGCCGCCGCTCCGGATATATTTAGCCGCCATCAGTTCTGTATATAAGGCAGTACATACATACATACATACATACGTGCGAACGTCAGGAATGAGACGAGTACCGTCGCGATGCATTTTCTAAAACTTGTCGTTTGAACGGTTTTCTTAAGGCTATGGACTATATTTAACCGCGGAGTACTTACCGCTAATAAATGAACAAACGATGCTCGGGTATGTAGGTATAGGTAAGTATAGGTATAGGTAGGTGTAAGTGTAGGTATAAGTGTAGGTATAAGTGTGTAGGTGTAGGTAGCGGTGTGGTGAAGTGTGAGACGCGTGGGTGGCGGGGTCCACGTTATCGCTGACGGCCACGAATCGCGTGTATTTTTGCCGCGCGTAGGCAATATGCTGAGAGGTTACGTTCATGGGCGCTAAGCGATTTGATATTTTGTTATTTTATTATTTATAATTGATAGGAAAAACCATTTAATACGTATTTCTTTAAATTAACATCTTTATTTTACTTTATATAAGATCTATTTTATTTTTAATACATTGACAAATTTTCTAAATTGGAATGAGTTATCTTGGTAAAGAAATTGTATTTACTTAAAACTAGATTAAATTCTTTATTAGTTTATGTCTACCTTGCTAAACCATCAATATTTCCATTCCAATAATTTATACTGCTCTTTCTTTTTTTTTTTAAACTAAAAACTACAGAGACGTAGTCCATACCTCTTTAATAATTAAAAAAAATATTATTTACAATTTTTTTTTCTCCGCCCTCCACCATCTGTCACCGTGTCCCTCCCAGGAGGAGTACGTTGTAGGCAATATATGGCATTATCGTATTTTTACCGAGATCGATGGGCCGCGTCGAACGCCACCTGTGCTTTCTCGTCTCGAAACATCCATCACGCTTTATATACTTACTTTGTCTGAAGAACTCTTATATACTTATTTGTTATAATAAAACTGAATAGGTACGCCCACATTACGCATAATTATATTTCAAGGAACTTGAGAGAGTCTTGAAAAAACTGACCCTCATTTGTCGGAGGTTATTAGAAATAAATTTCTTTTTGTAGCTTCTTGCTAAATCCCGCATAGTTCCCGCAGGGTGCCTGGGAACCTTGTTTTAAGACACTTCGTTTTCGGCAAGCTCAACGCCGCGCTTTGCCTCGGAACGAAGAAATATACATGTTAATTATTTGATTTCCCCGAGTGGGAATTGAATTCACAACCTCACGCGTTTACAGCTTTCTAGCTTTTGCCTACGGCTAACAATGGGTTATTACGTCGAAACAATCAACGCGATGTAATATAGCTTGCACCTTGCAAACATTCTCTGACTTCGATTATCTTAAACAAAAAAATCTGATGTCCTGAGATTAGCGTATTCAAACAAACAAACTCTTCAATACTCCGTATGTAATATACAAAAAATAACTTTTAAAATTATTGCAATAGCTAATTTTGAAGTCAGTCAGTCAAGGTCAGTGTCAGTGTTAAATATAAATGCCCCTGTATCGTTTATTATAGAATTTTTTGGATCGTATTTTTTTTATATATATTATTACATTTTACATATTGCTTGAAATTTAGTATAATATGGAGATTAATTATAGATGTTACTCTCGAAAATATATGACATATTAATGAATTGATATTATTTTGTGTGTTTGTATATAAATAAACCTTCATATATTGAGGGTAAATTCAATAATAATTTAAATTATTTTAAATCTCTATATCTATATCTTAAATGTAAATATGCTCCCGGAAATTTGAATTATCGACGTAGTATATAGGTTTACCGTCACAAAGGCATCTCTATATCAGCACCACGTTTTTTTCCTTTTAGTAAGATAAGTGGACGGAAAGGTCTTAAAATACTGTGTTTCTCAATTTTCAAAACATTGTGTGTTGTGTTGAGTGGCGGAACTTAACGCCTCACTTCGTCAACTAGAGCGTAGAAATTATAATATTCAAATAATTAATTCCCCAAGTGATTATCAAACCCAAAACCGACGCTTTTTAAAATCAGTCACGATGCAATCGAACCCACAACCGTCGCGTTACAGGGACACCCTTGTACTCCCGCACCACGACGGCCAGTAATAGATATTACCTTGGATATTTTCTCATTCTCTACCATTTTAAACCTGAAATCAAACCTATATACTATCATAAGCATTTAAAAAACATACAGCTAGCCAGGTAAAACTAGGAATATCATACATTTTCTGTTTAAAATACATAATAAATATATACCTACAACGAATACCATTGTCTACCGACCCGCGACTCCGTTACGCGCCGACGGCGGACATCTCGCGGTCGGTCACCGTCCGCCGTGAGTGCTCGTCACCATGTTTAAAGAGGTTCTTTTTAGGTTAGGAATTTTAAAACGGACAGACTGTTTTCGGAATTGTATATATATATAGATATGATTATTTAACACCCCGCAAATAGTAAGGTAGGCAGAGGGAACCTGGGGATCTAATGTTAAGTCACGCCACTCCTCCAATGCCTCCAGAAATGGGTGGACGGAAGTCCATTTCCTATTTTTCTTTGTCACACTTGTCTTATTGGATAAGGAGAGTTTTAAAACTCGGTTCTTGGGGACCTAGTTCCTTGGACTCCCTCGGCTTTCCCTGCTATACGCGTGAAGCTAATAATATTAAGAATAATTATAGTTATTAATATAATTCTTTTTGCCTTGGTTTTAGTGAAAACTGATATTTCGATATTTAGCGTCGTTCTGGGTGCTCTCGTGCCGCGACCGTATAGAGACTTGCGTGCTACTTGTAACTCCGTGGCGCAATATGTCTGAATCAGGGTTGGCAGTCATTTGTTTTTTATGATTTTTATAATTATATTGATGATGATGATGAGGACAGGACATGAGAGCCTATGGTCTTACCACCCAGGACGTAGCAGATCGTGCAATGGGGAGTAGGTTAAGGAGGAAGGCAGACCCTCGGCAACATACGCCGAGATTAATGCCAGGAGGATTTGATTAATTTTTTTAAATTTTTTTTTGTATATTAAGTTGTGGCCAACAAAACTGAGAATATATGAAAATTAAATTATATTTAATTCTAATACAATTCCCTAAATCAGATTTGAAGCTATATTCATCGCAGATAGTAAGACGGTCTCAAATGTAATAATTATGTGTAATTTATCAATTTTTTTGCATTATAAGTAAAAATATTTAATAATTCATTATACAAACATTTATTGCTGAGTTTAGGATTTAAGCTTCACTTTATTAAATGGATGTAAAATGGTTTAATTTTCAACTAAGTATAATTTCACTTAAAACTCTATTATACAAGCTTTATGGCGGAGATCAAATTTTGTTCTTTTTCAATATTATTATAATAAGTTTTAACTACTTTTTATTTAATCGTCACGCATCTTCCGCTTACTTATAAAGCAGACGAAAGGTAGTGTTCTGTTATTCTGTTTTCTTCTCTATTTACTGAAACTGGTTTTATTAAAAGAAAATTTATTAGTAGAGATTTCTCATCGATTTACTTCAAATAACAATATATACGAGTATAACTAAAGGCCATCTTGGGTTACGGTTGTGGGTTTAACGTGTAACGTGCTATGCGGGAAAAAACGTGAAGCTGATGCACAAAACTAATATACTACTCAGTTGGCAGCCCTGAAGCGCGGGCGCGTCCGGTCGCCTTATCGCCGCGGAATCGTTGACACCGCGCCAGCCCGCGGAGGAATGACCGAGCGACGCTAATTGTCGCGTCACCTTCGCAAGGGCAAACCTCCCCCTCTGCTCTCCCCTCTACTCCCCCTGGGCAGCGGGGGGGGCAGGGGACGACGGTCAAACACCCGAGTTTTTGCTATGCCTATGCCTTGGCTCGTGCCTGTGCCTGTGCCTGTGCCATGATGGACGGTGCTGGTCGTGATGGCCAAATTAGGAGATTCCATAATTGTTGGTATGTATGTGGAATGTAAGTTAGCAGAGAAGAGTAGCTGATAATTATATTTATTAAATATAATATACTTAAATATTATACTTAAGAAGAAACCTAATAGGTATGTTTTGTTTCTTGGAGATTTTGGTGTTAATTTAGATTTAAATCATTTATTTATGACAAACTGAACACAGAAACATTAAGATTATTAGAGTCAAACATAGAAACATTAAGATTTTCGTTCATTTATTTGAAAGACCTACGTGATTTACCAAAGTATTAAGATTACAAATAAAAATTTCGATGCAAATAGTACTCGAATAGAATTTATTATTTTATTAAGACTGCCACGTGTTAACGGTACATGCCTGGCGTTAAGACACCCCATTTCTTACGCTTCTCTTAATTTTTTCATTGTGTTTTGTTTAGAGCCTGGAAATGAATATATTTTATTTTCCAGAGTGAGAATCGAACTCACAACCGTCACGTGTAAAATCAAAAACTGAGTCGCTGCGATACAACGACCTCATGACAAAGTGCTATTGCGTTAAAATAACTAATAGTTTTCTATTTTTACATAAAATTCTAATTATTAATTATTAAAAAAAAAAATTTATGTAGGTATACAATGAAAAATAATAATACAAACATTTTGTGAACCAATAAACCATCTATCTACATAGCATCTATCTTGTTAATAACTTCACCACAAAAGTTTTAATTAGCTGCTAGTTAAGGTTTTACCTGTTTTGTTCAACTGCCAGAAGTGGTATTATAGAGAGAGAAAAAATCCCGTGCTTTTGCTACGTCAGTCATAACGCAGTAAAAAAGTGTTTTGAGATTATGTGCCTAGTTTTTTTAGTTTTTAGCGTAGCGGGATAGTCAGAGGGAAGGTGAACCTAGAGTTAAGATCCTTCGTTCTCATTTCTTAATGGAATTTCTGTTTCCCATTTTACGCTGAATTCTCGAGGCATTGCGGGTTGACTCATGGAAGTCAAAGCGAAGATATGAAAATATTAAATATTTCATTCTGAATCGAATTCCCAACCGTCGCGTATACATTTTCACATTCAAGTTTGCTCCCCTGCACCACGACGGCCTCATGTAAAATTTCAATTTAGACATTAAAATGTATAAAATGCGCCTTATCTAAAAGCTATATCAAAAGGTAGTTTTCACGTTCAAGCTCATATCAATCTTCATCGATTTGCATATTGGCATATTAAGCAGATTCAATTTTAGATCTCTTATACTACTTGACATTGATTTTAATTGACTGCCCCAGCGCGACAGCACAGCGTCCGACTGTGAGTGCAACAGTTGTAGGTTCGATCCCAGCTCAGGGGCGATTATTATTTTCATGTACTCGCTCTTGCAAGAAGACGAAACGCGGCGATGAGGTCCGTCACTCAATTTGTAATGTTTTAATAAATGGAGGGAGAATGGGGGAAGTATTTTCTTAACTCTAGGTTCCCTCTGCCTACTGTGCTATGTGGGAAAAAAGTTCAACGCCACGCACTGTCTTGTTACAAGAGCGGAGAAAGAAAAAATTAAAATAATTGAGTGCTTAAGTGAGAATAATATACACAACCGTGTTGTTTGCAGTAAGAGGTTGTACCGCTGCTGGGATATGAATACGAATAGGATTCGAAGACCATTTTTAATAACCAGTAAGAAACTATTTACGAGTATTTCATTAATTAACAGGTAAAATCACAAAAACTTTACCTTGAAGTCCCAAATTATTTAACAATAGAAAGAAAGTTAATATTCTTTGACAGTTGATTGTCAGTTCCCGCCATTTTCTCTCTCACACAGTGTAAAAATATAAACTCCAATATAAACTCAAATTAATTAATCTTTCACACAAAACAAAAAGTCCCGACCTTCAACCTAAAAATTATAAAGTTACTCACAGAATGTAGGTGGTATTCAACAGTTGTAAAAAAAGTGAATGTTTTGATAACAATTCATTTTAAACTCCCGCCCTTTCGCTTTCATTCATGCCCATTGCCCAACTAAAACAAACTTTATTTCAATTTGCGCAAGTGTGTATCGGTGTGTCGTGTTGCTGTGCCCGTGTGCGTTCTGGCATAGATAAGAGAATAAACATTGAAATATTTTTTTTGGATTGCTCTCTGCCTAGCTGTGTGTGTGCGCTGAGAGGGCGTTTGTTTTTTTTATTTTATTTGATAAGAGCAGTGCTAATAGTATAAGTAGTTTGAATGTAAAGTCATTTACAGTTTATTCATGTAAATAAGTTAAATGTTGATTAACATTAAAAAAAATTATGTTGTCTATAATGTTGGTTTATGGCTGATCATTTTAGGTGTTAAAATTATAAGAAAACACTGAAGATAAGTTGTATTTTTTTATGAAGTCTATATTCAAATTTATACAGTTATTTACACCTGTATTTGTATTTGGATGACCGTCATACATTTGTTTTTTCTTCGGTTTTTTTTGTTTACTTCAGTCAGTTTTTAAAATGGAAAACTTGAAATATCGCGCTATTTACGAGTACGAGTTACTTGTAAGCGTTTGTAACTAGCGCTGTTGTTTTTCATTAGAGTTTTCTCATATTTGGCGGGACGATTACGATAGACGTCTTTTGTCAGAAACAGACCGTACAACTGATGGCTGCCGAAGGTGTTTAAATGTGTATTGTCAGTTTGGTGGTACTCAAAGGCAAATCACAATATTTATATATCAATTTGTCCAAAATTGTGGCTCAATTCTCTTTTCCACCAAAACTTAGAACGTGAATAATATTCTCTGAGTTTCATTTAGTATTTTTTTACTTTTTGACTCGAAATCAACGCATCAAATAAGTATGAAATAAAAATTCTATATTGTACAGGTTCACATCTACAAATCGTCAGAATCCAACTCCATACTCTTTGACTTACGCAACATTAACACATATTAAATTTAAAGATGCCTTCAAAAAAATCAAAAGAAAAAAAAATAAAATGAGAAAAAAAAAAACAATAACATCTACTCTTTGAAAGCCGTCGCAAACATAAATATGTAGGAGGTATCGCCGCAGATAAACTTGTAAAAAGTTATGAATGAAACCGAGAGTGCCGTAGTAGAGTTGTAGACCTCCCCTCCCCCCTCCCGCCTGCCGCTCCCGCACCCCCGCGCCACCCCTCCCTCCCCTCTCCCGATTTGTTTCATGCATTTAGTTTTATTACGTTTGAACATAATTTATGGTTCTGCGGAGTTTGCCGGCGCTATGATATTTCAATTGTCGTTTTTATGTTTTATAAATTGTCTGTAATTGATTTAGTCTTTTCTTCTTCTTTTTATTTTTTTATTTGATGACTGTTTCTTTTTTATATTTAATCTGTGTTGAATTTTGTGCTTAGAAAAGATTATTGTATGTAAAATTTGTTTTTTTTTCTGTTTTGTTTTAGAATACAGGTTGTATCAGTATTTAGTGTAGTGAGGATGTTTATTATAATACCTTTGCCACGTTCCTCCATTTGTATTTATTATTATGTTGGTAGCTTTTATTATTTACAAATGGTCGAAACGAGCGAGATTAGACACACTTTAATTTTTTAAATCGATTAAATGTTATTAAATTACAGTTTGCATATAACGCTTTAAATCATTGCTAAATGTAAATTGTTTTTATAAATTATTGTCAACGAAGGTAAGCGTCTGAAAATAAAAATAAAAGCTAGCAATAAAAAATAGATTCACGCTCTTTTTCTCGTATATCAAAGAAAAGAAATAAACATAAATACAATAATTTTCCAGAGTGTAGATCGAACTCACTACCGTCACATATACAGGCAGTTTATCCGACTGCACCACGACGGCTTGCATGTCTGTCTATTTTAGTAGAGCATTGTTCAGCACATCAAAAATGAATCGGAGTTCTGTTTGCATGCTGCTGAGTTCTATATTTCCTGACAGTTTTCACTCCAAAAAAGCAGATAAGTTAATTAGTGAGTTTATGTAGAAAATAATTAAGCAAAAAAAGAACATTCATTTGCAAGTCTAAGGATCTTCATAAATATTATATACATATTTCTTTGAGACTAGTTTATTAGATTAGTTTCTCTTCGAGGCCAGTAGTGGCGTAGCGTAGGCACAATACGCAATGTCTCCAGAATTCGACGGAAAGTGGATAACGGTAGTGTCTTAACACTAGGTTCCCTCTGCCTACCCTGCTGTGTGCGGGATACAGTGTTAAGATAAAAAAATATTGTTTTACAAAATACTTTTTTCTATCTACCCATATTTCGAATCAATGAATGTTCACAACGAGATGGAACCCCATATTTTCACAACAGCGTGCATTTTTACTTTGATGATGTGCATATTTCATTTGATTCAATACACTTTCAAGCCAAATTAAGCCGGCCACAGTGGAAACCAGGCTTCAAACGAAGGCTTATATAAACACTGCGTAGTATATACAGGCTCGGTAAGTAGGTCAACATACACACGTACACTGAGACCGCACCAAACGATATACGGACCTAGCTCTCCGTTAATAGAGATCGATTTTGTGAACTCTCCGCTTCGACTGTGTAGCTTTGGGTGCAAAATTCTTAGAGCAAGGAACATAAAGTGCATAATACTAGAAAATTGGGCTCGAAGGCCGCTGCGTTTTGTTTATTTACGTATAGCGTGTTGGTAGCGCCAGTGGAACTGGTGGAAAGCATTACGTGAAAGTAATTGATGCTGATTAAAGCATCTCGGTTGTCTTGAGGATTTGGATTTGAGATTTTTTGGGCAATGTTTGGGTTTTTGGGAAGAGTTGGTTTTTTGGTTTATTAAATGGTGGTGGTGGTCAATGTTTGGTGCTCTTCAAATATGTTTACATAATGTACAAGATGTCTAGGAATTTAAATCATAGGTACTAAGACTAGAAAAATAGACTAGACTTATTAGTGTGACAATAGCTTTGAAATTTTTTTTATATATTTTTGAATTGCATATAACAGTCTATGCAATAAAAATCTTTAAGACTCCTCCGGTTTGAGGGACAGGTTCCAGGTCTTCCATGTCATGATATCATCTTAAAATATCATAAATATTGATATTTAGGTTAACAAAGCTTATAATAATGTAACAAAAAAATTGCTAAAACTGATCATTGTCTTAAAATTCAAGACATATTCCAAAATAATCCTCAATTTAAAGTTGAATAATATGCAATAGACGCAATAAACGCAGAAACTGATAGCTGCAAAGGCTCTAAATCAGGGAGGGGACTGGGCCTCGGCTTGGACGACAGGTTATATATCCAGGTCCTCGATGTCACGGCTCCGTCCATTTTCCACGGCGTCGCGGCAGGATTTAGTGAGGGTGGGAGCGAGAAATATTGTTAACATTATGTTTTAGAATGTTTCGAAGGCACCCATCTTGGGTTGGGGTGTTTTAAGATGGTGTATCGGTTGTGCTATGAAAGGTGTAAGATTGACTCGTTTTACTTAAATAAGTTTGGTAGAAAATGTGTTTCCTTTAGGTTGGATTTTTTTTTGTTTAAGGAATTCGTTTATTTTGATTATTTTGCTTTATATTGAATTATATTGGTATAATATAAAAATATTCATTTATAAATATGGTTATTTGTAAATTTATATTTTTAAGTTCCTTTGCAGTTAACGTTGTCACAGAACTCTGATTGAAATATAGCAACCTTCATATAATTCGTATAGAAAGCGAAGACTTCATTGTATTATCATTTCCCGCCTGAAATAGAATAATCATATAATTATACCTTTATAATATAAGTAATAATATTATACAACTGAAGCGTTCGTTTAGTAGTGGCCGCTAATTCCAGACTAATTCAAAGTAAAAAAATAAAATAAATAGATAATTTTTTCAATGTAACCATACCTGTGGGCAAAGTTACTTTTAATACCTAAAATATATCATACACATCACTTAGTTATTTCTCTCTCCATTGATGTAAATTCACAACTAAGAGTTTAGTATATTATATTTAAAAAAAACATTAAATCGCTAAGACCGCCACCATGACCCCATCCGTATCTAACGTCGTCATTAGGAAGCAGCGCGGTAAGCTCGCCCAGAGTGGAGTATTCGCGCTCCAATGCCGAACCGTATATACCTATATATCTATATGCATATATGCTATAAAGGGAAATACTGTGCATATACCTGTATACCTATGCATATATGCTGTATAGGGAAATACTGTGCATATAGAGAGACCGCTGGACCTCGGTGCTAGGAGGATATGCACCACAGTGACAGTTTATTTATGATTTGTCCACGCTTTGTCTCTTGAATATATGTATGTATAACAAGATATTCCAAGAAGTGAATTGTTTTACGTTTCTGGGCTGGCTTGTTTGTTTAATTATTCTTATACTCTATATTGCTAGATGTTTGGGTAAGAGTGGCTTTTAAATGAGCACTTGTTGCTTTTGTTGAATGAAGTTGTTATGAAAGCGAAGTAAAGTCGTTTGGCTAAAGTTTTTTGTATGTTTCTTTGATATTATCTAATTTGAAAAGGATTAAAGTATATAATGTATGCAATGTTTATTTTCGGTTCATTTGTTCTAAGTTTTAAAGATTGATAGTAAAGGTATTGAGAATGAACTATCATCGTTTACTATAAAAATCTGCTTCACGCTATATCTTGCACGCAGCAGGGTAGGCAGAGGAAATTTAATGTCAAGACACTCTATTTCCAATTTTCTGCGAAATTCGGGCGGAACTCCATGTAGCGTTTTGCCTCTACACCAGAGCGAAGAAATGAAAATATAAAAAAAAGAGATCGAACCCATAACCGTTAGTTAGTGGCGTTACAGTCATACCCTTGTGCCTATGCGCTACGACGGTTTCCTACAAACTTGTATTAAGATGGAAAAACGAAAGTTAGAAAAAAAAATACCCGTTCAACTTCATGAAGACCGTACAGAACAAGTACGAACAAGTAGCAGGGATGGCCATTGAAAGATTCATCTCTATCGCGTCATAATACCAACGTTTTGCACGGCGGACGTTAAGAGAGCATTAGTACTAAGGAATATACGATTAATTCAATCGCCGCCGCAAGGCGAGGCAAAGGGAAAGCTGCAGTACGTATTAACTAAGAACAATGTTTGACGTTGAAGTGGTACGGATTCTATTTGCGTGTTCTGCGTAGAGTTGCTTTGGTTTTCTCTTTATATTTCTTTGTTTTTTTTTGGTTCTGTCTCGTAAATATATAGGTTAATAT
The DNA here is from genome assembly GCA_016802625.1 of Heliconius numata. Lineage (NCBI taxonomy): Eukaryota > Metazoa > Arthropoda > Insecta > Lepidoptera > Nymphalidae > Heliconius > Heliconius numata. Next base: position 788,499 of record JAEBDU010013188.1, read on the forward strand.
AATATTTTTTTATAATTATTCGTAATCATTGGTAAAAGGAAATATTATTTGTTATTATTGTTTTTCATTTACCCGTTCTGGTAAGCAAAGTATGGCGTTGAATTCAATTACCATACAATGTCTCAAAAGTTGGATAGAGAATGGAGAACGGACTGGCTTTGAGGGAAACAGCGTGAAGCTATAAAAATATATCTCAATAAAGAAACAAATATTAAACGGTATGAGGGTTTAGATTCGTATGATTTTTATTTTGTTAAGATGCTTGTCTGGCTTCCTTATCAAGCATATATATATCGATATCCGACGATATCGACGAGGCCGTATGGCCTACGTCATTTCTTTTCATCATCGTCATTCTTGTTCTCATCCATCCTGCATTTTGCGGTTTTCTCGTGACTGCTCTTATTCCTCGATTATTGCATATCTATTGCATTTAAGTTGGGATGCTCATTTGTTCCTTCACGCTATAACCCGCATTTTGAATGGTACGCAGAGGGAATTCCTAACTTTCAGCCCATTTTTAAAGGTTTTGCGCGTTGCGCGAACGTAATTCATTCCCTCATATAGGAATCGAACTTATGGGTTCGTCCGTCCCGATTACAGTCAGGCCCAAAGTATGTCAGCAATGTGCAGAAAACTATAGTAGAATGTTATCAAAAAAATTAGATAATTCGAATTCGTTGCACCATCGCATCGATCCATCTAGGTTCTGGTATTCCGTATTAAATACGCCTAATAACACTTCTAGAGTACTCCATTTTAGACTAAGCCATTAGAAGGTGAGGTGGTTATATAACGTGTATGTGTTACATAAACTGAGCGGCGACCGCTCGGCCGTAGCGACCGAAATACGGGCACCTGACGCCCGCCCGCTCTGACAGCCCGCTACAGGCGTGCGCGCGAGGTGGCGTTTTTCTATTATTGTTTAGTTATTATTTAATTTTTTGTATTAATTATGATATTTTTTTATAATATTAATTTCTTTTACTGTTGCGTAATTTTTTCAAGTCGTGTTTAAGAGGGATATGGATTACACAAGTCCTTCCAAACTCTCTTATGAGTAACAATTTAATTAGAATTTTCGAAGGTACGTTTACTGCTTCATGAAGGTAAGAGTTAAAATACACCAAACGCATAACAAAGATCTTAGTTTTCATAGTATCAACGTAAGAAAAAGATGTTAAATTAAGAATTTAATAAAACAATTAATAGTTTATTGTTTATATTTATTGATATATATTTCAATGTATACGAATATTATATTAAATATACATAATTTAAATAATACATTCATATCGCGCCCACGCGTTAACATAACATAGGCGTAATTTAGCAACGGACCCGCACAAAGCCTGTCCGCTGCGGTCGCTCGTCTTACCAGCGATTGTACTATACAGCCGTATACCTACCTTTCTACCGTTATATATGGTGTACCGTATATACGTACGTACATACACTTACTATCTATATACAGCGTGTTCTACATATAGTGTGTACGACATGTTGACGTGCCGTGATAGGGGTTGCGATTCTGTTGACGTTGGAATATCGTCGTGTAGAAATACACTGTGAGTTCCTTTTGCATGATAATAGTTATATTGGGTTCAATTCCCTTTATTGTCTTTTTATCAATTCACTTGATTCAATCACGAGACTTTCAATGTATCGTATTTATTAGTACCGTAGAGCTTAAGAGTTTGACTCGATCGCTGTCTTTTGTCTGCTACCCACATACAAAGCACCGGTTGCGACACTCGGGCCGTCCTAACATAAACTGTTCGGAATCAAAATGATATTTAAAATTATTAAATATTATTCATACTAAACTATGCGAATTATGTGTATTACTATGCATATTATTATTATTGATTTATATAAGTACAACATACCCAAGGTATATACTGTTACAATAGTTTAATATAAGAATATTATGGACTTGGGATAGTACATTATAAAATCATATAAAATTCAAAGTAATATTTACAGCACATTGCATATCAACCATCGATAGTACCAAAGGAGCCGCATCCAGCTCCAGCCATCATCGTTTTAGAAAGTATGCAACACTAACATTGTCTTTGCAATTTCCTCAACTACCTTTCTATACGTTAAGAGTACGCCGTCTCGTAAACTCAAAGTTCACTTATTCAGTGTATGAATCCTACAATGTTGGCATAAGTGCGGTCATTAAATATTATAGGATTGTACAGTTACAGATTGGTAAGGTGAAGCCTCTCGTGCGGACCAAATTGTTATTAAACGTTCTTAAGTTTTGATCACGGCGTCGAGTTCCGCAACTTAGCATGAAATTGAAATATGTTAAATTCGGGCAGAAAGTGGAAAAGTGGAAAGTTCTGACACTAAGTTCTCTCTGTTTACTGTTTAGATGTTGCAGTAGTCAAATGTATAACGTTAATTTGAATTGTGAAGAAAAGTTTGATGTAGTATTCTTCTTTTAAAAATTTCTACCTAATAAAAAAATGAATTTAGTATTCACATTCTTCTTTGTCGTTGAAGGCCTCGTTGGTCATTAAGGGCAGCCTCCACTTGGTCGGTCTATCACATGGTGAATCTGCTATATGGCCTGCTGCCGTCAACATCTGCCTGCCCTGGTCCACTGCTGGACATAAACCTTTCCAATGACATGACACCGAGCACCGAGCTCTTCGCTTCGCTCTTTTCATCCAAATTTACTGGTGTATTAAGCAAAAATAATTAAATCAATTCCGTAAATAGCTTCGCTTCATCAGAACTCGGGCCAGTGTTTATTAACTTAAGATAATATTCCGTAACGCGGTACATTTTGTATCGATTCGATTAAGCTCGATGACTCGCACAGCATTGAATACTTTTATAATATGAATATTATATGCGTCCGCATATAGTTCAAGAGATTGGATGTGTAATGTTGTTTTACAAAATGTGATGGGGTTTATAAAGTGGGGAATGGGTTTTAACCGATTTTAAAATGGGATGTAGTGAGTTTGACACGTGTGTGTATGTTATGTCGTTGGGATTGGATGATATGTAGATTTGTGGGTACTGTTGTGGTTTGTATGTTTGTCCAAAAATTTCTAGGAAACTAAGTCATATTGAGATGATCTTTTGAGTATCGGGTATATTCCAACTTAGGAGTAGGATGTAGTCTAGGTTTTATAGCACCTAGGTTTTCTAAGCTGTAGGTCCTTTTTGTTACGTATATCTATATACTAGCGGACCCGGACGCGGCTACGCCTGCTTGAAATATAAGAATATAATTTCTATAGAAATATAATTTCAATCTAGATGAAATGCTAAAAATGACTATTATATTTATTTTCATAAGGATGAATATCAAAATGACGCGGTAACGAACGCGGTCGCGTAGTGACGACGGTTGTTATTAACATGGCAGAATAAATTGCATGTCAAATTAGAAAGTATTTTAATTTATTAGTTTATATATGTAATATAATTTTATATAGAATATAGCATTTCTGAAGAATGCAGCTTTCATACAAAACAAAAACAAAGTAAATCGATCCAGTAGATCTAGAGATCTTAGCGTTCAAACAAACAAACAAACAAACAAACTCTTCCGCTTTATTATATTAGTATAGATATGGATGAACGGAGGCTCTGCCTCAGCCTCATTGTGATTCTTTTAATTTAATATTTTAACATATTCACTAATAGATGTCAATTATTATTAACGCTAATTTTATAGTTTTTTTTTTAATATTCTTCTGTGGTCAAGGATACAATTTCATTGACATAATTTGTGGATCTTTAAACCTTTTAGTATTTTAATATTATTTTAAAGCATTTAAACATAGCTATTTCAAATCAGGAAGAGATTGTAATGTGACAATTAAGTATAAATATATCGATAAATATACATTAAAAAAGAAAAATAACTAATATATAGCTATATATTGTTGTCTTAATCTACGCACAAAACTAAACATAATTAAGAAGTCGTCACTTTTTCAATTGTTTTAGCACGTCAAGTGCTACTTGGACTAGTCTACCGAGGGTTCCGTACCAATTTATGGATTAGTAGGTCAACGGAAGTACAATTTCATCTTTTATAGGAGAAATTTATTTTATTTAGCTTTTATTTAGTGCTTTTAGATATGTATGATATTTATGTCTTGTAAAAGATATACCTATAAGTAAAATTGTTTCGTCAATTTTTTTTTTATTTAAGAACGGAGTGTGCTAGCACTATGTTCATTCAATCTATTTCCTCTCGTTGAAGAAAAGTTAGACCTAAAAAAAGGATTTAGCTTAGATTGGTAACTAAAAATTTTCATCTAACCCTCCATCTTGTAGTCAAACCTTCCAATCCAAGTGTTCTACCACGTTGCAGCTCACATTCTCAAGCTGTACCCTCGGCCCTCGTTAGGCAGGTGAGGTGTGAGAACTTAATTGCGTCTATAGTACTTATAGCTTGTTTTCGAAAGGTGTCCGCCTGTTTTATTGCCCTCGCGGTAATGAGCTTTCGTACCGAAAGACCAGAACGCCACAGCTTATACATGGAATCAGCAGCTTATTTAATTTTAGTGATAGAGAACTTTGAATTTACTGTAATACATATAGCTTATTTAGTGTTACAATGACGTATTTCATTTATTTTGAGAAATTTCCAATTTGCCAAGTAGTTCCTGTAAAGACGAAAACGATACAATATTACTCATTTCATCACTTTAGGTTGTCTAGAGAAACTGCCTGAGGAACTCTGCTCTTTATCGGCCAAGACATTTACATTAAGAAAGGAATTTCTTCACTAAACACGCAATGTCTCCGGAATTTAGCGGAAAGTGAGGAGCAGAGTGACTTAACACTAGTCTCCATACCCTACCCCGCTAGATGCGTGCGTGATACAGCGTGAAACTAAAAAAACCACCATAAGCATGAGAAGACTGACCCCAGGCTATCATAGTACCGTTCTTTGTTATCTGAGTGCATGTGTTTATTACACCGTACACCGTCCATCTTACAAACGCTGTTCGCTTTCATTTCCCTAAGTAAAATTTGTTGTTTATATACATAATTTAAGTTATTGTATTTTTTCGAACGTGGGTGGAACGCGCTAATACGGTATTAGCGGTTTTAAAAAAATAGTAGATACCTATCGTACTCGTATATCGTAATATAAGTAAAAAAAAATGACTATTCCTTTTCTCCTTCCTCGAGAGGAGATGGAACTCACAACCAGTCGCGTGCACATTCACGCATTTGTGCCACTGCGCCATAACTGACCTCATTATAGATATAGAAAAGATTTTTTTAATTTCGTCAAAGTAAATAACTATTAACGAAATTATGAAATACTTGATGAGAAAATGAAAATATTAAATTTCCTCTAGTCTCTATCTAGTCTCTCGATCAAATCTAAAACCTAGCCATTACACCACGACTGGCCTTCTATTATGTGTAAAAAAAAATAAGGCGTCAAAAATTGTCGGTGATCTAAGAGTTAAAACTAAAACCCCCCACTGGATTATTCAATAAAACTTAAAACTGAACCAAATGCCTCCTTTTGCCTACTCCGTAGAACTGGTACTTCTCACAGTATTAACTGCTAATGAACTCCCGGCCGTAGAACGCTAGATTACTCGACATCATTTTTTTGTCTTAAGATTATTAAGATCTGTTACTTCTAAATTATTCAGTTAAAAGTTTTAAGTGCGGCCAGTCGTGAAGCAGGAGTACACGTGTGTGATTGAACAGGATAGGTTGTAGGTTCGATTCCCACTCGAGGAAATGATATGTTATTGTGTTTTCCTTTCTATGCTACCGCCACTCAACTCGTAATGCCTCTAGAACTTTGCGGAAAATGCAGAACGAAGTGTTTTAACACTGCGATTCCTCTGCCTACACTGCTGTGATAGGAATGCAGCATGAAATTAAAAACTAAAGCCTTAAATAATGTATGAACACTGACCTCAAATTTAAAAATAAATAAAATCACTCCGCTTCACGTCTAACATCACTCTTTTCTCGAACTAAATATTTTCTATGTCTAATTTACAGACCAAAAACATAACGTTAACATAATTAGAATTTTGAATTGGAATTCTTTATATCCATCTATATCCATTTCATTCAAGACCAACTCAACTCACAAGAAGGAACCTAAATAAGCATTTCTTATCAAACGAGGTCGATACGTAACAAGTACGTAACAACGGACCAACGGACATGATAAAACTAAAACGGGAGGATGGAAGCAATTAAACGGAACAAAGGAGTCCTCACGCCACTCCCCCTCCTCTTTTCCCCCCCAAGTATTGAAAGACCGACACTTCCGGACCCGCGACGTGAATTTCAATTTGCCAGCACCTCTCGCGTCTCATTACTGCATAAAGATGTGTCGTACGGAAGTCTTGCTAAGCTGGATTTTATGTTCGCATTTTTGGAATTAGTTTGTTTTGTTTGTTTTTTAGTAGTGGTTTTATATATTTTTTTAAATTGTTATTTTAGCTTCCTCCTGTATCCCAAATATAGCGGGGTGGGTTGAGGGAACCTAGTGGTCATTTTTTTTATGTTTCAAAACAAAGTTTTTTTTTATATAGCAACTAGTGGACCCGAACGCGGCTACCCCCGCTTGAACTATACCAATATTTATTAAATATATTTATGAAATTATTTTCAGTTTTCAATAGAGAGATGCGTTAAGCAAGCTCATTTTGGGTGACGTTTTCTAACAACAAACTTTGCATATTGTTGCTTAGCAACGACGGTTGTTATTAACATATTTTAATGTATTGGTATATATCGAAAATATTACAAATATGAGATAAAAAGTATGTTCATCCCGAGACCCTCAAGTATCTCTATATGAGTATTTTATCACAATTAAATTTGCGGTTTGGCCCTGATTGCGTAAAAGACAGACAGACAGACAGACAGAGTTACTTTCGAATTTATAATATAGGTATGGATTAGTTTACAAAGTAGTTTGTGGTCCATAAAAAATCTGAATTTCGTAATCATAAGGAATAGAAAATCATATTCATATATTAGCAGCAAAATGATTAATTAGTAGATATAATAAACAATACGGAAATAGAATTACGCCTTTTACAATAGGAACTACCAACGATTTATTCGACATCATGGAAATGTATTTTCTATAACGATTTAATAAAAGCAATAATTTTTTTTTAGAAAACTTATGAAAATTGCATACCATCTCAGTTATGGCTTAATGGCAGCGACACTGGGCGCTATTCAAGAGACGCTGGTTCAAATCCCATTACATTCGATATGTTATATCTATTTTATAATTATAAACTCTCTGCCAAGCAAAGTTTATAATATATGAAATATGTGTATATATATATATGTATATGTAGGTTAAGAAATATAATATACCTCAGGAAAATAAACCTCATCACACTTTCGGAAGACGGTACGTACGTAGTATCAAAACAAAAGGACACCGACAAGAACTTGAGCTTGCGAGTGCAGAAAATCAAACAACTAAGATATTAGGAACTAAGCCACGGCCAGCGCCGAAATTCAGTTTGTGCAGCGAAATTGGTGGTGCTGGTGATGATGTCACGTAGAAAATTACCTTATTTACGATGCCTTTATTATCTATGTGAACTCGTAAACACGTGCTGAGTCTCACCTGATATGTGCTCAGTTTTGGTCGTGTGAGGAAAAGCACTTTCGTGTGAACCATTTTTGAAAATTTCCATTAATTTCTTTTGTTATTATAAAAATTAAAAAAATAGTCAAATCTAATCGGCTTCACGCTCTATCCCGCACACAGCAGGGTACCTAGTGTTAAGGGTACCTAGGGTAACCTAGTGTTAAGACACTCCGTTCCCCATTTTCCGATGAATTTTTGGAGGCATTGCGTATTGAGTGGCGGAATCAGATCTCGACACCAGAGCGACGAAATAGAAATATGAATTTAAATACCCATTTCATCTCCACGAGTGGGGATCGAACCCACAACCAGTCGATTTTACAGGCCTACTTTGTGCCCCTGCGCCAGGACTGGCCTCGTAAAAAAAAGTGTATTGTTGTATGGATATAAAGATGGATTCGTAGCGCAGTTTAGTTGTGCCTGACTGTAAATTATAGTGGGACCCAATAATCTCATCGAAACAATGATTATATGAAAAGTATTTTTATTTATCGCTTAGTTATATCACAATTTACATAATACACTTATGTGTGAATATCCATTAATATTGTAAATGTAAAATTTCGTGATGACGGATGTTTATTCCACTTTCAGACTAGAACTACTGAACGAACTACTGAAGATTTTTATACAATTCCACTATAACACAATAAAAAAATACAAGCGGTCGAAGCCGCGTCTATACCTCTAGCTAGTTATCACATAAAATTGAATGCACCCAACGACCATTCCACACCAAGCCTTAGTTACGCTTTCAGCACACAGGTATTGTGCTTTACAGTCGTCCGTACGGCGGTAATGACGTCATTTAGCGGCAGATCGCGGGCGCGGCCGTCTGTTCGTTTCAGTTTCTGCGAGTTACGACCCAGATGCAGTATCATCAGTTGTCCTAACTGGCTGTTGATCTGGTTTATGATGCTGATGTCGTGTATTGGTACATTAGCTGCTGGTGCTGGTGCTAGTGTTGTTTGGTGGGTGGGTATGGTTGTTCATGTCCATGTATGGTTTGGTTTTGTTTTTGGGTTGTTTATTTTGGTGTGATGTTGAGGTTATGGTGGTGTGACTGGTAGTGTGTTGGGTGTGGTTTTTAAATTTTATTTGCCCATAATGGTGAGACATAGCGTGGCGTTGAGTTTCGTCACTCAACATGTTCTCTCTGGAGAATCTCTCTCTCTCTGGAGTTCTCTTATGGCGAAAAATGTTTGTGTTTCTTAGCGCTATTTCATTTTTGTATGACCAATGAACGTGCTAGTATATATGTAGCACATAAAAAATATCTTCCTACGAAAACAAAGAAAACAAACTCTTCACTTTTCCAACTTTTATTAGTACACAGGTACAATAAAGAATGTACGTCTAGAACGATCGTAAAAATTTCGAGTACAACTTTTTGAAGGTAACATTTCAGGGTTCGATGAATTTATCAAAGAGTTTTTGTATCGCCGTAGGCGCCCAAAGGATTTGAATAAAAAATCCAGGAGTTGCGAACGTATCCGGAAACACCTGGTGCAAGTTACATGGGAGTTATGTAGTATCTCGTATCTCTCATTACCTTTTTTTTCAGCTTTATGCTGTATTCCACATGTACAAGGGTAAGCAGTGTGAGCCTTGTGTTAAGACACTCCGCTTTTTTAGGAACAAGGACAAGACGAATTTAGGAAGCATTGCGTGTTGAGTGGCGGAACTCACCGCCGAGCTTGCCTCGACACCAGAATAAAGAAATGAAATTATTGATTATTTTTTTACAATTTTCGGTAGTATTTTAGTAAGATTATTCAATTTACTTGATTATTAAGCTGTTTTCTTGGTTAGAAATGTTATTGAAATAAATAATTAGATACTATAAGTATTATTAATATTATTAAAATACAATAATAAGTGTATTATTTTAGATTCTAATTCATATCATTAACATGTTTCCTTATGTATTTTCAATCCATTTAATTAGGAAACCTCTTTGTACTAATTCAACTTCTTCCAAACACATAAATTTTTAAACTAGCCAGCAGCTCGCCAAAGCACACAGAATACCAGCATTCACTTCGCGTAAGGTACACGATCGATTGTTGATAACAAAAACTAAGCTGCACTACTTGAGCATATAGGAGTGCAGGAGTGCAGGAGTGGTGGGTGGCGCAGCGGCTCCCTGTGGGGGTGGGACTTGCTCTTTTTAACTCTTTTTGAGTTTCTTTCCGATGCAAATTCCCCGTCACTGCAACGCGGCCGTGCGAATGGAAATTGAGAACGTTACCTAATGTACGTATTTTGACCAGCTCGTTATTTTAGAAAAGATTTTCACCCAGCCGAAATTTTTCCCTGCACTGGCATTACCCAAATGCATAATTCCGTAGTGCGATTACCGGTTATTATGGTTTTTCCATTTTACCGATTTATCCCCCCCCACAAATAGTGATGTGCTAGTAAATTTATTAATATCTCTCGCTAAGCTCTCTACGGAAATTGAATCTTAATATTAGGTTTCGTACGGTATGTACGTAGATTAAAATACACGCCTTTGACACAGTGGCCGGATATTCGGAGAATTATCCACCGGCGCTCTTAAAGTATCCGTTAAAACAAAGAAGGCCTTATTGCATAGCCTAATGTGGGGGTTTAATTAAATTTCCTCTGTCCACACCGAACTTGGAGCCCCGTGAAGTATGCTTTGGAGGATCATTCCGACGTCTCTTAAACGTGAAACACGTTCTGCTTCGCCTGCTTTTGAAAGGTGCTCTTTCTTACTGTTCTTATTGTAATTTGGAGATGAAAAACGGTTTATTTTTTTATGCCTATTATTTAAGGCTAAAATTCTTTTTTAATTATCTTTGTTTTTTTTTAGAATGCAATGCGCGTACTATAACCATAATACAGTAATAACACTTAGGTAGGTACTTACTTTATAATATTAAACTGATCGGATTGAAAAAAAATATGTTGGAAAGTCTATTTGAGGCCGTCGTGACACGGAGGGGCAAAAGCGGGCGACTTTAAACGTGACAGTTGTTGGTTTGATTCTGATTTAGGCGGCGTTCGGTTCCACCACTCAGCATGGAATGCCTGATCATTTATATTTAACAAGAAAAGTTATTTGTATAATGCATCACACACAGTTCTTAATCACTTCCATATGTCCAAGCGGGCGAAGCCGCATGTGAAAACTAGTTTTAAATATGACCATTCGTCTGTATAAAATCTGAACCCATCAGTAGCGACCCCCAACCCCCAACGACACAACACACAAAGGGGTGATGTCCTTTAAAAAATATTTTTTTCGCCCAAATGTCGCTTGATCCGAACAAGGCTCAGGCCCAGAGCTCTCGTCTCCGCCTCGGGCTCACACGCGGTACGTCGTACTCGTAAATCAATATCGGCGGACCCTTATTAATTAGTGCGTTCGTTACGCGGACCCACGGCCTTCTCCCTACTCACCCTACGTTATGTATATACTTATTGCGGCACCCGTCTTCGGCTGAGCGTTTTTAATTAGGACAGAAGGCGGTGTTGGTACCTACTCAGTATATTATAAAGGTGAAACTAAGCGCTGTGCTATGTTTCTAAGTGTATGGAATCATCTTTATGAATATACATAGTTATGTCATTTTAATATAAATAATTTGAATGATATTCATAATATCGTTAGAGACTTTTTAGTGTAGCGAAGAATAAAATATTGGAGATCATCGTGGGGCACAAGCGTGCGACTGTAAACAGGGCTGGTGGTGGGTTCTACTTGAGGAAATGAAATATTTTATATTTTCATTTCTTCGCTCTGGTAATAAGGGAAAAGCGCGACGTTGCGTTTTGCCACTCAACACGCAATTCCTCAAGAATTTGGCGAAAAGTTGGGAATAGAGGTATCTGAATGGGGAACGGAGAGTCATAACCACGTTCACAGGTTCCCTCTACCCACCCTGCCGTTTGAGTAGAACTATAATAAAATAAATTAATAAATGATAAAAAGTCCAGCTACTATATAGAATATCTAGGCTCAAAACAAGTTAATCCAGCACAAAAGAGCCCAGCCCTTCTATTGACACCAGCTAGTTATTATGTCGAGACCTTTCCTACGCTAGTAGCTGCGTCATCAAGAAAAGATTATCGGCCGATGTTGTAAATCGGGAGCAGTCCGGAAGGCGGAGCGCAGTCCCCGCGGCGCGTCCGGTGTGGCGTCAATTAGACGGGGGCGGCGGGGGCGAAGCCCGAGGGATGGGGTGGAGGCGCGAGACGTTGAGCGAGACCCACCTATACGTTTGTTAGGTATATGCTCGGAAATTCGTGCCTATATATATATATAGTCGGGTAGACTACACATACGCCTTAGGCACCGCAATTAATCGGGTAGGTACATTCAAAGCGGGGATTTTTAGGTCCTAATTGTTCTCTTTTTTTTCCTTTTTCTTTCTTTGTTTGTTTGCCAAAGATGAAAGGAATGGCGGGGTTTATGTGATTCCCCCTTTTTTTTCGACGTTTGAATGTAAATTGACGGACATTTTCTTCATTATGTATGTCTACGAGTAGGTATAGTCAGCATTCGCGTCACGTAATTTTTTTTTACTGGTTCCGAATAATCGGTAGGCATTTAGGTGTTGTCGCGCGTAATCGGGAACCTTAAATGAGGAAATGTTGGAGGAAAACTTTTTGTTTCATTTTAAATATATAAGATAATGAAAGAAATGGCTTACTTATCATTATATTACTTCATAGAGTTGTTCGTTAATTAAACGACGTAATAATGAGAATGAAAATTATATGTATGTATACTTTATATTTTAAGCATTTTTTAACCGACTCGTATTTTCACAAAGTAGGAGGTTCTGTATTCGTTAATTATATATTTTTTTATGTTTGTCTGTGGATTTCTCAGTCAAATGTGGACGGATTTTAATCATTTTTTATTTGAAAGAGCGTTACTTATTGGTTTTGTTACCACCAAGTTGGGATTGGTGGTGGAATCTCATGGAAACCGAGGGAAAATATATCGGAGTATATATCATAATAGGGTAGTAAATTTGAGGTGATCATTATTACGCTATATTTTAATGTTATTTTATACATTATTAAAATATTATAAATTTCCTGAGTGTGCTTAGCAAGGGAATACTACCACTTTATAAAATTCATAAATAAAATATTAATAAAACGACTGTTAACGCGACAGGGTTTGATTTACACTTTTTTCGCTCTGGTGTAGAGTTTATTTAGCAAAGGTTCAATTTCCACTTTTTTCGCTCTGGTGACGAGGCAAAGCGCGGTGTTCATTTCCGCCTCTCAAAACGCAATGCCTCCAGAAATCAGAATTAGAGTTTCTTAATTCTATTAATATTAGGCTCCTTCTGTCTACCTTGCTGCCTACATGGATGGATGCACCATGAGGTGAATAAAAAAAAAACTAGAAAGAAATCATTCTCAATAGACCAAAAAGTCAACACACAAAAAACACAACTTTTTTTTTTCACACACACACACACAAACAAAAAAAAAACTTTTCATAACTGGGGGGGAAAAGCAAAAGTTGTGAATAAAAGTTGGGTCGCGGGAAGTGGGTCAAAGTTGCCTCCCGCTTGTAGGCTAGTTAGGTAGGTAGGTTGTTATAGGTACTAGATATAGGTAGAGCCCGTCTGGCTCGCCCGTCTGCTATATTACGCGTGCCGAATTGATAATAATATTTATTTGTTTATAGAGTTTATTAGCTGGTGGGTTTTATTGGATGGAGAGGTCGTGGGTTCGATTGCTAGTTGTGGTAATACGTTGAATTGGTAGCTTTAAGACTTTTATGGCGTGGTAAGGTAGGTAGAGGGAAGCAAGTGTTGATATCGGTAGAGATTTGAATTGCGAACTGCGGAATTTAACCTCGCGCTTTGCGTTTACACTAGAGCAAAATTAATGTAATTAATTCCGTGCGGGAATCGAACCTACAACTGTCGCTTTAGTTGAGCTTTTAGTTGAGCGCTGAGCCACTACGGCACGACGGTCTTATCTACATTATATTAGTTTTAAAATTATAATAATCTTGTATATATAATGTTTTGTTTTTAAAGTAAACATGTACTTATCTAATAATTATAGAGTTTAGAGAACAGATAAAACATAATAAAAAATATCTTTTTTTTTCTATTTCTTGAAATTTATTCATAACTTAAATTTAGGTCATATTTGGTTTAATTTAGTTTGTTAGTCTTTTTTTTTAATAAATACTTATAAAATTATTATCCTATTAGAATGATAATACAGTTCAATTTTACAAAGTTTTATGTCAAATAATAGAATTAACCTAAATTATAACTAAAATAAAAAAATTGAAATTTAAATTCAATTCAATTCAAGGTCAAATTTATTCAATCTTTAATTTAAATATTTGATGTTGATGATGACAAGTAAAATTTTGAAATATTTGATTCTGGTCGCTTTTGCTTATGATATATATTCTAAGCATTATTTAACCAAAAACCCAACCGATACCGTTTGGTATCACCACCACCATCGGTAAATAATTAATTCCTAATTAGAACCATGACCACCACTTCGCTGGAAATAGCCGCTATAGTATGTACCACGTAAGCTTGTACACCTGTCGCGGCTAAACGATAACGCTTATCTATAAATTTGATGTAGAAATATAGGTTTTATGTATTTAAGAATAAGGTTAATAGTTGGGTAAATAGTTTTGTGGTATAGTTCAGGTAGGTAGGTGGGTACACACGTGCTATCTGCGTAGGTAAATCTGAATACAAATGAAGACATTAGAGCCCGCGCTCTCCTCGTTACCGACTACCCACGAGAGATTGGACACTTTGGAATATATAATATGTATATATATTTACATATATGTTTATACATATATGTTTATATATATTATAATAAAGATATAATAAGAAAGGTTATTATCGGACTTGTCATTTACTTTATAAGAAAATAAAAAAATATAATTGTATTTAATTTTGCTGGTTTATAATAATGTGTTTGTTTTCTTTGGTATCTTCACGCTGTATCTCTCTCTAAGCAGGCAGAGGGCGCGTAGTGTTATGACACTCCGTTCCCCATTTCCTGCCGAATTCTTGAGACGTTGCGTGTTGAAATGAAAATATGTTTCATTTCCTCGAGTGGGAATCGAACCCACAACCTGCCGCGTTTACATCGCACGCTTATGCTCATGCCCTACGAGTTACGACTGGACTTTATTAGTTTTATATAGGTAAAATAATGTTTTTGATTGAGGGTTGCCTAGTACAAGTTGCGTTAAAATTTTAATTTCATATGCAATTTTTAAACTTTAAATACAAAATTTGCTATAAAAAGGAATATCGATTATATATTTTATCTTGTCACTTTATTCAGGATATGGCAGGTAAAGCTTCAGATAGACAGAGAGGTCATCATACTATATGGAGTAAATAGAGTTGAGAATGACTTTCTCTTTCACCTGTAACATTTTGTCTATCTATATCCCAATTAGTAGTAGGGATTGAGAATTTATTTTCATAAATAAACAAGCAGGTATATATTAAAAATTACTCTCGTTATCAACTAGGATTCTGTAGGTATATAGCTAGCCTATATAGCTAGCTTTGTCCAAAATCTCAGTCTTGAAACTCAAAGGCGCAAATTCAATTTCGTACTACCCACAAAATATCCAAATAGAGGAAGCCTGACGCATACAATGGATGCTTTACCGTCGGTCGGTGGCCCGTCATTATTATTTAATCGGCGAAGCGTTTAGGCGCAACGAGCGCGGCACAAGGCTAGCAACTTGGGTCAAATCTAAAAGGCAAGCCCCTATTTACAGTATGGTTAACAAGTTGTGGCCACTGAAATTGGGCTATATGGCATTTTGCGTATTGTGCACTTGGAAAGAAATTAATGAAAAATAAGAAAAACATTCTAAAATCAAATCTGCGCAGAAATCAGCATCATACAGCTAGCTTCATGTTGGCCACAACTTGTTGGCGGTACTATACCTACCAAGCTGTAGGGTAGGTAGTAGATACATATCGGGTATATAGGCGACGACGGTGAATTGAACAGAAACGCGGGTTACGAAGTTAATCCTTTGCTGAAGATGTCGATATCGATGGATATTGGATGGATATTTGTGGGTTTTAGAGTTTTTGATGAAGTTTCGTGAAGCTTTCGCTGTAATTTAAAGTTTTGTTTATATGTCTTTATGTCTCATCATTAAGGAAATTTTAGATAATACATATATACATATAACACGAATAACTTTATTTATCCTAATTGATGAAGTTCTAGTACGTATATGCATGTATAAGTTTGTCTCCATATATTCTATATATGTATATTATCAGTATAAGATGTACAATAACACAAAAATATCACCGTAATACTATTTTATTCAAAATATATATTATGTTATTTATTTCTGAAATTTCATATTTTTTGCATGAAATTCCAGATTTTTTAATGCATTTTACACTTCTCTTCTTGAACATATGAACACACAACACAAAATATTGTAAATGGCATATACTCGTATGGACATTTTTGTGGCCCAGGCCGTCGTGGCCCAGCGGCGCTGCGTTTGGTTGTAAATATAACGATTGTGGACTCGATTTCGACTCGAAGAATGAATTAATTTCCTCGCTATGTTTCGCTTATAATTTTCCATTGTGGTAAAATTTCAAAGTATCCGTGTAAAAAAAATATTTTAGAAAATTTTAATGAACCTGCGTCTCTTGCAACTGTTCAAGAGATGCTGGTTTGGTCACGTTACGTTCGATTTTCTATACGTTTTATAAAGACATTTTTCTTTTTAAAATTATTTTAATTTACTTTAAAATTATTAAACATAAAAGTAAAAATATATTTAAAAATACATAAAGCGATTGCTGAGCTTTCTACACACACCTCAATGTTACAGACATACAAATGCACATTAGCTAGAACGAAGTGTCTAAACACTAAGTTCTTGCCGTCCCTAAATAAAAAAATATTTTGTAAAGATTATAAAATACCCACAATGACATCGATACACATGTAAAGTTGCCAGTTAAAAAAAATCTAAATATAATAAAATATAAATACAAGAACATCGATAGATCTCTAAAGGGCCCATCCCTACCGGCCGGCGGGCGGCGAGTGTGCGCGTCGATAAATTCCGACCGCGTTGTCAATCGCTCGCGAGGAGCGCTCAGGAATTAACGGGGCTCCGCTGTCAAGGCGCCGCCGCCCGGCCGCGCTGGCAGGGCTGCCCTACGGTTTTAGAGGGATTTTTACTATTTGTTTTTAATTATTTTCGTGTATTAAATGAATGCGGGATACAGCGTGAAGCTGATTATGAATGAGCTATGTATATTACTAGCGGCCCGCACGCGGCTTCGCCTGCGTGAGCTACGTTGTTATTAATTTCTGTCTCCATGAGTAGGTACCTACGTCCTATAAGTGACGTCCATGCAAAATTTATAGTATCGAAGTTTCATACAAACTATCAACCCCAAAAACAACCCCTTAGAAGTCGAATATTGCAAATTCCCGTCTTAGCGAACACCTATAAACAACTCCTATGCAAAATTTGAGATGCCTAGCACTTGTAGTTTCTGAGATTTCGTGATGAGTGAGTGACCTTTCGATTTTATATATATAGATAACGCGGTTAATCGCATTTTGGTACTTAGAATTCTTTTTTTTTTAATTCGATGTTTTGATTTTTTTTCAGTTGCTTGTAACACTGTAGTCATAAGATATTCGTCTGTCAGTTGTTATTAAACTACTGCTATCATTTTATTAGTTGCATTTCATTTAATTGAATACCTACACAAACTTCTTCGATAATAGCGCAAAATTGTAGTTTAAATTAAATATTTATATTCCAATACTTCATTATAACATCTAATTACGCTTGCAATCTCTTTCTTTATAAATTTTATCTTAATATTTAAGCAAAGCTTGAGTATAAAAAAAAATCTAATGCTATAAAAATACAGCAACAAACAAATCTAAAAAAACTCTTTCCGTTACATAATTTCACATCACTACCAAATTGAAAAAAAAAAAAACAAAACAAAATTAAATATAGAACAAAAAAATTAAAACACAACCAAATTACAAAAGCACCAACCCTGAGTAAATTGCGCGTGTACACTGGCCCCGTGAATTATACGGATTATACGGCACATGCGAGCTATGTGGGCGACGGACGGCGGCGGGCGGCGGGTTGCGCGCACCATTATCGATATTAGCGTCGCCACTACGAGAATAACTGGTGGATGTTTGTTAAATGAGATGCTCGTGGCGTAGGGACACAAGCGTGGGGTTGTGGGTTCGATTCCCGCTCGGGGAATGTTTTAATATTTTTATTTCTTCGCTCTGGTAAATAGGCAAAGCGCGGCGTTGAGTGCCGCCACTCATCATGCAATACTTCGACAATTCGATTGTGTTTATGACCGTTTCGTTTTCCCTCTGCCTGTTATATGCAGGATACATACAGGATAAAATTATCATAACTATTGCTTTATAGAAAACTGGTCAAGTGCGAGTTGGAATCACTCGCCGTTGACTCGGTTCCGTGCCAATTTCAGGATTGAAACAACAAGTGGCACAACTTATTTGTTTGACGAACTATTATTATAAATAGAAATATTTTTTTAATATTATCAAAAATAATTAATATGTAATTTTTGAAATCGAACACAATGTTTTAAAAAGTAAGAAGAAGAATTATCCTTAAAAATCAAGCACTTTAGTGAAAATTAAAATTTGTATACATAACTTACAATGAGGACATAAATTGCCTAGCTAGGGCGGGGACGGGTTGGGCTCACCATTATAGAAGTTTACAATCGCTTTGCAAGCACTTAACCGGTTGTCAGTTTCAAAAACAACATTTAATAGAGATCTATTTATTTAATATATGCTGCAATATATATTTATTAATTGGGAACGGAAGTGTCTTAATGGGAATGGAGTGTCTTAACTCTAAGTCCCCAGGTTCCCTTAGCCTACCCGGTTATGTGTTATTATTATATCCGTATTTTCTATCTACACTTTCTACCTACATTTTGATTATCCAATATAAAACTAGAAATAACTATCTTGATAGTAAACGCATACAAAACAGAGAGAGTGGATCGTAAAAACGTATTTTAAAGCACACCATACATTGTTTGAAGTAAATTTTAACTAAATTTATATATTTTCTTGTAGAATATCGATATTTTCAAGTAAAATATCGATATTTCAATCGACGGCATGACATCGAGCTACGATCGAGAATAGCCGTCGTCGCTAACTGAGAATAACTGTCTTGGTAATAAGCGCGACACGCACATGGAAATGGGCACAGAATCGGTAGTACCGTATAAGATTTTATGGGGTGGATAATAGATAGTAATTTTAAGTGCCGTCAACCTGGCGCTGTGCAATACCGGCTGGTTGTCGCGATGGTCGCGGTTCGATTCGCGCTCTAGGGAATTGCTTATTTGCATATTCTCCGCTCTCTGGTATGGGTGAGTGCGGTGTTAAGTTCCACAATTTATTAACCAATATTTAGGTGAAAAGTGGAGAACTCTTGACGCCAAAAAGCCTTGACTTTTTGTAAAATGGTAAAAAATTTAGTCAGTTAGAAATTTGTCATACGCTACTTACTTTTTCATTCATTTGGAAACATTCTCCAAAATAAGCTCGACTAACATGATAATGGAATGGCGACTCTAAAAGAAAGTATTTATTTGTATTCCAGTCGTGGTCCAGGGGTACAAATATGCAACTGTAATCGTCAATTTAGGGGTTCGATTCCCACTCGAGGAAATTAATTTCAATTCACTCTGAACGCAAAGCCGTAGTTAAAAGCTAGTAATGCGACATGCAATTATTGCCCACTCCACGCTTGTACCCATGCGCCACGATTGGCCTCACTATCTATATAAATATAAGATGATTTAATAATAATTTTTAATCACTTGTAGTGATAAGGCCGCCTTTGTGCATTTTCTTTTAGGTATTTTTTGTATTGTATCTTTTTAAGTGTGCAATAAAGATTTTTATTATTATTATTATTAATTTGGTGTGAACGATAGGATTTAAACACTTACGAGACTTATATACATATATATTTCAGTTAACTTTATGATAGGAAGTTAAGTGAACGAGCAAACTGGCGTGTCCGCTTGCATTATGCATAATAAACATCGCCCGCTGACAGCGACTCCAAAACTGCTTTTACTCACATTGGTATTAGCGACGAAATGTCCATATAAAATAAAATGATTCTCATACGTTTATCTCTTTTAAAATTATCAATTTCTATATTTTATAATTTATTTATTAATTTGTATATTTGTTTGTTTATTTGGTTGACCACCACTCGTTATTTATTGTCTCGAAATCTCGAATTTGGCAGAAAATGGAGAACAGAGTGTCTTACGCTATCCTTAGTTTCAAAACAGATTAAATCATAGTCATGAGATCCAAAGCTTTTTAAAAAAAAATCAGCTTCAAGCTGTATCCCGCACACAGTAGGGTCCTGGGTAGGCAGAGGCAACCTAGTGTTAAAAGCTATTTACTTCTAAATATCAGCCTAAGTTACAAAGTTGGCATTTTCCATCTAAGTTGGTAAGATCTGGAGGTCACGTAGCAGCGTGTGTCCAGTAGGTACTCTCCGGTCGTTTCAGGTTGCCGTCCCACAGGATTGGCGACGGCGAAGGAATACAAACTAGGTGTATAGTATATATACTATGTAAATATTTAATCATGTTATAATAATAGTTGGTTTATATTTTCGTTGATTAATATTATAAAGTTTTTTAGTATTGCGATACTATTAATTAAAGAGTGAAGCTGAAAACAGAGTTGATTGAATTTTCTATTTTATTTTTCATCCAAAACTTTACCTATGAAATAAATATTTTTTTTTATTATTTTTATAAGGAAAATTTTATATCTGTCTCTACATTTCTTATTTCTTATTCGCTCTTTTATTCCAAATCGGTAATTTTGAAGCTAAACCAAATTAAAATCTATAATTAATATACATTACGTATATAATCAAAATCAAATATCTTCATATATCTAATATATTAAAAAAATTGCGAAAGAACCCCAATGTGACATCAGAACTGGGGCAAAACCAACTCTGGAATATGAACTCGTGATATACGAACGTGATATTCGTTTAGCGCGTGTTTACCGTAAATTGAGCCCCTAATGAGTTTTGAGTGGCCGCCAAGCGAGGCATCATATTGTTTTACTACTTAGTACTCGCTGCCTGCATTGGTTGCCTGGTGGGCATTAGCGTTATAGACCTTGAATGGACAACCAGACGATTCTAAATTTGTGTTTAGGGTTCCGTAGGGTACCTTTTGAGGAAGTAGGGTAGGGTACTTTTTAAAAAGGAACCCTTATAAGATCACTTTGTGGTCCGTGTGTCTGTCTGTCTATCTGTCAAGAGCCTTTATCTGAGAAACTTGTAAGTTTATATTTACTTACAAAACAAATATGGCCGTATATGTAGCAAAAAAAGTGAATCAGTGAAGAAGGGGGTAAAATTTGATATTAAAGTCGCTAGTTCAAGTGAGGTATCAGATGTAAGAACTTTGGCAGAAAAAGCTCGAGATCACCAATTTTTGTACGGAACCCTCGGTGGGAGAGCCCGACTCGCACTTGTTTGGATTTTTAAATATGTAAGTATATTTTTTATCAATAAGCCAATCGTGGCGCGGAAGCGCAAGCGTGTGATTGTAAGCGCGACAGGTTGTGGGTTCTATCCTCACTCGAGGTAATGAAATATTTAATACCTATTTAACTATAATAATCTTGAAAATTATAATAATATTACAAAAAATATATATCATAATCACGTAAAACGTAACACGCCAAAATTAAACATTCAACACCCAGTGTACATCAACCCTTACGAGGGGGTCGTGGGGGGTCTTGGCCATTAGCACGACGTCGGTGTACGACCGTCCGCGGCCTCAACTCAAGCCAGCCCCCCAAACTTAGGAGCATTGAGATAGAGTCCACATTCGCCGCCACCTCTGCCTCTGCCTCTGCCTCTGCCTCTACCTCTGCCTCTGCCACCGCCTCGCCTCAAGTAGGTAGATGCATAATTTACGCGCGTCCGATAGACACTCGCGTTGCGATTGTTATTGCGCTTTCGGCACGGGATATTGGATTTGGCGTGCGCTGGCGACACCAGATAATGCTGGGATGTTTAATAAAGGCACCTACCTACTGTGCATCGAAATTCAATTATGCGTTTGCCTTGTGCCGTGCATGGTTGCTGGGGTAGAGGTAGGTAGGTAGGTAGCGAGGTAGGAGATAACCTACCGTTGTTGTAATGGAAACGGTAGAATTTTGTGCTAGTTTTGTGAAAAGTTAATTTGTATTTTTGCTAGAAGGTTGATTATTATTTGTTTATGTTGATTTTGTTAACTGACTAACTAACTCTATACTAGTTCTGTATTTGGTAATAATATCTCTCTCTATGAGGCCAGTTGTAGCGCATTGGCATGGCAAGTGTGACTGTAAATGCGTCAGGTTGTGGGTTCGATTCCCACTCGATAAAATAAAATATTTCATATTTTTCTTTAACTCTGATTAAAGAGGCAATGCGCGGCGTTGTAGTCCGTCATTCAACACGCAATGCCTTCAGAATTTAAGCAGAAAGTGAGTAACGGAAGTGTTTTAACTTCAGGTTAGTTCTTCCTTGCTATGCGATAAAAGCGTAAAGCACAAATAATATTTATATAAATTATATAATTATATTATGTAAACATTAACACGTTACATTCACAGATATTAACCAATTGCTAGAATCTCCGTATATTGAAATTCCTACGAAAATTTGGTACATTTTAATCCGATCAATCAATGTGGTTCGTCAGAGGGCCGAAAGGACCCCATTGTATTTGAAGGCGCGACTCCTAAGCGACATTAACGAAGGTTGCCGGCAACCAGCTGAGCTAGACCTCCGTAGTTTGTACCTGCTGCCTACGACGGTGACACAGAGTAGATATGTCAGTGGGAAATGTTGGAAAACAAATGTGGGTAGTTTTATTTTATAGTTCGTTTCACTTTTGTTTGTGTGTGCTATTACAATGTTGAAATGTCAATACAAGTTTGAAATGTCACTTTGTCGATAACTTTATATATCTTTTTTTATTAAGAAGGGCGGCGTTGCTTCTCTGTTTTCAGCTCGCTGAAGTTTGAAGTTATTTTTTTTTATTTTCAGCATAAGCAATAGAAAA
The DNA here is from genome assembly GCA_016802625.1 of Heliconius numata. NCBI lineage: Eukaryota > Metazoa > Arthropoda > Insecta > Lepidoptera > Nymphalidae > Heliconius > Heliconius numata. The sequence continues at coordinate 811,344 of JAEBDU010013188.1, forward strand.
AATCGTTAGTTATAAATTTTAATCATTAAATGTCATTTAGTAACAAGTCAAGTTTATTTTTTTTTCATATATCCCGCCCACAGCAGAGTAAGCAGAGGGAATCTAGTGTTAAGACACTCCGCTCCCCACTTTCCGTAAAATACACTGTGCGTACAATAAAAATACACTGTGCCCCACAGAATCGAACACGCGGGCACACTCGAGGGGTCGCCTCGAGGACGGTTCGAGTAGACGAGGACGGTCGGGCAAGTCGCGTAATTTACGCGTGAGTGGTCGGTGCCTGCCGGTGATTACGACGCCGGGCTGATAATCTCGAATGATATTATTTGACACCCCCCCCCCCACCTACTCCTCCCTAATCCCCCCTCCTCCCCTTTCTGATTCACCGTTCACTGTCAAATAGATAGGCCGCGTGTCGTCTCAATCGTTACTAATTGTGTTTTTTTTTTTGCTGATCGTACAAAGTCCAGGCCGTTTCTTTTGTTTGTTGGATTTTCGCGTATGTGATAAGTGGACTTTTGTTAGCTAGAGTTTGTTGTTAAAATGTTATAAAGAGATTCACGCTGTATCACGCATATAGCATCATAGGCATAGAGAACTTAGTGTTAAGACATTCGTCCCTACTTCCCGTCGAAATTTTTTGAATCATTGCGTGTTGAGTGGCGGAACTCAACGTTGGACTTTTGTCTTAATGCCAGAGCGAAGAAAAGAAAATATTAATAAATGATAATTCATACCCCGAATGGGGATCGAACCCACAACCGCCGCGCGACATATATTGACTTTAAAATGAACGAAAAATGAGAGCGAACTTGTATTATTTCGTTGAATTTAATACTCGTTGCTATTTCACATAGTTTTTTAACCGATTGGCAATTTTAATATTAGTAAAATTTGTGAGGTTTCTAAACCTCATTTTAATAAGCTTTGTATTTGTGTTGAGTGATTATAAAAGTAGAGACAGAAAAAAACTATTAAAAATAAAGTTGTGTTATTTGAAATCAATAGAAAAATAAAAAAGTAATAACTAAGAAATATATATTAAATTAATTATATTAAGTTTTATATCTAATTGATTTGGCATAGGGTTGTACCGGCATGGTACGAGCCATTTATTAAGATCGCGCGGACGTTACGTTACGTTAGCCGTGCCCGGGGGGAACCCTGGACGCGTCAGCTTGCTTAATTACATACGCTGACACAACTGAAAGAAATAGTTCCACATTAGTATTAGAATAAGATTTTATTAGGTTTTAGGTATGCTATTTTTGTTTCTTTTATGTATTCAAATAATGGATGAAATCAATATAACTAAATGCAGAAGTTTATAAAAACAAACAAAATAAATCAAAAATCATAATTTAATTCAAATCAGCTTCACGCTGTATCCCGCTCACAGCAGGGTAGGCAGAGGGAACCTAGTATTAAGACACTCCGTTCCCCACTTTCTGCCGTATTCTGGAGGCATTGCGTGTTGATCAGAGTGAAGAAATGGAAATATAAACGTAAATAAATATTTCACTGCCTCGAGTGGGGATCGAACCCACAACTGTCGCGTTACAGTCACAACCTTGTGCCGCTGCGGCACGACTGTTTCATTAAGCGAATGCAAAAGGCGGTCTCAAATAGTAAAAGTAGAGTCACCAATGCTAAAATAAACTAAATGATAAATTCTGTTTGCCGTATTGCCGTTTATTTATGAATTTCATTTAAATATTTAATAAAACTCTAAGTAATATATATATTTTATTTATTATAAGTCTATTACTTATTTGGAGCCGTTATGGTACAGCGGCAGCGGGTGATTGGAAACGCGACGGTCGTGGGTTCGATCCCATTCAATTAACAAATTATTTTCATATCCTGTTTTGCTGTTGTCTTGCTTCTTTCTCTGGTAACATGAGGGATCATGGCGTTGAGTTACGCCGCGAATATTTCAAAAATTAGACGGTGTGTGGAGTGACTTGTCTTAACACTAAGTTCCCCCAGCCTACCTTTCCATTTGCAGGTTGAATACATAAAAATATATTTGTTTATTTTATTTAATTACAATTGGACCCGAACGCGGCTACGCCCGCTTGAACTATACGAATATTTATTAAATATATTTATGAAATTATTTACAGTTTTCAATAGAAAAATGCGTTAAGCAAGCTCATATTGGGTGACGTTTTCTAACAACAAACTTTGCAAATCATTGCTTAGCAACGACGGTTGTTATTAACATGGCGGAATAAATTGCATATCAAATTATTAAATTTAAAAATTATTTTATGTATCGAAAATATCACAAATATGAGAAAAAAAAGTATCCTATGTTCATCCCGAGACCCTCAAGTATCTCTATATCAGTATTTTATCACAATTAAATTAGCGGTTTGGCCCTGATTGCGTAAAAGACAGACAGACAGACAGAGTAACTTTCGAATTTATAATATAGGTATGGATTATTATTACTAAAATTAATTAATTTTTAAATCTAGTTATTTCTCCTCTATGTTTTAAATCAAGTTCCTTTATGATATATAGTAAGAATAACATTAATATTAGTTGCTATATTCACATATATATAAGGAACCCACCAACTCTAACCCACATACCGACTAATCCCACCACATTAACCGTATACCGCAGCAGCCGCAGTTCAACAAATAACGTACTATCCACATAATATCTGTACTGGGCTAGGATTTTTGCTCTTTTTCTATAGTAAAAGAGTATATATGAAGAAAAATATTCTTTTAAAAAAATATATGTTTAGATATTAAGAAAGATGAAAACTATTAAAGTAAGTTTATGACAATTGCCAAATTGTTTTTAAGATAAAACGCAATGCCTCCAGAATTCGGCATAAAGTGGGGAACGGAACTAGGTTCCCTCTGCCTACGCTGCTGTATGCGGGATATAGCGTGAAGCTGTTTTTTTTTTATTTTTAATGCAGAATTTTCTCCATTTGTATCAAATATTTTTTTAATTGTCGATAAAGATTAAATGTACTATTTATATATGTCTAATAGATGAAAATTAGAAATATTTATATCTTATTAAATATTTGTATTATATTCTAATATTATAAAGATGAAGGGTATGTTTGATTGAACACGTTAATCTCAGGAACTGCTGGGTCGAATTGAAAAAATGTTTTTATATTGGCATACTCACGTCTAGTATTCATATAAATGAGAAGTCGCTGTAAGTCCTAATAAACATTTTTTTAAATTTCACTCATTGATTGACTCACACTGATTTTCTTAAGTAACAACCTGGGAACCAAGTGTTGAGATGTTCCGTTCCCATTAAGATACTGTCGTTTCTCACTATCCAATGAATTCTGGAGGCATCGCGTGTTTAGTGGCGAAACTCAACGCTCTCGCACCGCGACTGGCCTGATAAATATATAGATTGAAAAACAAATAAGTAAAATTGAAAACCGCCATTGATAATAACTAAAAAAACACGTACCAATAACCTGAATAGTACCTCATAGCAGGTATTCATCCAGCACACTACCTCTTTCCCAATCCCATATACATAATTAGGTATCGGGTAGACGTTTGGGGGGTGGTGCCCTCGTCTTTTACTATGCTGAGCAAACTGTTCGTAGCAGGCGAGGCAGGTGCGTCGCGGCCATCAGGGACTGGCCCGAAATCCACCCCACGTCGCGTTGGCTGACCCTAAAGCTGTGTGCAGAAGAAGCCTATTGTGGAATTTTGGATTAATTTTGGATTTGAAAATGTTAGACACTGGGTTTAAAGATGAAACTAGCATTTTAAACTTAATCGTGTTTAAAAATAGTTAAAATAACTTTAACTCAGTATTTTCGTAAGATGTTGCTCATTTCTAAAGTCATTGAAAATTATATTTGAATATTAATTATTTGAATATTGGAATTGTCTCTTTAAAGGGAATGAGGAAATTCTGTGCTTTTCACATTGTCTTCAAATATTATATTGTAAACTAGACGGTTGTAGGTTCGATTCTCACTTAGAGACGTGAATTTTCATTTATTAATAATTTCATTTCTTTAAGCGGGGCATTGATCTCCGCCACTCTACACGCTATGCATCCAGAAATCGGTGGAAAATAGGAAACGGAGTGTCTTAACACTAGGGGGAACTACCTTACCCAGTTGCGTGCGAGATGCAATTGCTAATGCTGATTTTTTTAATTATTAATAATAATAAAATATAAGTACAGATCAAAAACAACAAATATGAACACAACCTAAACGAAACGTGCAGGGACGACTCGGACGCGAGCCGCGGAATTCCATTTAAAGATGTCGGGATAATTTAGCGCTGACGAGGCGAGGGTAAATTGACGCGCCCCCGGGGGCGGGCGGCTGATCGACCAGCATCTAGGGATCTATGGGTAAATAACCAGGATAGTGGAGAAAAAAATACTTAATTCTCATCCCCAAATTACTATTCCGACGTAGTATTTGCTCCAGATTATGAGGATATGGATGAGCGAGTGGATTTTGGTTGAGCATTTCGCTAGGGATCTGTGGCTTAGAGGCACAGCCTTTTGCTGATCGATTGTCAATATGATGGTTGTGAGTTCGATCTTAGCTTGGGGGAATCAGTTGTTTACATTTTCCCACTCTGGAAACAATTTACAGTTACTCACTTGGGTTGTCTTGTCTTGCTATACGCGGGATACTGCACGAAGCTAAACAAATGAAAGGGGAAAAGAAAATAACACAAATTACTTATTGCTATTATGTTCTTCAGAATGCTTTTTAAACTGAATATATCACCAAAAAAAATATCATATATGCAGTACATTTACAAGTCGAGACCAATGGCGTGGTTGAATTCCGCCACTCGTCACGCAATGCCTCCAGAAGTCAGTGGAAATAAGGGAGCGGAGTGGCTTAACACTAGGCTCCCTCTGTCTACCTAAGATTAAGTAAAGATTTCACAAGTTGGACTCGCATAATACCCTAGAGTTGACACGTTGCGTTCCCCATTTTTCGCTGAGTTCCCCATACACTGCGTGTTGATGTGGTAGAACTCAACGTCACTTTTTTAACAGTAGGTTCCACCAAACTAGACTCTACATCTATATGCAAAAAAGGGCGTGAAACAAAAATAAATATGAAAAATAATAAAATGGACCTTTAAATATTAATAGATACTTATATTATGTAAAAGTTATTGCTTGAAAATTTGTCCTGTAATTTTGCTCACATTTCTCAATGCCCACTCACTCGTCTCCCACGCCAGTGTATAATCGATCGGGTTCACCGCTCTACCATAGAACCCTGGGCAGACAGCCCTGTGACCGTGGAAAATTTACCCTGGCTCATTAAGTAAGTCTTGCGAAATATATATAACACTAGCGGCCCTCTCGAGGTTACACCCGCGTGAACTATGTTATTATTAATTTCTGTCTCCATGACTACGTCCTAGTGACGTCTATGCAAAATTTGAGACTCCTAGCATTTGTAGTAACGAAGTTTCATACAAACTTTCGACCCCAAAAACAACCCCTTAGAAGTCGAATATTACAAAATTCCCGTCTTAGCGAGCACCTACGTCCTATAAATGACTGCTATGCAAAATTTGAGATTCCTAGCACATATAGTTTCTGAGATTTCGTGATGAGTGAGTGACCTTTCGATTTTATATATATAGATAACATTAATATTTTTGTAAGAAAATATAATATAATTGTTATACCATTATATTTCATAAACAAATGCAAATTGAATGAATCCGTCGTAGCCTGGTAGCACAAGGGTGTGACAGTAAACGCGATGATTGTGGGTTTGAATCACACTCGAAGAAATATTATTTTTTAATATTTTCATTTCTTTGCTCTGGTACGAAGGCAAAGCGCGGCGTTGAGTTAACCACTCAATACGTAAGGCTACATAGAATTCAGCGAAGTGAGCAACGGAGAGTTGTAACACTAGGTACCCTGCTGCTCTGGAAAGTAGCAGCTGAAACAAAAATCCTAAGATCTCACTGCAATTTTTTTAATTTTATCTAAACATAAGTCGTTACTTCCCTTTGATCCCTTTCCCTTGCGAAGTTGGTTAAAAAAGGCCAATCTTTTTATTGTTAGTCATAAATTTAAAAAAATATTAACCTTTATTCATGACGTCACATAATTAAAACCAGAGAAAACCCTCGATATGTCAAATCAAAGAGAACTTCCACAATCGGACATTCATACTAAAATACGAAGAGCCTAAATAAACACAGTTCTAAAAAGCACTTATGATATCAATTTCAAAGTTTGTACCCTGGGACAGGCGCTGTGGGTGAAATGAGGTTGTCAGGCCCGAGGTGCCTTCACTGGTAAAACTTAAAGGAATATATCTTTTAAATATTATTTATTATATACCTAATCTATTTACTACTATTTTTTTAGCTTCCCGCATGTAACAGCTTAGGTAAAGGGAACCTGAGAACTCAGTGCTTAGACACGTACCTTATCATTAAAACACTTTCGTTCCCCACTTGATTCATTGAATTCTGGAGGTGTTGTTTGTTGAGTGGCGAAGTTACTATACGAGAGAAGTGCACGAAATATTGTGTCACTAGATTTATTATTTACAAGAAACATTTAAATCGGGTTAAATTGGGGAACGGAAAAGTCTTAATGGTAAGTGTCTTAGTGTCTTAGATTCACTCCGCTTTGAACTGCAACTATCCTCGGGATGTGTACGTTTTTTCAATTAAATAGTAATAAAAGTACGTACTAGTCTTTGATACGTTTTTAAATTTCCAATATTTTCTCTTCGTACAGATGTTCGTAGAGCTCTATCGTTTGAAGGAGTTTTATTAACAAAAAAGTGTAAAAAATTATGTAAACGTACCCGCATACAGATATGAATATAAATACAATATTCGCAATATTGCTTTGTAGTTATTAATGTTTGTTTGTTATTTACGTTTTAAAATGTTGCAAATTATAGAGTTAGTCGTTCCCTACTAACTTTAAGTGTCTTTACACTAACCTAACCTTAACCCTACCCTGCCTACCCTGCTGTGTGCGGGATAGAGTGCGTGATGCTGATTTAATTTGTTTTAATAAGTAACTTATACTTATAATTAAAAATATATATACAGATATCAAAAGATTTGTTTTTAATCTTTTTTTTGTACATATAGCGAAAGCATACGTTTTATTTATATGAGGGAATCTATTTAACTGGGGGATTCTAGTGTTAAGATACTCTATTCTCCACTTGCCGTCCAATTTTCGAAATATTCCGAGTAGAGTGACGCAACTCGATGAAGCGTTTTTTGCGTAGATACGACGGTTGTGGGTTCGAGATGCAGCGAGAAGTAGAAATTAAGTCGTAATGGGAACACAGTGTCAGTGAAAACACTCTCTGTCTCTGACTCTGTCTAAGTGCGGGATACACCGTGAAACTAAAAACAACAATTTTAAAATATCTTGCAAAACTGAATATTAAAATTCTATATTATATGGTAAATGGTTAAAAATAAAAAAAAACGCAACCAATCATTAGAAATTCACATCACCCTACAAACTATACTATTACACAAAAGGCATTCCCAAATCCCAAGCAAAACCATCTAAATGATCAAAACGTAAGCGATATCCTTTAGCTCGAGTTGAGCGACAAAAGCGTTGGATACCTGCGTACCCTGTCTGAGTGCCGGTCCCTCATCCCTCATCAGCGGGTTTCGACGGCCCTCCTGTCCACTCGACCTCGGTGACGTCCACGGCCTTTGGTGAATTTGATATCCGTTGTTGAATGTTTTATGTAAGATTCGGGCAAAAATTTGCTTCGTCGTCTCGCTATCGAAGGGTATGTATAAATAATGTGAATGATGTGAAATAAAGGATTTTTTTTATTTTTATTTTTGTTTTGTTTTAGCCAAGTTTGTGGCAAGAAACATTGTGGCAGAAAGTGGGGAACGGAGTTTCTTAACACTAGGTTCCCTCTGCCTACTCTGCTGTGTGCGGGATACAGCGTGAAGCTGATTTAAAAAACTATAAATAATATTTTTTAATGTAATTTAATATTATTTTATAACGACATACTCGTATATAATTTGTTTCTTTTTGCCGCATATAGTTCAGCTGTGCCGCTACACCAAGACCGCCAGTATCAATTTCTAAAGAACTTTTAAATAATTAATAAAATATATAAGATATTCAATCTTATAATAAACTAAAAAAAACCTTTTTTTTAAAGAAATATAATTGAATAATTACAGTAAATACCTGTAAGTACAAATATTATGTTTGCTAATTCAGAAAATATAATTTTCCTCCACTAAAGTTCAGAGGGCATTCGAAATGGCTCGGCCGTGTTTTTTTTTGTACTTTTTGGCACGACCGTCACGCTAGTGCCTTCCGAAGTCGTTAGCAATGTTCTCCCTTTATTCTAGAAAATCTGCATCGAAATCTATAAAATTGTACTTAAAAAATAATTTCAATTTGGTTTTAATTTTTTGGTTGTAAATTACGTATAGTTATAGTATGAGGCTTGTAGAGTTACCTCGAATGTGTACGTTTTTAAACCTCACGCTGTATTTCTAGTAGGTAGTAGACATAGGAACCTAGGTAACATTCTGTTCCCCACATTTTGCCCAATTTTAAAGACAGTGCTATTAAAATTAAAAATTCTAATCTATCTTATGTGTTTCTTAAAATCATAATTATATTGTATTCATGAAAGATTGAAAGATTTTACGTTTTTTTGAATTGTTTAAACATTTTACTTAAATTAATTTAATAAACTTATAAAATAACCCATAAATACAATGTGTAGAATTTATCATATTTTTTTTTCAATCGGACAATAGAAGGCATTTTCTTTAGCTTCACGCTGCTACCCGCATATAGCAGTGTAGACAGAAGGAGCCTGGGAACCTACTATTAAGACACTCCATTCTCCATTTAGACATTTCCGTTCCCCACTTCTCGCCGACATCTTAAAACATAGCATATTTCCCCGCCGTGGAAATCGAACCCTACAACCGTCGCGTCTACATTCACACGCTTGTACCTTTGCGCTACTAAGACCTCAATGCCCTAGAAGGCATTTCTTTCCATATAATATGAAGGTTTTCTTCGAGCCAAGAGTAACAGAATATTTCGTGTTGCTTGAAACATTTTAAAATGTCAAGTGAAAAGGCAGCGAATACGTCGACTCCGCTTGCTCGTGCCATTCATTTACTTAACAGTGCTTCTTTCTAGTAATTTACTTTTTTTATGTGAACTCGGGCAGAGGATGTGGCAGTGATGATGTATCATAAAGTTTCTTAATTTGTTTCAAATGAACTTTCTCTCTTTCTCTCTCATAATATTCTTAAAGTATTTTCATATTGTAGCTTATTGGAGGGATTTTGTTAAGAATTATATACGAAAAGTGGAGTGTCCTAGGTTCCTTCTGCGTTCCCTTCTATTTACAGAATAAAAATCATAGGATTATTATTTACGTTAAGTTCATTAATTAATTTTAATAATATTGTCTATTAGAGAAAGTTAAAAAAGTAGGGTTGTAAGGAAACGAAAGTAGGATTCTAAGGAAGCGGGAAATATCGAGATTTTCCATTTAATGTTGTACATACAGATTAATTCAGCGGAAAGTGATACCCGAGTGCCTTAACACTAGGTTCCCCGGTTCCCTTTGCCCACCTACTATATTGCGGAATACTATGTAAAACTAAAATAAAACTATAAATACATATATCTAAAAATATACAATATATATTATATATATGTTTTAATTAGGCACTCTTGTCTATGCATCGCTATAACAACGTGTGTAGGTCGGTCGAGGCATGGGGCGCTTTCATGGAGCAATCTTACTCGCGGCACGTGGTTGTCCTTTTTTACAGCGCCTCCGGGCTCTGCTCCACGCTCGTCAAAGAGAAATATGGAAACAGACCTGGGAACCCTTGTACTACTTAAAAATTAAATCAGCTTCACGCTGTATCCAGCAGGTTAGGTAGAGGGAACCTAGATACTTCTTGGTTTATATTTTTGGTTTGCCCTTCCCTTTTTTTTGTTATAGTTGGTTGTGGTGGTAGGTGCTGTCTTAAGTTGTTTAGGTTGATGGAGATTGGTTTTGATGTTTTGAGTTTTTGTTTGTAATTGGAAATTTAGGACGGGTTTGTGTGGTTGATTGTGATATATTTTTTTAAAATGTACTAGTATTTTTTGGAGAATATCACTATTCATAGAAAGATGCCATAAATCATTGTATTGCCACGTAAGCTACGTAAAACAAGCCAATAATAAAAACTACTAAGTCTTAAAAGTTGATACAATTATTAGAAGTTATTTAAATTCAAATTTTTACATCTAGTGAATTATAAACAAAACAATAAACCTGACTGCGTTTACTAAATGAATAGGTATATCCAATCATACTCGCGCAATCAAGACAAATTCGATCAACCATTTTTCACCACCACCACCATTAATTCACCTGAAGGCACATCTACAAATGATATCAGCAGTGTTCTTTGAGTGATCGGGGGTTGGGCGTCGGGGGTTAGGGAGATGTTTTAATTAGAGCGCGGACTCCGCGGCCGGACCCTCGATGTCCCGAACTCCTGGCCAGTTCTACTATACTACTATATATAACTTCGCGTAGGCCGCCCAGCAACCAGCCTTTGTTAAGACAAAGCAAGCCAAGCTTTGTGAACTGACGTGACGGTTGACCGCCGGTTTTAATATAGCATTTTTTAATCAAAAACATAATATCTTATATATTTGTATCTTCTTTTAAGTTTTTGGTTAATTTTCAATGTGGATAAGACCTGGTTGGACTGGTTTTGGGTGACCGAGATTTTTTTTTCTTTTTCTTTTAGTCCTTTATTTTTTTTTTAACTGCTTTGTGCTTTTTTTTTAGGATGTTGATGATAGACTCTAGTTAGAACAGTCTGTTGTAATTCTGGCTTTGTCTCTTCAAATATGTTTCTATAGAATAATTAATTCCGTTTTTCATTGTAATAATTCTTATGATTTTTTTTAAATAGTGAAAATGTATCCTTGTATTTCTATGAACGTATTTTTATTTTATACACGTTGTAAGTCCTTAAGAAATACTAGTTTTTTGCGTTCATCTTAAAAACTATGAAGCTTCACCAAGCTAATATAAGCCATAACTTTGAAAATCCACCACAATCTATTAGCAATATTATAAACCTGAAGAGTTTGTTTGGTCATACGCACTGACCTCAGGAACTGCATGTGTGATATATTTCTATTAGGCAATACGGACAACGCCACAGTTAAAAACTAGTGAAAAACAAATACACAGAGAAATAGCTATAATTGTTTTCTAAAAAGCAAACAATAAAGTTTATCGAAGCGTTGTCGCAAGTTCGTTTGTAAAGCGGCACTGCCCGCCGGCTCTCGGGTCCCGAAAACCGCGCCTTCAACGAGAAACTAGAAACGTCATCCTGTCGTTTCACTCAACTAATTAAACTATATTTTATCTTTTGTTATATTAAAAAAAATGAGCTTCACGCTGTATCCCGCACACAGCAGGATAGGCAGAGGGAACCTAGTGTTAAGACATTCCATTTCCCACTTTTCACCGATTTTTTTAAGGCAGCGGCCTTGATGGCAAAGCGAATAAATGAATATATTAAATGATAATTTGTTTCCTCGAGTGGGAATCGAACCCATAACCGACGCTCTACAGACACAACTTTGTCTGGCCACGATCACGACTGGTCTCAGCTTATTCTTGACGCTTTTTGTTAATAAAAACCTTTACTCTTTTTTATAAATATAATATATGTAATTAATATTGAAACAAAAATATTGAATGAAACTTACGAAGCATTTACACACGTAAGCGATCTACTTAAATAGGAATTTATACGACGATGTACGTTCAGAGTATTTTTTATTTATATTCTTTTGGAATGTATATTGTATCTAAGATGATGATTACTGTAAGATTTTTTGAAAAACTTCTGTTCTTTATGGGAATTTCTAATTTATTATAGTCTGTGAATAGTATAAGTTATAATTTAATTTTCGTAATCATTATTTTTTTTATAACAAGAAAATTTTATGACTCTACCAAAAATAAAAAGGGAAAAAAGTTGACTTTCTATTCAAAATGGACACATTTTACATGGAAAATTAAGTAAAACAACATATACCGCACAAACTAATATTTAGTTACTAGAATTTCTGCATACATGTATCATACATACATACAAACATACATATATCTCGAAAACCATACAAACAGTCTCTATATATACATACCTGCCTGAAGCCGCGTTTTGTAGGATATTAGCCCGACAACCAACGTCAGCTGTACACCCCCCCCCCAGTCCACCCGCCTCCCACCCGCCGGCCATTCCTCAAGTTCTCCGAATCGACGCTAAAGGACTGCAGGTACAGTACTCTCGACGAGTCGTGGCGTCGCAAGTTGGGCTTTCTGAACTTTATCACATTGATCATTTCGAGAGGAAATAATTAAAAGTAAGTAAAATGCTAAAAACTAATCTACGCTGGCGTTTACAGCTAACTTCAGAGTAGCCACGACTTGTCGAGCGTACTATCTCTCGTACAGCATAGAGTAGACACATCTTAGGCACGCCAATCAAATACAAATGTTGCCTCGGGATGACAACGGATTTTCTCGCATTTCAACTCTATTAATTATGTTAGAAATTATGGATAATTTTGTAATGGTAGTAGGTAGGTATTGTTGTAAGTAATTCAGTTTTGTTAATATTGGTTTGTAAATTATATTAAGACTAGGTTCTGTAGGACTCCGTGCCTGGTGACCAGACAAAGTGCAGCGTTGAATTCCGCCATTTAACACGCAATGCCAAAATTCGGCTGAAAATAAGAAACGGAAGTCTGAATTTCAACGGAGTATCTAAACACTAGGTTCCCTGAGTCCCCGCTGCCTGAAGCTAACAAAAATATATAGATAATTGATAATTGTTAAGAGAAATTGTATACACATGACATGTATGTGTAACTTTGATCGCATACAAACTTAAATTAAACATATGTATATAAAATAAACGCGGAACCTTTTACCTTTTACTAATATTATACACAAATTCATTCAACACTTTAAAAATCATTTAAATCGCCAGCAAAGCGTAACAATTAAGTAAACTCCACCCTCTCAAACATCCACCATTTCTCCATAAATACCAATAAATTGTACGAAGTCACAAACACCGATTCCACACACTCGCTGAGAGTCCAACAGCCAACAGCACCGTCTTCACGCAACCCTCCCGACCCCTTTAAAGATTCAAGAGCGCCGCGGGCTGGACAGACGGGGCTCGGACCCCTTTGAAGATTCGCCTTCATTAGTGCGGGGGGTCCCCGGCTGACCCCGCGGGGACTCCCGGAGCTGTAATTGCAAGCTATGCTTATACCCGGTAGCTGCGAGTGCTAATTCTCAGGTCGCTGCAGTTTGATTACTAACTTCTATAGTAGGTAATAGCGGTATCGCATTCCTTCTTGTTGCCTTTGCTTAGCTAGTAGTTGATATTTATAATTTGATTGTAACTTTGACTTTGACTACGTTTGTGTAATAGTTTTATCGTTTTTGGCTCTATTGAAATAATAATATACTTTGTTTATGTATATTTTTTTAGTTTTACTGAAACAACATCACTGTAGGCAGAGAGAGCCTAGTGTTAAGACACTCCGCTATTCCTTTTCCGCCGAGTTCTGGAGGTTAATACCTCCACCTAATGGTGTTGATGGCATGGAACTTAACGCCGCGCTTTCCAATGACACCAGGGCGAAGAAATGAAAATATTAAATATTTCGTTTCTTGAGGCTGTCGTGGCGCAGCGGTACAAGGGTATGACTGTACCGCGACCGGTTGTGAGTTCGATTCCTACTCGATGAAATGAAAAAAAAATCGGCTTCAGGTTGTACATAGCAGGTTAAACAGAGGGAACTTAGTGTTAAGACACTCCGTTTCCCACTTTCTGCCGAATTCTGGAGGAATTCTTATCCCACAATCTCTCACAATCATTCTTATCAATCGTGGGTAGGCGAATATTTATTAAAACCTCAGCATTTTCGATGCTCGGTGAAATATTCAATAAAAATTATTTATATGGGGATCAAAAGGAAAAATTTTGGACACCAATTACTTTTCTTGTATCGCGTGGGCTTATTTTGTACGATATGTTAAAAAATAATAAACTTTATTATTTTTTAAGATATATTTGTATGTATATCATACAAGCTCACCCAATTGGAAATACAAATGCTAAAAATGTATATAGCCGATATTATCCTACCGCAGCGGCATTATATTTGTCGTAAGTTGTGAATACGAAGGTAGTGGGCTCGATTCCCATTTCGGGAAATGAATTATTTATATTTCCCCCCAATAACAAGACAGTCTGTTTCCGACGCAATGTTTTACAAATCTGTGCCTACTCTATTATGTGTGAGATACAGCGTGAAGCTGAAAAAAAGAAAAAAAGAGAGACAACTTACTCCGATTGCCCTGATAATGAGGCAAAAAAACCTAAAACTACCGTAAAAAGATGCCTGTCATACCATAATCAACAAAAATAACGTAACATCACACCAACCAACCAGCTAAATTTTACTATCTTATCATTAAAACTTCGCTTCGCTTTGCTTCGCTTCGCTTAAAACGTAGGTAGGTACCATTCGATCCGTATTTTATTATCGTCCATACGAAATCCCCACATTTGTATCAAGTGGGCAAATAAAGAAGGCGAGGCTAGATGGAGAGGACCGCGGACTAATTAACCCTCCTGCGTGGGTGTGGAGGTGACCTGGAGCGAAAATATTGCATGCAACTCCTCCGTCACGACTATTTTTAGCAGTTTTGCGTGGTGGTGTTGCCAGTTTTTTGTACTTGAGTTCACTGGAGTGTTGCTAGTCACTGATTTTCTAATTTATATTCTGGTGTTTATAAGTTTTTTTTTGTATGTTGTGTGTGGGTTAATAGATATATTTGTTTTTTCTAAAGGGTGAATTGTGGGTGGTTAAAGGGTACGATTTGTTTTACGATAATCTAGGTGTAATATTTACACGATCTAATGAAATAATTTAAAAAATATTATAAATATGTAAATTTTAATTATAGAAAATATTTCGTGCAACATTATAATACATGTATGACGAGATGACGAGAAAAAAAAATTGTGAGCTTTTACACTATTATTTTTACCCAATATAAATATAACATATTTTTTATAACGAAAAGTAATAGGAAAATTGGTTATCATAAAGCCATTTCATTTTCCTATGACGTACTTACTCTTTTTCAATACCATATTTTAAAAACACCGACCACAAATGTGTTTGGAAAACTAAATGAAAAATATAGATAAAGAGTCTTCAGCGGGCATATTAATAACAAATAATTCCAATATCTAAATTTAATCAAGTTAATAATTTGTATAAACCGTTGCATCACTGAATAATCGAAGTGATAACAACCGACAAAACATCCTAAACCCTTCCACTCCAACGAAGATGATCTTCAAAAAATCTTTTTCATTCACTTTTTTTTGAAAAACAAACCAATTTCGCTCCCATTTTAAGCTCTCTCTCCAAGCTTTACGTATCTAACGGTACTTTTGTTCCGCCATACCCCATTACGTATTTACGGCTGCCTACCTTTCAAAAGATTACCTGATCTGAACTCATCGGGACGCGTCCGTTGCGAGTAATTCACAGCTGCAACCGCTAATAGTGGGGCCGCTTTTATCTCCTATCCTCCTATCTCTTGCGTGGAAAGAACCAATGTTATGTATGGAAACAGCTAAATATACTTAAAATTGATTTATTCTAGCCTATATATTATTTTTTTAAATAAATAGGCAGCGTAGGTAGATGGGCCTAGTGTAAAGACACTCCGTTCCCCACGCACCAATTTCAGTGACGTTGCTTGTTGAGTGGCGGAGCGTAACTCTCTCTCTTCGTAATCTAGAGCGGAATAATCAAACTATTTCAAATATAATATATGTTTTAAGAAAATCAGATTAATAGTTTTAAATTTTGCCAGTCATCTGTCATTCAGAGACATTTCTCTGATAAAAGAGGAGAACGGAGTGTTTTAACATTAATAATTTCCTTTCTACCTACACTACTGTAAGCAGGATGTGTACACTATCGTAACGTGAAGCTAAGACAAATAATGATGTGGATGCGTTGTCAAATTTATTATAACATACCAATACTTATTAGTTTCACTATTAAAATAGCTATATAATTATACTAGCGGCCCGCTCGCGGTTTCACCCGCGTGAACTATGTTATTATTAATTTCTGTCTCCATGGCTACGTCCTAGTGATGTCTATGCAAAATTTGAGACTCCTAGCATTTGTAGTAACGAAGTTTCATACAAACTTTCGACCCCAAAAACAACCCCTTAGAAGTCGAATATTGCAAATTCCCGTCTTAGCGAGCACCTACGTTCTATAAATAACTCCTATGCAAAATTTGAGATTCCTAGCACTTGTAGTTTCTGAGATTTCGTGATGAGTGAGTGACCTTTCGATTTTATATATATAGACTATACATATTTAATGAAGACCTTATATGTATAAAATTAAAAAAAATAAGAAACCCAAATTATTATTCAGTCGAGTGTTAACGTAACGTTAAACCCCACGAGGCTTGCGGTGGACAACGTCGCGGGCGGAAGCGTTGCGATGCGCGTGAGCATGCGATATCGCCGCGGCGAGGACGGTGCGAGGGCAGGGGGAGGGAGAGAGAGGGGGGAGTGGAGGGGAAAGGGGGGCGACCGGGAACAGGATGCGGTCACGCACGTTCGCGAGATTTTATCACGGCCGCCACCAGGGAGTGTCACGCGATCCTCGATAGTCGATAGCGGTCGCGTCGCCGCCGTGTCGTCGCGATGCGGGGAAAACGCGGGTGGGGATTTGGTATTGGTGCTGGTTTGTTTTTTTTTTTTTGATTTTATGGTTTCTCTTCTGTTTGGGTTTTTATTTTAGTAAGTGATTTTTTTATATGTGGATTTTATGATGTCTTGATAATGAATATTTAGACCTATGTTCAGCAGTCAGCGTAAGATGATGATGAAATAAGATCATGCATTAATTGCAATAATTCAAGAGAACAAACGCTTTATATCCAACTCATACAAAAATACCGTAAACCATAAACTTTTACTTAGGTATTTAACCTTTTAAGTAAATGATCGTTTACTGGCGCATCCCTACGAGAGCGCGCGCGCAGCTGGGAGGCACGTCGCCCTCCCGCGAGGCCCTCCCGCGGGGCCCTCCCTCATTGCGATGCGTAGTGCACCTGTGAAGAAATTGCACAGACGATTTTCAATATACGTTTTTGTGACGCCTGTGTTTTTATTTATATATTTTAAGTTAATAATATATCTATATATATAAAATCGAAAGGTCACTCACTCATCACGAAATCTCAGAAACTACATGTGCTAGGAATCTCAAATTTTGCATAGGAGTTATTTATAGGACGTAGGTACTCGCTAAGACGTGAATTTGCAATATTCGACTTCTAAGGGGTTGTTTTTGGGGTCGAAAGTTTGTATGAAACTACGTTACTACAAATGCTAGGAGTCTCAAATTTTGCATAGACGTCACTAGGACGTAGTCATGGAGACAGAAATTAATAATAACATAGTTCACGCGGGTGAAACCGCGAGCGGGCCGCTAGTTGTTTAATAAAATCAAATGAAATTGTAATTATTAATAGTAAGGCTATTAAAAAACTTGTTTTTTTTTGTAATTTTTTCTTTTAAGTCTTTACGCAGCCCTCCTGCGGTAGTTCACACGTACATATTTTTAATTATTTTAAAATAGACCGGGGATGTTGCGATTTAAGGAGGAATCGCGAAATTGCCAGCATTACATGTTGAGTCACGGAACTCAACGCCGCGCTTTTGCCTTAGTGCCAGAGCATTAAAATATTAATAAACAATAATTTAACGTTTCGTTAAGTACCGTTGTAAGTTATCAATTTTTTAATTTATTAAGTGTCAGCTGCAACAGCGTCTCACTGTACGCACGATGGTTGTGGTCTCAATCCCTACTCGAAGGAATTAATTATTTTCGTTATCCCGCTCTGGTAGATAGAGTTACGCCATCCAACATCTTAACCCTCTGCCTGCCGTGTTGTGTGCGGGCTAAAGCGTGAAGACTTTTTTATTAATTAACGTTGTATCTCGCACATGGTAGGGAACCTGGGAACTTTGCTCATGTTATCTACCATACCTACAATAAAACTTCATTCAAAATATTTAACCACTCAATTAAAAACAAATAAAATTATAACAAAAGCTCAAAGTTATCAATAATAACCCAGAACTTACCCAAAAGTTTGCCTACACTCCGCCAGTTCCAGCAGTTCCAGAGCGCTATAAAATATATCTTAATGATGCCACCTGTTGGTCGTTGCGTAACGAAACATCCGGTCCGGGGTCTCTTATGTTTTATGGGGGGTTCTGATATGGTGGAGTTAGGAATTATTATCTTTTGATGACTTAAGATTTTTGTATGTTGTCAGCTTATCGAGCTCGTTTCTTATGAATGTGAAAGAAATATTTGTTTAAGGAGTTGGGCCACTGTGTGCTTTAAGAGTTTTTTTTTTGTATATATCTATATATTCTAATGTAGACAATTAGTAAACTTGTGAAAAAAACAATAAAAATACGACTGGCTATGGATTCGATTCCCACTCAAGGAAATGAAATATTTAATAGTTTAATTTCTTCGCAAGGCACAGTAACGAGGTCAAGCGCGGCGGATCGAGTGTCTTAACACTACGTTCCCAGGTTACCTTTGTCTAACTTGCTATAATAAAGGAGATTATTCGTTTTAATCTTATTCATTTGTTTTCTCGTACGTATTAACGATAAAAATACTAAATATTGTATTTAAATGAACTTATGATGAAAAAAAAAAGGAAACAAGACTATTTTATATTAGACATTATGTATATAATAATTATATATAAAAAAGATGTCACAGAATAATAAAAAGAGAGGCAAAGAGCTACGTACAAACGTACAAAGCCCGAAAAAAATGTTCTACAGTAGGTAATTTTTATTTTTTCATTAAAAGGAACGTTATTCTCATAGCAAAAGTGCAGCTAATTTTAAGCTTATATATAGAATACACGGCTCGGTTGACCCCAATATATTTTCTTTGACAAATAGAATATATTTATTTATATATGTATGTATGTATACACGAACCACTACACGAACTACACCCGCTTGTCCAGTCCAGTTCCTGTCGTGAAAACGTCATGAAAGGAAATGAAATAATTTACCTTGTTTGATACTCTAACATATTGTGAATGACTCTTGAAATCTTTTAATCTAGGACTTTATGAGCATTTACGATGCGGTTTTCTCTATTGTAGTTATTTTTAAATAGCGTAATTATTATCTCTTGAATTAATACTTAGCCTACATTTTGATTGGACTTTAATTTTTGTAGTTTCACGCTGTGTTTCGCACATGGTAGGGTAGGCAGAGGGAACCTTTTGTTAAAACACTTTATTTCCCCATGTTCCACCCAATTTTATAGACAATACCTACGCGTTGAGTGTCAGAACTCACCGAGTTTTATCTTGTTACCACAAACACGAAATTAAATTTATTCCCTTGAGTGGGAATCGAACCCACAACATTTCGTGCTTACAGTCGCACGCTTATGTGCCAGCGCCACAGTACTTTATTTATATATTTATGGATAAAGAGTTAGAATAATTTGTATCGAACGATTTAGTGAACTCTTCCCCATAGTTTTATATGTAATCTCAAATAGATTTTAATTGTCATAACTTTTCAACTTCGTTTTTATATCCGAATCAATTTTTTATTTCTAAATTTTCAATTTTAATCTCTAAATTTAAATTTTCAATATCTGATGTCCAGGCACAGCGCGGCGTTGAGTTCTGCCACGCGTTCAATACGCAATACTCCAGAATTTGGCAGAAAGTGAGGAACGGAGTATCTTAATACTAGGTTCACTCTGCTTACCCTGCTCTATGCGGGATACAGCGTGAAGCTGGTTTTAACTAAAAATATATAAAACTAACGATCCCGTTACACACTCAGCAAATTAAATCCCATCACACACGTAAAAGAAAGAAGAAAGAACGAAGGAACGAAAGAAACCGAAACACTATCTATATTATATACATAGATACTCGTATGTATCCTATACGTGCCGCGTAATTCCACGAGAAACCAAATTAGGGCTGCACGCACGTCGTCAATCGATATCGCGTGATTATCGAGAATAATGGCCGGCTCCCACGACGGCGGGGACCCCGACCGCGTCGCTCGGCGTCGGGGGGAGAGACGGAGAGATTAGTTTGGAGAGAAAAAATAACGTGCTCACGTGATGTTTTTAGACGCATATTGTTCGCGAGAAATGGTTTGTTTTTAGGTTATTTTTTGGTTTTTTTTTCTTGTTTTTGTTCATTTTTGGTTGTAATTAACGCTGTTTGATGTTGTCTTGGTGATTGGGATTAGCGTAGGTTTGTGTGTGGTTAAGTTTTTTTAAACACATCTAATTTAAAAAAATCGTATTAACTTATACCTATTAATTTCATAGAATTGATGCATTTTTCTTTGTCGTTATAAACAATTACTGATGAACTGCCATTTCATTATTTACTTTTCGCAAATTTAGAGATAATGATCTAAATAAACATACTATAATTATAAATATATCACATATATCATAAATACTGGTTTCTTTAGCTATTAAAAATACTTTTGATAATGAAGTAATTTTATAGAGTGCACACTTTGTTATGTTTAAAGCAATCCATCCTGCAAAATGTGTATTAATATGTAATTAGTATGACGCAAGTAGCATGTGACTTCAGTTAAGTGTGTAGGCAGCATCTATTTAATATAACGTGACGTATGAAAGTTACCGATTTTGATTTATGTAGAATTTTATCGCTCTTAAAATATTGTGACGTAGTTGAGTAATACACGAGATTGTTGTAAGTTCGAACCCGTGCCTTAATTATTAGGTACTGCCACCCAAGATGCATGTATTCGTAGTGGATAAATAGTAGAGAACCTGATTCTACATTTTCTTTCAAAGATTCTCTGCAAACTATGAGATATGCAATGCTTTTAAAAAAATGGATTAAGCATGTACTGAAATATTATATTATCATTTACATCATAATCCTTATAATTATCTTGTTACTTTTATAACAGTATAAGAGTATTCCGCACACAGCAGGATAGGTAGAGGTAACCTCGTGCTAAGACACTCCTTTCCCCCCTTTCTGCCTAATTCTGGAGGCATTGCGTTGCGTTGAGTGGCAGAACTCAACGCCGCGTTTTGCCTCGATACCAGAGCGAAGAAATGGAAATATATACGTAAATAAATATTTCACTTCCTCGAGTGGGGATCGAACCCACAACCGTCACGTTACAGTCACACCCTTGTGCTGGTGCGCCACGAAGGTCTAACATAATTATAACAGTATAAGAGTATTATGTTAAGTTAGTTCAAAAAATTATACCAAGATAGCCCCCAAGCAAATTCGAAGCGCTTGAATAATTTACTGCGTTTTGATTGTTTGCAGCGATCGTCCATTTACATAATTGCCCATTAGAAAGTTTTTGTTTACAGTCCACGGGAACTCGTTCAGAATGATATGATAGGGTTAGAGAAATGTAATAAATGCTAATCAATCATTTATTTTCATATTAAATATAATTTATTTAAATTTTATGATTTTATTTTTTAAGTTTTTGAACCATAGTTTCATATATTCTGTTCATATTTTTTATTTGCATTTTTTGGAAAGTGTGATTAAATATTTGTGTCTATTCTGACTGAGTGAGATTTCTGTTTGAAATGCATTTTTGATAAAAAAAATTAATAGACATACTTATGTCATATATTATCATGTTCTTGATGATCACACAATATAAAATTAGTCGCCAAAACATCTTAATTATGTTACATTACAATCTGTCTTACAAAGAGCAATTAAATACGTAACACTAAGAAATTCTGCAGCATTAGATCAGAAACAGTTACATTGATAAAGCGCCTTGGCAACTCATCAATAAAGGTCCACACGAAATTCCATCTCAAATATCTTCGACGGCCCCCGTTTGTATGTACACACGCAAAATCCCTCTAAAGGTACGCCGCGGTCTCTAGACATGTGCGGCACATAAATTTGGCGAGCGTTACGTACTCGTGCAGGGTAGGTACTAGCTACTAGCTACAGGCCGGTCTATGTGCCGCAGTACATAAGGAGCAGCTATGTGCCTCCGAAGCAACACGGGCGTCACTTATCCGCGCGGAGGATGCGGTGGCCGTCCGATCACCCCCCGGCGACCGCCGGCGACCCCCAGCGACCCCCCAGCGACCCCCACTCACCCCCCTCGCGATTCATTAAGTCGGGCGCGGCGGACGCGGCGGACGCGTCGCGGAGTCTCCGTGAATTCAAATTAGAGGCGGCTCGGACGTCGTGTGCTAGAGCTTGAATTTATCAGGCTATGTTATCGAGAGTTGAATTTTTGCTCGTTTTTTTTGTTTTTGTTAACTAGATACATAGTTAACATATTATGGAAAGTATTTAATATATAGGAAATGATAAATAAAAAGAAAGGAAGGAATTTTAATTATAATATGGTATTTCTAGATCTGTAAGTACTTATATAGGCTTAATTACTAATATTCTTTGGAATAGTTGCTTACTCAATTAAAATAAGCAAATAAAGAAAAATAAATGTAATATAAATCTCGTCATTTCATTTAACATTTGATTTATGAAATCATTTTTTTATATAACATAATATACACATAATGATCAATACCGACTCTTCATTGCTATTCTGATTTTATAATTTTTTTACACAACAATTAAAATATTTAGAATAATAATAAAAAATAACAAAATATATTTCATCGATAGCATAACATGCACGTCCCTATCGCCCCTTTGTCTCAGTAAGACAGACGCGCTGGTAGCGGGTGGCGAGGCCGCGCGGGTGTGCGGCGTGGGGGCGCGCGGCGGGCGGCGGGGGGGGACACGTGCCGGACGGAAGTCGCGCAGGGCTCAGGCCGCACCGCGCTAAATGATTCAAAACTCGCCCGGACCTACAAGATTTATGCCCCTGCCCGATCCCGCCTAGATTAAAGATGTCGCGCCTTTATTGAAATACGCTAAAATATTCCCGAAGGCGCTCGCCCGGCCGACTGCCGGCGCCTCGACGTCCATTCACATTCAACTCTCGTACTCATTTCATTCAGATCTTTATTGTTTGTTTTTCGCATCAGTTTATTATGAAATAGTCGTCGGTTTGTCATAAATGATATTTTCTGCCTTGAGTCTACTAGCTATAACAATTCGTTCCTACTGTTACTTTAATTTAAAGTATTTTTTATATATTTTGTATCTAATTTTTCATTAAATAAATCATCTCTATGTTAACAATAAGCATTATCACTCTTTATATGATTACCTAAACATAATGCAAAACATATTTTTGGCAATTTCCACTACTAAGTAATACACAAAATGAAAATTGCGAAGTAAATTAAAAGTTACCCGTAGTTGACTCAACGACTGCGCGAAGTTTGTTTGAGTTGGACGGCGACGGCGGCCAATATGCAAATGTGAACTTTCCCTCTTTCGTCGAGGCGGAGGACAGAGGACTGCACTTGGCCGATTTACGACCCTCCCAAGCTTTTCAATTGGAATTCACGAGCATTTCTATACGTTGTGCAACGTCAGATTAGTTTGCGTCTCCTTCCTAATGCATACTACTGCAGTTTTCATGCCATTTTCAGTTTTGGCTTAACATGTAAAAATGTGAGCAAAATTATGAATATTTTTTTGTTGTAGCTTTTTTAATTTAAAGAATTACTGTTTTATATACCTTCTAAATATTATGACAAAATATATATTTTATATATCTTACAAAACATATACGTATGTAAATACATACGTATACGTGTAGATAAATTTA
Organism: Heliconius numata; assembly: GCA_016802625.1. NCBI lineage: Eukaryota > Metazoa > Arthropoda > Insecta > Lepidoptera > Nymphalidae > Heliconius > Heliconius numata. Next base: position 835,304 of record JAEBDU010013188.1, read on the forward strand.
CATATCAATTTTCTAACAAATAGAATAGCAGTACATTCAAATTCAGTATCTCTATATATTAATACCATATAAGGCAAGATACACCTTGTGAGGCATCTTAGTTTATTTCAGCTATTCGGTTTCTACTCGCAAGAGAGATCCTACGCTTGAGTAATTAACGTGATTGCAGCTGTCTCATATGTACTAGAACTGTGTTCTAGGCCCTCGGCTAAGATTCGATGTGCAATGGACTCAAATAGGCCGTGCTAAATGTGGAGCCGGGTCGGATATCAAAGCAATCTGCCGGACGGAGAGTCTGAGGCGCAATTCGGCTCGCTCCTTGCGCATATTGCATGCACGTACCAATGAAGTTTGCTTTGTAGGCGGTAATCTGCGGGGGTGTATCGGTGCTGGGTGGTGGGTGGCGGGTTATGTACACACGAGCCCGAGGCGTCGAGGTAGGCAAATGGCCGGCGAAGCGGGCGCGTAGGCCGAGATCTCGAGCGATATCGATCCGCGGCCGGCCCGACGCCCGCGGCCGCTCGTCGCCACGGACACGGCTCGCGACGGGAGGGTGGCGCCGCGTGACAAAAACACTCCTTTGTTTGACGACGCGACGACGTGAACCCAACTCCAGCGGCCGCTCGAGGAATGGAGACGTAATAAAAACTGGATACGACCACCTGCACGCCATGTTTAAGTTATTTAAGTTCCGATTGTACATAATAGAAACGATAGTAAGTATCAATACATTAAACATACAATAATTACTAATTAGTACATTATACAATACAATGTTATTATGTTCTTATATGGTAAGTAATTAAAAAGGAATAATTATCGATGTCGACAAAAAATACAAGCTGTATAAGTCTCCATCACTGACACGCGTCGCGACCACGCGGCGGCGGCGGAGGGCGCGACGCAGCGGGGGGCGCGAGTCATTCTCGCGTACTGCCGCTCTTCAAGAGGACTCCCTCTTGGCTGTGAGCTGCAATTTTTTGTCTTTTCCATCGTTTTTGTCGATATGCCTTTTCTTTTTTATTTTTACGCACCTCCCACTTTGAACAGGGTGGATAGAGAGAATTTATAAGTACTCCATTCAGTGCATTCCTCTCATTTTGGAAATGTTGTGATTTAGATAGTTCACAATTGCACCGTGATGATAAAGTAAATTAATGATAATATAATATCAGTTGAACTTTTGTAAATATATGTGCGTGTATTGTACATATATGTTTATCGTAATATTCGTATATGTTTCAAATATATTCAATTTTTACTTTTTTATTAATATATCCAAAATTAACCTATTACTATTCGTCTATTAGTTTAAGGAGCTTTTTATTATAACTATTATTTGTTCAGATATTTCAGACCAGTCAAACATCGCGTCCTCTTGAAACGCAAGAGGTTATAGGTTCGATTCCCACCCAAAAAATAAAATTATTAATATTTTCATTTCCTACCTCTCTATATAATAATATCTATATATTAGCTATATATAATATCTATATATTAACTATTAACTGTTTGTTAAAGAGAATCATATTTAATTAATAAGTAGTGTGCACAAAATAACATAATTTTTTTCCCAACACTTGTAAAAATGACGCTAATATATGTTAGTTGACAATAACATTAAAAATAAATATATATTTTAAAACACAAAAAATTACACAAAAATTCTCAAAAAATCAACGTTGTAGCGTGTTCAATTAGAAAAGTGTCACCGTTTCGCGTGAGTGGCACACGACTCAATACAAATAGTATCGATAACGACACGCTGCAAGCTGGCACATCACTAGAGCGAGCGTCTTGTTGGAAATTCGAATAACGCTTGGTCAAGCGCAACTCAAAGCGGAACGTGGAAGGTCTAATTTGTGCTTGCAATGCCGTGCCCGTATTCTGGGTCTTTGCTATGGCGTATACCTATATAACGTAGGTATACCTATATATATATAGGTATCCTATATTCCTTATGTACTCGTACACAAGATTATATTTGTTGGTGTGTTTGTGTTTAATATATTATGACAGTAATTACGTAGTGTTTTTTTTTTCTTTTTTTTTGTTTGTATATTGCAATTTGCAACTTTGCATTTGTTATGTTTTTTTTTCTTGTAATTTTGTCTGTTTAACGTCTTTGTTTTAATAATGAATATATATGAATTTCTTGCCATGTTTGTATTAAGAGAAAGTATTATGTTAACATACTGGCGCGGGTGGACATCTACCTAAGGTTATTCTGCAGTGTATAATAAAATATATATTTAAGCCTAGTTTAACATGACAATAATATTAATATGTTAATAATAAATTTAATATTTGGCTATAAAATTAGGTCGCTGCATAACGGCTGCGTCACGGCAGTGCAGTTGTGGGTTCGATTCTCGATTCTCTTTATAAATATCTTATGAACTTTATAATTTATAATGTTTTATCTTTATGCATCTCTCACGTTATTTTACTATAGGTAGATAAACTATTACAAGAATCAATACTAAGGTATGTTTATAAAAAATATTTGTAAAGTCATATATTAGTGTTATAAAATAATTAATGAATCAACAAAATAAAAAAATCTAAAAGGAAATTTCACGTAGGTATATCGTTAAATTTAGACAACCACTCGCCAACCTTTAGGGCATCGCAACGTTTATAGCTCAAAAGCTCGTTGCATATAAAACTAGATATCTCCCAGAAGCGTCTACGCTGTATGTGCTAAATTTCATTTACATATGTACCTGGTGCCATTTCCAGGAGTAACTGATGGCAGACACTACCTCTGGAAATGACGACTGTATGATAGAAATAATATGGTATACGTTGTATAGCTTATTCTTGTTGTTATGTTGAAAATAGGTATAGAATTCTTAATATTATATTGTAGGTACTAGCTAAACTCACAATTAAGTTATTTCAAGGCTACAAAATCACAGGCAAATAGGTACTCGTATGTTAAATTTATAGTATTTTAGTTTAAATCAGAGATTTAAAGTTACTATAAATTGCAAGTTTCGCATAAAAAAAATATTTTTTTAGTTTTGGCGCGTTTCGCATTAACAAAGAGTTTTTAGTTTTTGCCCGATTGAGTAGTTTTCCATTTAAATGATATTTTTTAACAATAAACAGTATTAGTTAGAAAAGTGCCTTTACAATATTAGTAAGAAATTAAAAGATCTGAAATAGTATTTTCTATACGATGATGTGCGTGGGCTGTTGTATGTACCAAGGGTAACTTAGATAATCCTTAAATTTTCTTAATATACAGAAATTTTCGCTCCTTAGGTAAACATTCGCGCCCTTCCGATTATAAAAAAGACCAAAATTTCGTAAATTATTTGAAATTTAAATGATTTATAATTATCCAACATATCGAAAGATTTTTAAATTTAGATTTTTTGCCTTCACGCTTATTCCCGCCGTTTGTCATTTAGACACTTCCGTTTCCCACTTTTCATTAAACTTTTGAGGCATTGCGTGTAGAGTGGTAACTCAACTCAACGCCGTGCTTTTGTTAGCGAGTAAATGAAATAATCGGTGCAACTGCCTCGAATAGGAATCGAATTGCAACCATCGTGGACGTCGACAGTGGTGCCACAACGGCCCCGAAAGCCTTCGAAGTAAAAATGTCATTAGAAAGTGTCAGACGTACTTTAACGGAGTACCTGAACCTTAAATTATTAAACTACCAACTTTTTACCTCGCCCGCACATTTATATCACCGGGGGACAGTCGATAAACTAAAACACAGAACACCACTTTAACTTTCAATAGTCAGCGAATCGTACTTCGCAAACAACAAAAAGTCAGCATCCAAGGGGGTGGGAGGGTGAAAAAAAAGGAAAAACGGACAGTGAAAGTGTTGAAAAGTTTTCAGCGAAAAGTGAGAGCGATAAGTTGAAAAGTTTGCGCCGACGACTTTGTTTTCACAACTTTAGATTCAATTTGTAGGCTAAGGGTGCCCGCCCACCGCCCCGCCCGCCCTACGTCTCGTTCCGTTCCGTTCCGTTGTTACAACCGACCGTTTATGATTCTGTTCGGAAAACAATCCTTGTTGTTTGTTCTCCTCGTTTTAGAATTCAAACGTTTCAAATTATTCCTCATGCATAATAATTGTTTAGGTGTCTTTGAATTTCTGCACAAAGGCTTTCGCGAATAAGTTTTTGAGTGATGTGTATATTTATTTTATTATTTTTTCAGCATCATTCATTCATTCAGCTGTGGGTTAGCGGTAAACGTGTTGGTCCGTTTGTTTCCTATTTGTGGAAAAGAATTATTCTAGGTACTCAGATATCTCAAATTCGGAAGAAATTCAGAGAATTGTATCTTAACAATAGGTTATTCTTCCTACGCTGACTATGGATTCAAATCTCAATAAAAATCTCTATCTTTCTTCAAATCTCGATAATTGAGTTCCACCACAACACAATACATTGAGAACTTGGTAGAAAATGGGTTAATGGGAACGGAATGTCTTTACACTAGGTTCCCAGGCTCCCTCTTACTACCCTGCTGTACGAGATACATTGTGAAACTGAAAAACAGTCCTACGGAAAATGTTCATTAGGTTCAAAATAGAGTTATAATAATATTTCTCCAACTTCCATATATTTATGAGTAACCATATTATGTTATGTACATATAATATATTTTGTTTCACAGCCAGAACGTATAATATCTCCATACACAGCGATCGTAAGGCGCAGCGGCAATCCCTTTGAGTTGGCCCACGTGCTGGTCTCCTGGCTAATTGGTGCAGGTTACGATGCTTACGTCGTGGTCGGGTGCGCTAAAAGGGACATCTGCATGGCCATACGATACAGGACCGAGTGTCCCGAAATACCTGACGAGGCTGAGGTGAAGTTATATATAAATAAATATTTAAATTTCCATTTCTGGTAACGTGTTCAAAGTTAAAGGCTTAATTTGAAAGCCTATATAACTTAGATAAGACAGAGGCCACAAGGGTGTGACTGTAACGCGACAGCTGTGGGTTCGATTCCCACTCGGGGGAATGAGTTAATCAAATCACCCTGCTCTACAAACAAGACAAAGCACCTCATCCAGTATCGACATTCATCTAGCAACGTCTAGAAATTTGGGCTGAAAGTGAGGAATAAATTATTGGTCTTAAATTATTAGTCTTACTGGTGTGTTTGGTTGAAATGCTACATCTCCTAGACCGTTAAACCTACAGCTCTGAAGTTTAAGTTAAGCTGTGTAACGGTTTAAAATTCACGCGCGCAGATTTAACTCCGACTAACCTAAACCAGCGCGTGCGGGTAAAACAGAAAATTTCTAGCTTCGTTCAGCTCCGCCCGACGTGCTAGGTTCCCTCTGTCTACCCTATTTTATTTGGGATGAAGCATTAAGCCAAAAATAAATTAATTAGGTTGTTGAAGAACCACCGCCTCCGGAGGAAGAGCCGCGATACCGTCTCGTGCCGCTGCCAGACCTGACGTCCAAGTACTGCAAAGAGATGGACCGGAAGGATGCTGAGAAAAAACAGGCCCAGCTAGACAAGATAGAAAATGAAAGATTAAGGAAGATCGCTGTAAGAAGTTTTCCTGGAGCTCATAAAAAAATCTGAAAGTTGACTATTTTGAATAATTTAGCGTATTTATATAAATAGTATAGACAAAAAACATTCCGTTTACTTTGCGTTATCAATTATCATACTAATATTATAATTTTGAATGTAAATTTGTTTGTTATGTAATATTTTTTATATTAAATAATACTTTCATCCATCAACATATGGACCGTTTATTTTGAAAGTGGTGTAAGTCCATTTTCTTTTGTTTCGAGAAAATTAAAGGTTAGTATGTCGATGATTATGCAATTTCATTTACCGACCGATTTTAAGTTGTTCAAAACATGGGTTTTTTTTGAGAAATTAAACACGGACTAGTTATATATAAAAAAATTACATTAAATTAAGCATGAATTACGTGATAGCTCATTTTTCTCAAAAATGGACTTACACCACTTTCAAAATAAACGGTCCATATAATACTTTCGTCCAGGATTTAGAAAAGCCGCCACCAGATGCCATCGACGGATGGCGGACCCACGCCTGGGTCCTCGTGCTGCCAGGCTTCAAAGGTGTAGAGGAACCGTTCTTTATCGAGCCGAGTGAAGGAAACGCGTATCCGACAGACGCTCCCCAATATCAAGAAGTGGAATCTGTTTACAATAATGATAATTACTATGTGAGTGGAGAGTTTGAGATTTTTTTTAGGAAGTATCCTTCACATAGCAGGGTAGTCAGAGGAGATGAGATTTATAATGGAACCAAACAACCAAAATTTTCCAACTAAAACCAGTAACCTAGTTCCTTAGATTGGCGCTATCAAACAAACAAAAGTATTCATCCTTAAATATTAGTATAAAATTATAGATCAATCACTACTCATTTCGTTCTTTTTTTTCATCTTCTTAACATTATTTAGGTTAACATACAAAAAGTCGAAGATCTATCCGACATGAACTACGATCTAGGTGATTTATCATGCTGGGAACACGTGTTGGCTGGTGAGCCGTACTTCAGGAGGCAGCTGACGGGAGTAGATATCGCGGACAAGAAGAGCGCCCTCGATACTGAGAAACATCTCGATGTGCCACCAAGTTGGGTGGAGAAATTGGACATAACGGCAGATGGTAGGGAAGATTTTTTTTAATGGTTATAGATTTGATTATCACTAGGAGGAATTAATTATTTTCATTGTCTCGTTCAGGTAACGGGACAAAGCGCGGCGTTGAGTTCCGCTACTTAACGGAGGATGGGTAGGAACGGAGTCTTAATATTAGGTTCCCTGTGCCTACCCCGCTTTATATTATGAGATACAGCGTAAAGGAAATAAAACACTATAAATATCTCAAAAGCATAAATAGAATTAAGATAATGATGTAAAGAGGAAACAATTGAAAACGGGTTTTTTTTATTTGGACATATTAGAGATTTAGATAATATATAATATTTTCTTTATTATAATTTAATTTAATACAATGTTTCAGATTATGAGCAACGCTATCCCGGCAGTCACAGGGTGATCCATTATAAAAAAGTTTTGTTGGAAAAGTTCGCGCCGTACTCGGAAAGCGATGGAGTGGTCAAGAGACTCAAAATATTTGATGATTATGCCTTGACAGTGCCTCTCCTGACGTATGATTTATTTTTTATTGAAAAAATTAGATTAAGCAGTGTAGGTCTCTAACCTAGTGTTGAGACACTCCATTCCCCACTGTCTGCCCAATTCTGGAGGCATTGCAAGTTGAGTGGCAGAACTCAACGCCGCGCTTTGCCTCGACACCAGAGCGAAGAAATGGAAATGTAAATTTACAATAACATTTGATCTCCTCGAGTGGAGATCGAACCTACAACCAGTCGGTTTTACAGTCACACTCTGTGCCTCTGCGCCACGACTGGCCTCAATTCAATCTTTCAATTTTTTATTGGATATCTAAAATTTATTACTGTAATTAATTCAAATAATTTATTATGTCGACGCTGTCGTGGCACCCACTGGTCTGACGGCAAACGCAACGGTTGTGGGTTCTATTCCCATTCGTGGAATAAATTATTTAGATTTTCTCACTTTAGTATTAAGTGAGGCGGTGAGCTCCGCAAGTCTAGAAAATTTAATCGTGCGTGGGGAACAAAATGCCTTCACACTAGGTTTCCTATATTTCCCTTTATTTTCCCCTATATTTTTACATTGTTACTTTCATGAACCATTAAAGCAGCATAAAGGACAGGTAAATTATTTTTTAAATGCATTATAAAGAATAAAATAAAAAAAATCGTTAGAATTTAAGTTTTTTAAATAAAGAATCTCTTGTGTTTTAGGTACGAATGGTACAAAAATCGTGTGGATAAAATGGAAACAGTTAAAATTGATCATCAAAAGAACGAAATCCGAGAGCTTTTTGGGGTCGGCCGACGAGATCATATTTTAAGTTAGTATACATAATTTCGTGTTTATTGAGAAAAGACAGAGAGAAAAAGGAAGAGCGAGAAATCAACACATTAAATATTTAATTCACCTAAGTGGGAATCGAACCTACTTGAGTTTACAGTCACTCGCTTGTGGAACCGATCTAGTTGAGACCTATCTGTTGATTTCTAACATCCAAATCCTTAATGTTTGAAATCCGGGCAGAGAGCTGGGAACGTAGTGACTTAAAATTACGAAGTGTAAATATAAGTGAAAGAACTCTATGTCCTCTTAGCCTATCCTGCGGGAAAAGCGTAAGCGTTAAGCGGCTTTAGGTTATTTCTTCTCAGTATTAAACACCCATATATCGCAGCACACATTGTTTCATCACCCGCATATCCTTTGTAAGTACTTACTTACTTCGAATTTTGACAATTGAATCGTGTAACTCAAAATCTTCGCTTTTCTTACATAAATAAAATCTAATACTTGTATTACGACTTGTTATCGATTTTTTATAGTGACTTGACACTATATTTTTTTATTCATAAAGTTTTCTTTCCACTTTTGAATTTTCTTATTTTTTTTTTAAATCTTTCAATTTTTTTTAATTAAAGTAATGTTCAAAATTTACAAAATGTTAATATACAGAAAAGTAATAAAATACTTCATTTTTCTTATGTGATTATATATTTTTTAAAATTAATAATAAATTCAAGTTCAAAATTTTCTTTATTCAAATAAACTATAAAAGCACTTTTGAATCGTCGAATGTACATGTTAAAAAAAAGCTACCACCGGTTCGGAAGGCAGTTCTGCTGAGAAGAGCCGGCAAGAAACTCAACAGTTGCTCTTTTCAAAATCAATGGTATATTTTACTATTACATTAGCTGGCAGCTGTCCTGCCTGACATTCAATAGACATTAATTTCATACATGTTTAATAATAACAGTTAATCTAAATTCTTAATATAAAGTACTATGCTCGTTCTAGAGCTCGAAAAGTTTAATCAAATTACGTTCAGTAAATACGAGTAGGTTTTGCGCGAAAGTGAAACAAAAATTCTTCCTAACAAGCTTTCACATTTATAAAATAACCAAAAATTTTTCTTGTTCATTATCATTCCACCGATTAAGAATCGAACCCACTACCACAACGCTCATTACTTCACAGTCAATTCACCTCGGTGATCTCAATCTCTTCCAGAGCACACGTACTCAATGGAAGCGGACCCCACGTCGGTGGAGGGCGAGCGCACAGTCGAATTCAACTACTACGCACGCATCGACCACCTCACCAGGCTCGAGTGCACACCGCTGACGTTCCACGAGCTATATACTGACAGGGAGGACAGGTTCCCTTATTTCATAACTTCCTATAATGTTTTTTTTAGTTAGGCAGAGGGAACTTAGTGTTAAGACTCCGTTGCCCATTTTCCCTCGGATTTTGGAGGTTTTGCGTGTTGAGTGACGGAAACAACACAGCCCTTTGCCTCGACACTAGAGCGAAGAAAATGGAAATATTAAATTTCCTCGGGTGGGTATCGAACCCACTCAACCTGTCGCATTTGCAGTCAGACTTTATACCCCTGCACCACGCCTGGCCTCAATGGCTTTAAATAATGTATTTTATTTATTTTTCTGTGCTTTGTTCGTTCAGAATATGTGCAAATATTAATAACCCATCAGCCGAATCAAATTTCCATCTATTGTTTTCATGCCGTGCATGAGAACAACTCTACTTGTCTTTTATTTTTTTACGTTTTATTTTTGTCTTTGTCCTGAATACTGTAACATAACGCCGTATCTTACCTACTGAACTAAATGACACTTACGTTTTATATAAATCTTTAATATAATTATAGTAAATTTACTAGAACTACATCAATTTAATTGATAATCATAAATAATCAATTAAAATAAAATTTTGAGACCGTCGTGGCCCAGGCACATAAGCTTATGACTGGAACCCGACGGTTGTAAGTTCGATTCCCACTCGGGGGAACGAATTACTATTAATTAATATTTTCATTTCTTTGTTCTGGATTGGGTTCTGCCACTCAACACACAATGCCTCGCAAATTCGGCGGAAAGTGGGAACCTAAAACTGAGTTCCCTCAGCCTATCCTGCTATAAGCGAGATACAGTATGAAACTGATTATTTAAATTTTCAGACTCGAAGACCGGTTTATTACATACACCGAAGGCACTAAAGGGAATCCCAAGCGGCAAGTCAAAGATATCACCGAGACCTACGGCCGCAACCCTGACGTGCCTTCCAAGCTTGATGTATGGAAGAAAATATACCACACCCAGGACAACACCATAGAACTGTATTATCATTATGATTATAACTTCGTCACAAATAACACTAGAAGCTTCATAAAGCCTAATTTAGCTGAAACTGGTGGAAAAATATTATTTTATCCGGATAAAACTACTGGATATATTGTAAGTTATTAGTATATTTTGTGATTTTTATTAATAAAAAAAAACCAGCAAAATGAAGTAAAAAAATAAAGAAAAAAACCCATATACTCTCTCTATTTCCTTGTATTGAAATAGATAAAACGTTAAATATTATATAGGTATATTAAAAAAAAACGTTTTCAAAACATTTTCCAGGCGGATCCCACCGCCAAACCACCACGTGCTCTGGACATATACTACACGCTGTGCGACAATATGGACAGCGAGTACTACAGTCGAAAACACGTGAGAGATAGAGAATCAGATGTGACGGTGTATCTGAAGCAGAGACAGAGGGAGCTCACCGAGCCAATGCTGTTCGTGGCGCTGTTTGATACCGAGAGGAATGATGCTGCGAAGAGAGGGTGGAAGGAACAGGTGCCACACATGTTTTTTTATTATAAGCCTTCATGGCTTACCTAATGTATTTTTATCTCTTTCGTGGGAATGAATTATTTTCATTTAGAAGGAAGACAAAGGGCAGCGTTGAGTTTCGCCACTCAATGTCTCAAAAATTGACCGGAAAATAGGGAACGGAATGTTTCGGGGTTCCCTCTGCGATGCTGAATGATATAGTGTAAAGCTTAAAAAAAAGTATCCATTGATTGAACTGTCTTAGATTCATTAATAATTTTTCTTAAAGTTAATTATTATAAAATTTATAGAAGACTTTTAAGTTAAGTACCTTCCTTTTATATACTTAAATTTAGGAGAACTTTCTCATATAAATCTCAAAAATTCTCATGATCAATCTAAAGTAATAATTCCTGAAACATTTTTCAGGAAACCCAAAAAGCTGAAGTAACGGAACGCGAGAAGGAAGCCGAGATCGATCCCCTAGCGCCCTACCTCGCCAGGATGTTCGGGTGCGGACACGGCGCCGGGCAGCTGTTCCTTAAGGAGGCGTCCTTAGTTAGAGAACAGTGTATCAACGATTTTAAAGCGAAACAACTTGCCAGGCAAATGCTGGTTCAAGAGAGGTTTGATAAGGTAGATTATTTTTAAATAATAGGTATATTTTTTATTTCATTTTTGTTAATATACGAAATGAATGAGACACCCAATGTTTTACATAATATTCTAAGTGATCGAAAATAACTAACCACAAATACAGATTTTGCAAATTAGACAATCCAACAAAAAAAAGTAATTCAATTTAAACCAACAGTTCCTGAGATCAGTGGGATCAATCAAACAAATTCTTTAGCCATAAATACATTACCTCGCTCAATTAATTCTGTTCTAGCTCAACACCGAATATAAAAACAAAAGGCTGTGGTACTTGGCCAATCAGTTTATACTTACACCTGAAAAAGAAAGCGCTTATTTCGCTACAAGGTAAGAGTTATCTTTATTAGTTATCTTTTAGCTTTTCAAGTACAATAATTACCTAACACCAAATCTTAGTTTCTAGTCTTGAAATTCGGGCGGAAAGTGTGGGATGGAAGAAATTAGAATACTAATAAATAATAGTTTATACCCCCGAGTGGGCATTGAACCCACCACCACCGTCGCACGCCACGACAAATACATAAATATACCTAACTGGAAAAATCTTTAAAACGTTTAAAAAGTTTATTTAATATTATTTATATTTTCAGTGCGGAACTAGCATTCAAGGTGCACACTCTGGAGGTACGTTTGACCAGACACAAGGACCTCACGGTACCAAGGTTCAAAGCATTGGAAGACTATTTAAACAAACATCCCCTGTTAAAAGAATATAACCGTTTACGTTTACATAATTATAAAAAATAAATAGTTAATTTTTGATTAGTTATAACTTTGTTGAAATATTGTGTTTGATTATTATATAGAAATATAAATTTATTTAATGTTGCTATGTTATTTGCCAATTACTTTTTTAAAAGACTTTAGCTGTTTATTATTATTAATAATAAATAAATAAATTTAATAAAAAACATATTTTTATTATTTACGGCAAAAAATCGGCAAAAAGCCAAATTTCAAACATTTTGTTTTCTGGTACCTTCGAGACATACATTTTTACCATTTTGAAAGTGTTATTCCGCATTTAGTAAAACATTATCTTAATTAGAAAACAATTAAAAATATATTAGTAGTACTATTTATTAACTATGGCTAACATCATAAATATGTTGTAGACGTAGCGTGATGAGAAAGCATGGTTTGATGGTTTATAAATTTTCTAATCAAGATTATACATGTTGACTGGCGGAACTCAACGCCGGTCTTTATTAAGCAAGAAGAAAATAAAAATAATTAAATCTCCCAAATTAGAAAGACAAAATAAAAATAACATTACACACATACTATAATGGGCAAGGAAAAAAAACAATCTTTCTCTTATCAAACAATATATACAGGTGTACATGGATTCAATGATTATAGACCCTATATTTCTAGAATAGCCCAACCTTATATCTGTCGTGGGTCTTCAGGGAGTTCTAAGGGAAGGTTGAGATCTCCTAAGGGGCCATATCCTCTACCTCTAAGTCAATGTTTTTTAAAAATTGTCTAAGAGATCAGGCGGGGCAAACCTCAAGAAATCATCAAAGGATTAAAACCATGTTCATCTGGTCTCTTTTTTCAGCTTGCGGGAGGGTTGAGAGAAGAATGTAGTCTGGGTGTCTATTCCATGTCCTCTCACCTCCCTCGGTACTTTACTACCACTCTCTCACTACTTTAGCACATCACCGCAGAGCTGGGAGACTGTCTTTCCAGTCCGTTCGACAGCCGCAAGCTTCGAATCCTACCCGAGACACCGTTACCGTTGTCGGCTCATCAAAAGCAGCCACTTGCCAATTTTCATGGGACAATGTACCCTCTTCCCTACCCACCTAGTGTCGCTGTAAAAGCCAATAGGGGTAACAGCATTAACGTCAAGTTAAAAAAAACCCACTGCGAGGCATCCAGCAAGTGCCAGCGTCAGCCCTGACAATATAAGTAGACGTCCTCCCAATGCCAGTCTCAGTGCCGGGGCAGCACCCAGGCGGGCTGCGTGTGGCGCAGGCCGGCGTGCCAGTCGCCGGCGCCACCTAGCAGGTGCCCGCGTCCGTCGTGCGTGGCCAACGCCAGCCGCGACAACTTGTTGGCGAGCCGCCGGCACGGGGAGTCCGGCCGTGCCAGCGGGGGTAGTGAGATGCTGCCAGAGTCTGTGCATGACGGATGGAAATTTAGAATTACACGTCTGGGTCCCGTTCTAACTCAAAATTTAAATGTCCCAAGCTGGACAGACATTAACTTACTTAAGAAAATAAAAAAACGTTTCATATTACTCTGAAATATTTTTTTCAAGTTCTATATTTGTTCGTAGAACAGGGTAGCCAGAAAAACCTCTTGTCAAGATATTCAGTTGAGTGAAAAAACTAAACATTACCTTGCCAAAGCAAAGAAATGAAAATAATTTGTCGCACCAATCGAACCTACAACTGTAGCATCAAACAACATAATACTTCACAAAGACTAAATAATTAAAAAAATATTTATACAGGTGTAACGCGATCGACGAATCAACAACAGTAGTCTGAGTAAGGGACCTCAGTACCTATCCATTTCACCCTCATGTATGTTTAACGATTTTCAATGGTTCAGCATATATTAGAGAATTTGTGATTTTTTAAGAAAATTCGTATTCATGAAGAAAATTGGCTCGACTGTTGGGACTTCGATTCTGATTTTTTTCTTAATATAGCTCAATATAGGCCTCTCGTATTTCGATTTATAGTCTGTAAGTTTACAACTATCAGACTATAAATCATGGAAACAACATCATAAATGGAAAATACGAAATCGTGTTTTGAAAAACCAAATTTTAACAAAATGTACAGGGGCTGTAGAGCAAAAAATAATTGATGATTTTTTTCCAGAGGTTACTTTAATAGGTCCCCGAGGTCCTCTAATCATAAATCATTTTTATGAGTGGATCGCGTTACAGTCTGTATAATTTAAATTTCAATAATATTACCAGAATGATAATCATAGTTAGCGTGATCGCTCGGTGTCTCTTGTCCAAGCCTCTTTCTGTATTCTCCAGCGAAATATTCTATTAGAGTATCCATCATTACTGCTTGTTTCGAAAATACCTGACAACAAAAATTTTACTGTTACAAGCCATCGTGGTCTAATGTGGAATGTAATTGTGACAGTTGTGGACATCAAAAAATAAACCATCACTGAAAGCACTGTGGCTTGACTTGAGTGAAAAAACTCCCTCAGTCGGCAATAACTATATTTATATAGTTTCTCACTGGTTCTATCCAGGAATAGTTATTTAGTTATTTTCAGATTAAGGCATATTATGCTACTATATAGCACAGAAGAAAGAGAGCACGAAATGTTAAGTCACTACGATCTCCAGTGTATTTATTGGTCAGCAAAACCAAATACCACCAATGTATCAACACATCAATGGATAATAATGATTCAAATTTTCATATAGTGACAGAAACCCACAATCATCACATATTAAATCAAACATTAACTTTATTAATACCTGTAATATTTTAGAAACTCGTAAACCATTTTCAACCACCATAAATTGTAAGAAGAGACACGGTAGACAATCTTCATTGTCATCTGAAGGCAGTCCTATATCCCATGAAAGCTCTTCATAAAGCAGCCCTAGTAGAACCGTCTGGAAATAGAAAAACGTTTTTTGTAATAATCACATTGTATCCCGCCGGGTAGGCAGAGGGAACCTAGTGTTAAAACATTTCGTTATCCCACACACCGCCTAAATTTTGTATGTGGAATAGATGCAACTATTTATCAGTTGTGGATTCGATTCCCACTGGAGGAATTGAAAAGAAATACAAAATAATTTCGACATTGGAAATCCAATATATTATATATCATATATTTTAAAAATATTTTTGACAGTGGAGAATGGAATGTCTTGATACTAAGTTACCCCACAGTACTAAAAAAGAGTAAAGAAAGTAAATTTTAAAAAAAATATAATATTAGCAAAAACTTACACTTTCAGTGTCATCAATGACATAAACTCCATTCGAATTAACAGCAACTAGTACGGGAATATCCTCATGAGTGAGGAGACTAGTTAAGCTTCTTACTGGCTGTTCTATTTGACCTTGGAAGAATGCTGCCCTGAAGTTAAAAAACATAATGTTTATATTATCTTTCTTTCTTTTATTTTTATTTTTCACTTCACGCTGTATAGGGTAGGCAGAAAACTTTATTATAAGACACTCTGTTCCCATTAAAAAAACTTCCGTTCCCTACTTTCCGCTAAATTTTGGAAGTATTACGTGTTGAATGGCGGATATCAACGCCGCGCCTTGCTTCGTTACCAGATCAAGCAAAAGAGAGTCGAACCCACAATAAGTCTCCTTTACAGTCGCGCTCTTGTGCCATAATATATTTTCCTTAGCTGTACGCTGCATCCTGCATATACATAAATACTAACCCATAAGTAGGCAAAGTCCGTGTATGCGATAAGTATTTATGTCTTAGTTTCCTGGGTGGTGCGGCGGGGGGACGCTGTGCCTGTTCCAGGAGTTTGGCCTCGGGACTTCCCTTCCTCCCTGCGGGGAGAAATCTCGTCCAGCGACCTGATCTTGCGTGTTGGGGTAGGTATTTGTCTTGTTGTTCCCTGGAGTTTTGTATAAAGAATTAAGTTAAGGTAGAAATTATTTTTTTTTAGCTTCTCGAACATATTAAGATAGGCAGAGGGAATCTAGTATTAAGACACTCCGTTAATCCTTCCCGTCCTTAATGGGGTTAAGACACTTCCGTTTCATTTGACTGTGCCTCGTGGCGATTTATGGCGGAAATTTTATTTTTTTATATTTTCATTTCCTTCTATGCGTCTGGTAAGAATGGTCAACCAACACGCAATGTCTCGAACATTTTTCGTAAACTGGGTAACGGAATGTTCTAACACTAAATTCACTCTGCCTGCTATAAGCGGGCTACGGTGTAAAGCTGATTTATTTTATTTATTTACCTAAAGAACTTAGCAGTATGCCGGTGCGGGTCGTAGGGCCCCAATTGTACGCGCGCCTGCAGGCCCCCCAGCATAACCGCCTGCGCGCTCTCCAGCGGGTAGCGCCCGGTCACTACGTTGTGGCGAGCTTCTTCGTAGAGAAGCTCTTGGATACGAGAGTCTCTGGGAATATTATGAATATACTTTTTTAGATTGCGCCTTTTGAGATCAACAGTCTAAACAAGACGCGTGCACCAAGAGGTGGAAATTCAATTCTCACTACGTTCAAATGTTTACAAGTTGAATAACATTTTTTAAAAATATGTTTTATAGATATACTTATTATTAGAAATAAAAAATATGTTTTAATAAATTTAATTTATACAGGGTACCTAGTATTAAGACACTTCACTCCGCGGCAACTACCGCCGAATTCTAGAGATATTTTATTGACAAGACGGAACTTAACGTCGCGCTGTGCCTTGCTTTGAAACTATTCCATATTTCTAATATGAAGTGGACTACTCTCTATATGTATACATACTTAATACTCTCTTCCAAATGCTTAGGGAAGAATACATTCCTCTGTAATCTCAACACCGGCTGGTCTTTGGAACGACGGGACTCAGACCCGTGACCGTATCTCTGTAAGAGTTTCTGCCAACTTGACCAGATACGCCATGGACAGTGGTGGGGTTTTAATTGAATTTCTATAAAAAAAAGATAAATAAACTGAATTAATATTATTATAAAATGCGTAAAATAATCGTCATTGCACTTTGTCATTATATTTCGTCTCGTTACAAGAACTAGAAAATGAATATAATTCATTGCTCTGAGTAGGAACCGAATCCACAAGGCCACAACTGTTGCCTTTACAATCAGACAGTGCGCCACTGATATTATCATTGATAAATAATAAGGTTTAATAAAAAAATTGTTTCATGAATCTTAAGTGATTATATTGCGAAGAATAGTGTCTAGGCGCTAAATCATCTCCACCTACACTACCGTATACGGAATGAACTAAGAACCATCAATTTACCTAATAAAGGACTGCACATCCACAAAGCGAAAACATTCGCAGCCAAACCCCTGGAACTCGGACTTGAGAGTCCCAACTCTTCAGTAGCGAGAACAGCATTCAAGAACCTGGATGCTGTCACGCATGAGGGTACTTCTTCAGAGCTCATCTCCACCATGATAGCGGTACGAGACATGAGATAAACGCATGTCACCGGGTTAGAGGAACTGCTTGATGATGATGCTGTACTGCCTGAGGAACCTAGATTTTTGATGTATTAGTTTAAGCCTAACCTTTCTTTCTGTGTTTAAAAATATATAATACTTATTTATTTTGTACCATTTTCTTTTATAATTCTTACAGTACTCAATATGCGTAACGTAACATTGTTTTTGTTTAATAAAAATACCTAAGTACCGTATTTTTACGTAATTGTTTCAATAATATACAATATCTTAATTATGACTTGGTAAAAATGGCCACTTTGTTGTTAGCACTTTAGAACATTTAAAGAGGAATAATGAAATGGAAAAACGTAAATTAAAAAAACACCGAATAAACGAACGAACCTGGCAACGGCGGTGATATAGCGCTAGAAGAACTCCCTCCACTCGTTATAGGCTCAGTCGTGCTAAAAGATCCCGCTGCTATGCTACTTGAACCCGTTTGATTTGAGCAACTGCTTAGATTTGAACCTGCAATAGTGTCAGTTTTCTATAATACCTATATATAATACTAGCGGACGCGCGCAGCTTCGCATGCTTATTTGCACCCGTAGGGGTGAATTCTAATAAACCATGAAACACGTGTTCAATGAAATATTTTTAATCTAAATCACAACCAGTCGATTTTACAGTAACACTTTGTTGCCCTTCGCCACGACTGGCGTTCATAATTTGTTCGAAAATTATTGAATAATAAGGATTGAAATAATTATATGAACCACATATTCTTAACATTTTTTAAAGTGTGTTTCTACGACAAAGAAAGAAAAATAATTTTAGAAAACGTATGAAGATTTGAACGCTCTCTAACTAGCCTCATTTGAACGCCTTATTGAAAGGCGCTCCAGAGGTGCATTTTCAAGTTATGGTGTGTTTAAATTTTGTATGTTTTCTAAAAAACGTATGGTTGTAAAAAGGTATATTTTTTCTTAAGGACAATGCTGTCCGTGCCTCTCCATCTCTTGTTCCACGCTCTAACTTGCATTGCAATAATGTATTCTGTTATATGTAGGTACTCACCCATGACACTTTTTTCAAGTGAATCTGAAGAATTACTTTCCTTCGAATCTGGTAATGGTTTGTGCGGATCATGTTTATCCCATTCACTGTGGCGACCCAAAGGACTATAGGATAAGTGCGGTAAGCGCTGCGATACTGAATATAAGTGCGCATTTACCTCCGCTTGAAGCTTTTGACTTTGAACACTGTAGTATTCTTCACGTGAACGAAATTCACTAGAAATACAACTAAGTTATTTACTAATCTATTTTCAAAGTTAAATATTTGTAAACATTTTATGAAATACCATTATCAAAATATCAAAACTTACTTATATTGATATTCGGCTTGTATAGGATATCCTCGCCTCGAATAATCCACAGGAATAATTGTAATATAATTCCCGCTGTTGTGTTGAGTATTCGAATTTTCTCCATAAGCACCCATATCTGATTTATGATCCATTAATTTATGTGTTATTTGTATAAATTATAATATAAAGAAAATTTGCCTTACTTTTGAAGTTCTTTCGCCAATTGTCACCAATTTTGAATGTTTATTTTTGATAGTTAGTATCTACTAACTAAATGTTATGTTTATACCGAATAAAATACTTTAGTTCATCTAAGTAATCTAAATTGTAAAATATTTAAAATTTGTCTTCCGTCGTCAATTATTCTACTGGGAGCTCGAATATCGATCGGAATTCGCGCCGTTTTGTGTTGCTATTATACAAAAAATATAACCGAGCCTGGTATTGTAGTTTAGCGTCTTTGGCAATATTTCAAATACTGCTTATTAAAAATAAATACGACGTCGAAAATTAAATAATAATTTGCTTTTACTTCACTGAAATCATAATTAAAAATTTCTATTTATACATACTACATTGCAGATAAATAATGCAATCATATTTGACAACTTTTGACAGTCTTAACATCTGTCACTTACGATTACAAACAAACGTCTTCAATTTCACAATTCGACAACAGCTGCAAATCAATTATCAGTGAATAATCAAAAAAAATTACGCTTTTTACATATTCATCGATTACATTTCATAACTTATAAATAATTCCATTATGTTAGTGTATGCTGAAAGGGTTAGCTACAGTGGAAAAATTAATTCTTTACTAGTTATGTACAATACAGTATAAAATATCTTCACTAAAACATTATACTCAAAGTTGTGTAAAATAAAGTTCAAAGAATTACTGCCGATAAACATCTACAGTATATTATCTAATCGACTACAAAAAACTGACAACCTCATGGAGGCGAAACTAAGGGAATATCGCGCTTTGCGTCAACGAAAAGAAATAATAGACACTACAGAACAGGAAACTGAAAAGCCAAAGGAGAAAGTATCAAACTTTTTAATTCCAAAAATATTTAGAAATATGAACAACAAAATAAAACATGAAGAAGAAGTGTTATTGGTAATTTTTATTAACTTTTAATACAAATTGGATTATGCTAATATAAATAATATGGTAACAATATATTCAATTAATCTTTATTTTAATTACAGTTAGAGGAAGAAGAAGAAGAAGAAGTCCAAATTCAAGAACCTATTCAAAGGAACCCAATTATGCATGACCAAGAATTTATTGATCCAGTATCTGAAACTAGTGAAATTGAATCTTTTGTAGTTGAAAATCAAGAATCATGGAGATACTGTATAATAAAATGGTCCATATATGCTCTTATTTGGGTAACTTTGTATGCATTCTTTTTATATTTACAATTTGGAGCTGTGTTTTTTGTCACAACAATTTTAGTAGGTATTTGTTTAAATACAAGAACTAGGCCAAAAAAGAGAGGAGAAGTTTCAGCATATAGTGTGTTTAATGAAAACTGTGTCAGCATAGATGGAACTTTGAAAGCGGAGGACCTTCAAAGGCAAATGATTTATGGAATGGGAATTCCTAGGATATTTTAGCATTTAATTGGATATTTTATACTATTTTTACAATTTTTAAATTGTTATTTGTGGAATAACAGTAGAAGTGTCAAGGGAAAATAACATTTTAGATAATGCAAAGAGAATATTAATGTACAAGGAGAAAATTGCTTTTGGAATTGTTCAAAATTTTATACATTTTCTGAAATATTTTAATTTTTTATATTAGACATTGAGTGCCTTAAAATTGTCAATGTTTTAAGTCTAATAAGAGAATTTTAAAGTTTCTTTAAATATGAATGATATTAGAAAAAGAAACAGTAAATAAATAACTGTTTATTTATTTCCTAAAAAAACATTAAATTTTACAACATTTTGTCTCAATATCCATCAGTAATCATGTACTCATTTGTTAATTAGATTTTTTAAATATATCCACTAATTTTTTTCTATCGTAATTTTACAATGAGATTTTATTAACTTATTACTATATTAAGATTCTTTTTTTGTGTTAGAAGCTAAGAAAAAAGCTTAAAAATATATAATAAAGGCATTACTGGTTAAGAATATATTTTTTTCTATAATAAAATACTAAAACAAAAATGAGGCTGGTTGTGATGCAGGGGCACAAAGATGTGACTGTAAATGCAACAGCTTGTGGGTTCAACTCCCACCTGAGGAAATGAAATATTTAATATTTTTATTTCTGCACTCTGATGTTGATGCAAAACGCTGCATTGAGTACTGCCACCTTAGGTGGTGCTTGTGAAGCTGTTCTGTTCAAACAAACAAAAATAAGATAGATAGATATAATAATAAGTCGCTTGAGAAGTTCAAGTCGCATTACCTTACTTTGATTTTATATAATAGTTACAAATATTTAGGTTACTTCTCGTCCACGGTTTTTATTGTGATTTTATTTATTTTAAAAATATGCTGTGCTCTGTTTAAATTATTAATAAAGTTATGTCCATATCATTTTTTCATTATTATAATTTGATTACTACTTTTTAAATTAAAAGAGATATAAATTATCCATTTCAAGAGATATAACAAAGTAGAATACTTAGTTTACAGAGAATAAAAAATCTGAACTTTCTGTTGTGGCCACAAATAACCCATAATGCCCATTTCTCTACAATATATATAGTTTATTTCTTAATTAATTTACCATTTTATTGAAAAAAAAAATTAACAATCCTTAGTATGTATTTTATTGAAAAATTGAACAGTTTGAATATTACTAAAACTGGTTAAGAGATAAAGGCTTATTAAATGTAAAATAAAAAACACAACAGACATGTATATAATTTATTTTTCATACAACTCTTTAAAATAAAAACTTACATTACATCCAACTACTATTATAACATATGGCAACAAAATATACAATAATAGCAACACATTTTCAATTATAACATTATTAATATTTTTTATTAAATAACAATATAAAAATGACCCTGACAGATGTGAAAATAATTAAAATAAAAATATCTGGATTTTATTATTTCTTTTAAGAATCTATAGTTTATGGAAACATGTACTTTTCAAGCGTTTAATAAAGACATTACCGTAATTAACACAGATATGAAGATTAAACCCAAATTTCTGGTCCCAGTAATTAATCTTTAAGTTCTAGACACTAGAAGTATAATTATAAAACAAATAATAAAAAATTAAAAAACTAACAATTAAAAACATGTAAAAAGCATTAATAATAACTTCATGTATGGCACTACATTTTATTTTAATACAAAATAACAGTGAACTATTCAGTTATGTATTTAAATAAACTTTGGTAAATTATGTTAACAATAAATGAATCATTTAAGCATATAAATAACATAAAATATTGAAATATTTTCCATTTAAATTGACTTTTAATATAATTAATGCATTACTTAAGATATGTATTGTAATGAAGTTTCAAAAAAAAATTTATAACTAAATAAATTTATCTTATTGAATTTATTTCCTATTTCAAGTTTTTACCTTACAATTATCTAGTATTCACATTATATCTTCTAATGCATTTTTTTTATTTATGACTTTTAAAATGTTTAACGTATCAATTTTTTTTAAAACTTAACGTGAAACAATGATAAGTAATTACAATATTTTTATTAAGAAAAAATAAAATAATTACAATATATTTTTTAAATTGAGTTTTTGTATTCATTTATTTATGTTATTAATTTCATTTTCCGGCATTATTTATGTAAATAGTAAATATAATACATAATTGGGAAATATTTTTATCTACTATTAATATAATAGATAAACTATAATAATTTATTTTATTACCTAGTACAACATTCTTTGTTAAAAATAAATTAGCAGTCACTTACCAGACACTTTTACAATTACTTTGTCTTTTCTATAATACAACATATTTTAAGAGCATGTCGGTAAAGTAGAACTATAAATAATGTTTCCACTTATAATTAAATTAAATTTTCATCTGTGATAAATTCTAAATAATAACAATTTACACTATATTTAAAAAATAAATGCTATTTATTATTGTGCGATTGCAATGCAGGTAACCTCGTTAACATTTAATAGTAAAATTTAATAATTAAAAATAAATATTTGAAAAGTTTGCCAAGCATACATTATGCACCGGTATTACAGATAAAAAATTAAATCTTAAATTTTTTTAGCATTTTTAAAATGTTAAACCACACTTAGGACACAAAATTTTTTGGAGAAAAAGTATTTAAAAAAATAAATACTTTTGCTACAAAAAATCTTGTGTCCTAAATTACTACGTAAAATTTGAACTCGCGCGTCTTGAAATCCGACCAAACGCTCTGACGGCTAAACCACTTAGCGTACTTTCTTAGCAAAGAACTTAATTGGTTTCCAAGAGGATTACGCTACGTTCAAATTTTTGTCTTTTCTTAAAAAATATAAATCTGAAGCACTTAAAAATCTATTATTAGAACGACAGTTATGAAAGTGGACGTTATAAGGCACCAAGAATGTTTAGAATATAAATTTTGGACTTTTCAGCGGCTTAGACGAGAAACGACCGTTATCCACTTCCAATCAATATAAGGTACTTTATTATACATATTTTCTAAAGATAAAGCTAGGTATATATTATGTATGTCTATGAAGTTACAGGTACTTAATAACAACAATATAAATATAATGATAAAATTAACATATTCATTTGTGTGAATCAATTAACAAATTAATATATTTATTGGCTTATAACATTTTAATTATAATAATACATTAAAAATAATTTAGTTTGTGCTATATAAAATGTATACTCTGTAGAAGATGCAAGGAACTAAATTACAATTTAAATTGTAACCCTATTTTGCCATTGGATTAAAAAAATATGATGAATTAAATCGTAGGAAATTTATTTTATTTATATTATAAAAGATCTGTTACGCTTTATAAAATGCAATTATTTGCTGTTCTATTTGAACGAAGATTATATTCTCAAACATAGTTCACATAGGTCACACTGAAGTTAAATCAGTGGACTTTGTCAGTACTTTTACAGAATCAGACTTCCATGGGTGTATCTAGAAATATTTTATAATATTTTTAACAACCCCACTTATATTTTCGAAATATTCTACATAATTGCACTAAAAGGAATGTGTTTTTTCTAAATACAAAATGGTCAGTGAGTTTTATTAACTGCACATAAAACGAACCATTTTTATTATTCTTTCATTTCATTAGTCATTTAGTGTTTTAAATTTATGTCTCTTGACAGTTTTTTATATAACATTCGTGTACTTCATGAAAATATTGACAATATTCTGTGAAGTTTTCATACTCTACAATAAAATCTTCGATTGTCACTAATCGATGTGTTCGTTAAATAAAAGTGCTGTATAAAAATTAAGGAATATTGTAAGACATCGTCATAGATATCGTCTAGTCATTTTTACCGTTCTATTAAATCTAAAACTGAACTAAACAAAAAACAACATTATTTATAGGTATACGTTTTGTTCATTATTCTGGTCAGTCAATGAAAATATAAATATAAAAAATATTTGTCAAAACTCAAAAAAATAACAATCGAAATAAGAGGCACGGTATATACCTACATAATATTTAAAAACAGACTACTATATGAGTAAAAATATAAATATAATTAAAAATAGTAAACATTATGTATAGTAATGAATCAAAATAAAAATCTTTGTATAAGTAAAATTTAAAGAAAAAATGTTAACTACCCCACTTATATTTTTAACCACAGACAAGCTTTTTCAAGCTGTTAAAATCAATAACATTGTAAAATAATAATTTCAGATACGTATTTAGGTTTTGGCAAGAAATGGCTCTAACCAAAATATTTTCTTCTAAAATAAAGAGTATTTGTTTTAGGAATTCGTAAATACACTACCATTATATTGTCATTAAATTTTAGTATAGCTTAGAATTTATCTAAATACAGGGAATTATTTAGTATTGTTTATTCATTTGACTAGGGAGAGTTATTTTGACGTGAAATTAACATTTTGTTCTTAGAAACTACCATAGACACTCGATACTTCCACTTTCGGCCTAAAACATGGCCTTTACTACTAATTGATAATAATTATTTAATACTAAACTAAACAAACATCATATAAAATATCAGCACATTTAGACATCTAATAAGATTTTTGGTGCAACAACTATCTAATACCAAAATAGCCCAAATATAATGAAGAAAAATCGAACTGTTTTTCAAAACATAAACAATATATTTCTGTATATAATTTACGAACTACGGGTTCTGGTAAAGGCATTGCACAGAGATGAGGTACAAAAGTCCTGGCGCGGCAAAAACGGGTTGGCATCACGTCGTTTACTGTCAGGCAGCAAGAAAACTACACTCACAGCAATAATCATATGCCAGAACGAATGAACTATCTTATAATTTTGCTCGGTTTGCAGAAACGCGTAACAAATCAACCCTATTGATACCAAAGCTAGACCTAAAGGCATGTATATAGTGTAATACGTCCGCGGAAATCTCATCATTTTAGTCTTATCGTAGTCCAAATACCAACTTATGAAAATAGTTAATGCTCCAAAAGCAACGGGAAACGCGAAAGCGAAGAACGAATGCATATTCCACGTAGTCAATAAAGCAATAACTATGGCGCCTATAATTTGCAGGAAAGAACGAAGTTTTATACTAATAATGCTCATTGCTAACAGAGTCACCCAAAAAGACATAAGACCGCAGTAGAAATCACCAAATTGCAGGATATTACCACGTATAATACAATAAGCTACTTGGGCTGGAGCATCGCAAGCGTGGTAAAAGGTGGAAAATATCATGGTAAATCCATACATGACTGCTTCGATGAAATATAAACGTATGGTCGCTGTGTAAATGGAAAAAAAGAAGAGAAGGTTACTTAACGTTAGAAGGAGGACGGCGACAATCATGTACATGTGACTGTCTATCCTTGAATCGTCTGAGCAATCCCAGCCTGGAATGAAATGAATATTTTTTAAATATAAATATATAAAAACAGAATATTCTATAAGCAATTATTATTATCTATTTATTTAAAGAAAATATTTGTTATTGTCTTTTATCAATATCAAGATAATACAATAAATTGAATTTATAATTGTAATCTACAAAACAAATCTAGAAGATTCACACCAATAATAACACAATCAATATCTTTTTGATTGAACGTGAAAATAATGGATTAAAATCACATTCAGGAATAAATATTTACGTATATATTTATGTCTGTATATACTGATTAAAGTCACTAAGTATATAGAATATTTGGGATGGAGTGAGCTATTATTATCAGAATCTATGCTAGAATAGTAATAATAATCAAAAGAAATACATACCACCATATCCAGCAGAACAAGAACAGTACGATATCACAATTCCGTTGAAAGTGTTATAACCACAGTTGCCATGGTTACTGCATCTCCCGTTAACACAAGATGTCGACGACACAGACACAATCACTGACGCATTACAATCCGTTTCACCCTCCCTTGTTTCCGTATCACTTGGCATTACATTCCGTTCCGTATCCGTTACCTTCGTATCAACGTAATACTTGGTTCCGTTATCAGATGTACGACAAGGGCATACGACGCTGTCGCAGAATAATCTAAGGGTTAAATACCACAAGCCGCCTTCTGGATATGGAATTATTAGTTTGTCGTAGATAGATTCAGAATCTGTACTATTTAGGACGAACAGAGCAGGTTTTAAACGATCATTATATTGGCATTGGCCATTTTTTAACGGAATACTAGCATGATCGATATCCAAGCAAATTACTAGTCTAAGAAATTGATTTTCTTCCGTAAATTCTAGAAGAGACCCTTTTTGTAACTCCCTTTTATATCCCATGTAGTATTTCAAGCTCATAACCATGCTAGCTTCAATTGCCAAGCTACCACCGACATCTATGAACTGGTTTATTTCAAATCTCAAAGTTCTGACTTCATTTGAGCTTATATTGACTAAACTGGTAACATCTCCTAGAGCAGTAGTAGCTATGCCATAGTCAAAAGTAAAAAATCTATCCTTGTCGTCTCTCATGAGGTCCACCAACACTACGTTATCAGCTTCATCATAATTCTTAGCGTACGATTCACAGTCAGCTATATGAGACGTATTGCCTTCTATAGATTCTATAAGAATGAAATGTGCTGCAGTTGGGTGTGTATGGAAATTGATGATTTGCTCATTATTTAGTCTTGGATCGAAAACACAGTATAATATATAATTATTATCTGTGGGAAAAGATTCTGATTCTACACGAACTGTCACTTTTTTGTTTGTTGTTGTTGTATTGACTATGTTTATGTCTAATTTTAGTGGTTCCAAGCTGTCTTCAGCACGGCATTTGTATAGTGTTGGTAGAGATGCATAATCAACTGTTAATCGTTTGTAGCAGTTAGTGTAACGCGATGACTCATCGACTTTTGTTTGTAGATCTGTGTACAAAATGGTGTTGCAAGCCGCTACCAAACCTGTAAGATAAATGATTAAACATTTACAAGAATATTCACACATATTCTTAAATTACTAAATAATTATCTTAACATGTTCTAACAATGAGGCAGTAGTAGGCAGGAGCACATGGTTGTAACTGTAAAGGTACCTAACGGTTGCGCGTTCGAATCCCACTCGGGGGAGTTGATTTTTATTTATTATTATTTTCATTTCCGCGCTTTGATAACAAAGCTATACGCAGTGTTAAGTTCTCAACACGCAATGTGTCGAGTATTCGGCGGAAACTGGGGAACGGAGTGTCTTAACACTAGGTTCCCTCTGCCAACCCTGCTAGATACGGGATACAACGTGAAGCTGAAAAATTTTTAACTCTCGATCGAACTAAGCCCAAGCATTTTCATTAATTGAGAGAACAAATTACGCTTAACTAAGAATAACTGAAGTAACGACTCGATAATTGCAAAATTATACACACTCTGTTCTTCAATTTCCGTCCATTTAAGCGACGAAACTCAAGGCCGTCAATTATTTTACTCTAGTGTCTACTATCAATGTTTCGTTTCCCTAAAACTAATTTTAAAAAAATATTTCAGCCTCTCGCTATATCCCACAAACAGCAGGGTAGACAGAATGAATCTAGTGTTAAGACACTCGTTGCGTGTTGAGTGTTGGAACTCAACTCAACGCCGCGCTTTTCCTGGACACTACAGGAAAGAAATGATAATATTAAATATTTCATTTCCTAATAGTCATTTTTATTCGAGTGATAAACGAACCCACAACCTATCGCGTTTATAATCGCGCGCTCGTTGCCTCTACGCCACGAGTGGCCTCGCGTATTATTTAGCTTTATAACAATATGACTGACCAGATAGATCTTGTTTTAGAGTAATTATAGCGCATATAAAACCAATTAGGTAATTATACCTAATGATTACAGACGTAAATATATTTACCTCTATGTGAACACCTGTTGATATAATTATATAACTACCCACATAGGGCTTAATATCTTTGTATAGGTATTTTGGATTTATCAACATATTTTTGAAAAATATTTATAAAAGAAGAGTGAATGGCAAGAGAGGAAGTTGAGACCTAAGTTGATTTTTAAGAAAACCGCTGGTTATAAAGCATAATAAAAGCTTAATAAAACTTTTTTAATTAAATTACAAAGGATAATCTTTATCGTTTTGTTTATTCATGATTGGATATGAACCCCAATTGTACATATAATATATATAGTAAGTCCATAGAATATATTATAGGTACATACTGTTTAAGGAGTGTGACATGCACTGTGCCAGACAGCAACAGCGAGTTAGGACACCTACAGTACATTAATTGAATAAAATAAGCCACGCTTACAAGTGGGTCGGATGTTGTCACAATCACTGCGTCGACGAGGCCACTGTAGGGCATGCATCATTGTTACTCTATTATGCATTCTGATTCGGATTTGTGGATACAAAAATGTATATGTGATATTTATTTTTATTTATTAAAGTAAGGAAAATAAAGGAAAAGAGAAAAAATAAACAATTGACGCACAAAAGGCGGTCTTATCGTTAATCAGCGATTTCTATAGGAAAACTTTTGGTTTAGGAAATTCGTATGATAATAAGTAAAAGGTATTAATACAATATATCTGAAATGCCTTAAAGCTTAACCACGACATAATTATGAATAATTTCAGGATTAAGTCGATCATATATCTTTCAATATATATAGTATCAATTTTACAAACAAATACTTTTTACATTTGATAAATGCGTTATCAAATGTAAAAAGTATTTGTTTGTAAAATTGATAATATTACCGTACCGTTCTCTCTGGCAAGACAAGCCGCAGCGTCGAGTTCCGCAACACAATATCTCGAATTTGAGGGGAAGGTGGTGAAAGTAATGTCAAGACATTAGATTCTCCGTTACTACCACCGCGTAACATCACGCAGCGAAATTTTACAAAGCCATAACTTTGGAAATCCTGACTCGATTTTAATGAAACAAAAACAACGAATACTTGCACGAGTACGCGCATTAAATGCAATAACTTTATAATAAAATGTTGGTGTATTGGTGTGACTTATTATACACAATATAAGAACTTACCTTGTTGTTCAACTTTTTGCGTCCTTGGATCTTCCCATTTAATATATGCCATAGCATACCATATACCGGGCTTGGGGTTTGGCATCGAGAACGTTATATTCGACGCATCAGATGTAAGATTTAATGTGTACATAACATGGCGAGAATCTACATCTATGAAACCCTTTGGAAAAGGGTATCCATCCGGATTGACGGTTGGAAAAGAACCGTGTTTTAGATGTACAATCACCTCTTGTGGGCTGCAGGATCCTGACAAAAAAAATTAATTATTTTTTTTATATTGTAAATAAAATGTAATTTTATTAAATTCACGCATTTCCCACTAAGGGGTTCTTCACTTCTTAGTCATTTATTTATGAAGCAACAAATAAATTCAACATCACACTTTGCCAAATCAGACACAAGAGAAGAAAATTGTTTAAGGCCAGTCGTAGTATAGGGCCACAAAGTGTGATTTAAATGCGACAGCTTGTGGGTTGATTTGTCAATTCAATTCAATTCAAAATATTCTTTATTCAAATAGGCAATTATTATAAGCATTTTTGAATCGTTGAATGAACATATGAACAAAAAGCTACCACCGGTTCGGAAGGCAGTTCTGCTGAGAAGAGCCGGCAAGAAACTCAAGTTGCTCTTTTCAAAATCAATGGTACAATCTATTACATTAGCTGGCAGCTATCCTGCATTACATTCAATAGACATTAATTCCATACATGCTTATCCTCTAAATATTCTTGAACAGTATAATATGCTTTACTTGTTAGAATTTTTTTTACAGATATTTTAAATTTTTGTAGTGGCAAACTAAGAATACACTGCGGAATTTTATTATACACACTCAGACCCATAAAGGATTTCAATCTATGTAATATATGCTTAGATTAAAAAGAAACCGGAATCCATGTATTTACCAAGGCATAGAGAAGCTCATATCTAATAAGCAACAATTGCATCACAAATTTAGTAAGTGGGATGACATGTTAGAACATATTATGAACTTCCTGCCATTATATGAAACAGTATAGCTCAAGTAAAGATGTTCTTTATATAAATGTTGTAATCATTTTAGCTGTTGAGTCTACTAATATTTATATTATTTTTTATCATAACACTATATTCCAAACATAGCATAACTAAGAAAAATTAATTATTATTTGTTCTCTAGTATCAAGGCAAAGGCTCGGGGTTGTATTCTGTCACTCAATATCACTCAATTTAACCGTAAGTGGAGAATAAAGTATCTTAACACTGGGTTTCCTCTGCCTACCCTGAAATATGAGGGATATAAAGTGAGGCTGAAATGGCTTTTTATTGAATGGTTTATTTTTATTTCTTGCACTGTCAAGATAATGTGTGTGTTTATAATCACCACTCAAGACAATGTCAATGTCTGTCAGACAGCAAAATGGAAAATAGAAAGCTCACTTATAAACAACTTTCAATTTGATTGTAAAGAAACTTAATTTGTTTTACACAGAAAAGTAAATAATTCAAATTTGTATTAAAGGGACATATGTATCTACTTATACTATGACTATGATAATACTGATATATATGATAAAACTGTTAAACCAGACTACATGATATGATTGCAATGAGTAACTAACTTTTGACTTGAAATTATACATATTCAAAAAAGTTTATTTTTTGTTGATGTTTTACTATTTTTCTTTCATTATCAAGGTTTATTAATAATCTTATTTGGACACAATGTAGATAAAACATAGTCTTATCTTATTACTTTCGTATTAATTACAAGAATAAATTTATTTTTAATGGATGGTCTTATGATATTATCTGTAAAATTAATTAAATTATTATACTTTCTAATAAATAACATATTATATTATAAACAATAGTATATAAGTATATATATGGAATATTATTAGCAATAAATTGCGAAATTTTCATTTGAAAAGATGCTCCAAGAACAAATTAAAATTATAATAACTTTATATAAGCAACAAACTTTACAAGTCTACTGTATCGTTATAATACCTATATTATTAAGGTGCAGCTCCTCAGATTGGAATGTGAAACGAGCATCACTAACATCATTAACAACTCGATAAAATACGAGGGACACCGTACGATAACTCCTGTACATATAAACGTCGATTCCGACATGCCTGGTAACCAATTGATATCCTTCTAAAATCACAGGACGTGTGCTCATTAGCTGTTCAATCATTCTTCTCTTCTTATCTTCGATCTCAGCATCAGTATCACCATTGCCGGCCACATAATAAACAAGAAACACTAATATATAAACAATTCTTAATTTACACTTTAACATTATTTACAATTTAAATTATGTATTATTTATAAATCTATGTTATGTTATCATTTGTGTATGTTTTGGATATGACTGTAAATTTAGTCCAAATTTATATATTTTTTATTTTTTTCCTAAATTAAAACATTACTCGGACGTCGCCGATCGATAGACTTGCGTTAAGCGCTGTTATCTTGTGACAATTGGAAATTGACATGTGACACTGACATTTCACAGCAATTTGGTTTTTTTTAATGCTCTGGTTCAGTTCATAGCTAATCACATATTCCCTGAAATCTATAATATTCTAGTGATAATATGTCAAATTAAATTCAACATATAAACACATAAAAAATGTGTAATTACATTAACATGCAGTTTGTAATTTGCCACTCAGTAAACGTCATAGCAAAAAATAGCATAAATTTTCTAACGAAATAAAATGTTTTTGATTTGTCTGTTTTTCGTTATGCCTTTTTATTCAATATTCAATGGATGCCAACATTGCAAATAATATGCAAGTTTTCTAGAAAAATGTTTAATGCCTGTAACTTTCCGATGAATTTATTGAAAAATTAAATAAACTGGACCCCTTTATTATTTGTAATATATACTTTGTACTAATGCTATTTTAATGTCATTGCGGTTACCTATTTATATAGATTTTTTAGTTAAATTTTACAGTAGATGGTTTATACCGTATGTCTAAATGGCATGAATAGAAATATTTTAGATTTTACTTTATATTTTAACAATGCTTCTGACTTTAAAAATAAAAGAAACCACATTGAAAAATGAGCCACCATTACTAGCTGTGGCTTAATATATTTATATATTTGGCGCGATATTACCTTGATAATTATTCAAAGTGGTTACACTAGAAACCAAGGTCATAACATAAAAATAAATTTATTACACTTGGTAACACTAAGAATTGGAAAACCTTTTTGCTGTTTGGATTCTGCGCGCGCATGTCTCGCTCCCTCGCAATTGCATAAATTTTCGAAGTTTGGTCTTCGCAGAATAATGGCTTCGATTATAGATTCGAAGCCCGCAGAAGTAAACGGCGAATGCCCATGTTCGTCCAAAAGATATAAGATGGAAAATAATAATAAAGTGACTGTGGTGCTGGGTGCTCAATGGGGAGACGAAGGAAAAGGAAAAGTGGTGGATCTTCTTGCGGTAAACTCCGACATCGTGTGCCGCTGTCAGGTTATATATTTTATTTTATTATTGTTTTATTAATAAAAAATATTTCTACGACACCAATTTAAACATCGAATATTTATTGTGACATAATTAAAGTATTGTCAATTCATAAGTAATCCCAAAAGTCCATTCAAAACAATCTTTGAGGTTATAAATGTAATTGTAATGTTTTTCTTTAATATTTTTCAAAACAATACATATTATTATAGTTTATTGTAGTAATGTTTTATTTTAAATTTCAAGTTCACTCTTATTAGAATACATTGGAGTATAGTTGGCAAAGCGCCAGTTTGTTTGAAAATATTATGAATTTGTTTATGTTGAGCTTGCTGAAATGAATGCCGTAATAACATTGTTTTTTAAATTGCACAAATCTTCACATAACAGTTATTACGCAACAATCGTGCGCATTTCCCGCGGATGCTGTATTAGTTATTCTTTTTTTTTTTATTTAATCATGTGACCGTGATTGATGTGTATGGCAATACGTTTTGTAACGCAAATAGATGTCATGAACGGTGACCGTTTAATTGTGGATTATTGCCAAGGTCTGGGGCGTTATTGTCACGCTCCCTGGCTTTTATATTTTTTGCATTTTATATTTTCAGTGTAGCTACATCTTTTTATAAATAATTTGTTATTGAATCTATAAGAGCAACGCTATTAAAAGGTTAATGTGTACTTGTTATATAATCTGTAAAGCAACTAAAGTATAATTAAAACTTTTACTTTTAAATTTGCCACAATTTAGTTATTAATTTCTTTGGACTCAATAATGCGGATATGTAATTTTTGTAAACTGTCAAACTGTGTCATCAGTTTCTTGATAAAACCACTGATATCCAGTAATTATGATAAAGTTTGTTTTGGTTTACTCATTCTGTACTGGTGTGAACCAGTCTGTGATTGATTTACACCACTGTATTTACAAAGACAGTTCCTTTATTATTGAACTCATTGAACTTATATGTATATGTAAGTGTTACTTGATAAGCATGATTAATATGAATTGGGAAATACATAATTTCATGTGCAATTTGCAAAACTAAATGGCTATTTTGGACTGATTTTTAAATCAAATAATAATAATAAGCACTCATTAAAATGTATAGCCATAATTTATATAATATATAAAGGCAATTTGTAATTTCCTTGTAATTGCAATGGTGATAAAGTGTAATTTAATATCTAAGTAATAAAAATACAATGCATTATTGCATCAAATGGCAAATAAAACTTACATTGTTAGACGGTAGACCATTCATGAATTACCTAATGTTTATTGTTATATAGGAGAAATTTTGTGACACACTTATGAAATATTAATAACAATTGTATGTGTATAAATTTACTTTTACAATATCTATGACTCAATATATTTATTGTTATATTTTTTAATAGACTAGCGATCTCGCTCGCGACTTTGCCTGATGTAGTACACAATTTTTTATTTATTTTATTTCATGAAAGTTATTTTTGTCATCTAATATCGTTATACTTTAAAGACAATATCTATGTATTAAAAACAACATTTTAAACCAATTTAATAAAACAGTAGCAATACTGTTTCATGCAATATTTCATATTGGCATTGGCACTTTTTTTAACTTATGAACCAATTAAAATAAAACTACTTACTGCTACTATTAGTATCTAAATCTAACGGGAAGTTTGCTAAAGTACATCACTCAAATTGCATTTATATTGGTTGTCCCTGAAATTAGCATTCACAAACACAGAATTAAAAAAACAAAATTTAAAAAAATATATTACATAAATGAACACCTCCAATAATCTATTTTTTTTTAAATATATATAAATATTTTTTTTAGATCTTAAAGTTCTTTTCTGTACATAATAACCATCCAAGTATTTATCACAGAACTTAGATAACATGACATTAGGATTAAATTACTTAAGATAATTTGATTGATAAATCTGCAAAAGAAGCTTAGCTGTTTATGATATGTAACTATTTGATAACACCATTGTAGTTCATTTGGATAGTGTATTACGAGTACGAGTTCAATTCTCAGTTACATGAATTATTTATATTTAAATTACATACAAATAGGTACTTTTTTAGAAACATAAAAACACATCTCTTGGAGACTGTCCAAGGGCTCTAACCACAAAGCCATAGCTTACTTTTGCTACCATAACGCTCAAGTTATTAATTTGTATGTAATGCACTTTCTTGCAAATTGCAAAAAGCCAATTGAAGAAAAAAAATAATATATTTCAGTACATAAATTCTAACAATGATGTGTTGTTTTGCAATTTTCATAAAAATAAATATTATATATTTCTTTTTATTTGTGAAGCAAAAACTACTAGATTTTTTCTTGGCGTATAATTTGTATATATATAAAAAACATAATTAACAGTTTCTTGAAACATAATATATCTATCTACGTAATACCTACGTAAATACAGTATATTTTTTTAAAAAGTGTTAGCCATATAGATAAAATAATAACTTTGTATACAATTGACATATTATGTACATAATTTAAAGCATGTGAGATCATCATATGACTGCAACAAGAAACTTCCTTGTATTACTTTTTTGAACTGTTTATGCTTTTTCTCGCATAGCAACGGTAGGTAGGGGAACCTGGTGTTAAGACACTCTTTTTCCCACTTTTGGAAACATCGCGAGTTGAGTGGCGAAGCTTAACGCCGCCCTTGATCTACAAGAGCGTTGAATTAAAAATTATTTACATATTTAATCTTTTGAGTGGGGATCGAACCCCACGGTAGTCTTACGACTGTGCATTATAATAAGAGTAGTAGGTACGTATCCACATAGCCCTGTGAATTAAAAATAAGTATAAATTAAAATTTTCTTTAACACAACTCGTTTAAAAATCACGATCATGAGTTAACTTTATACTAGTTTCCATGTTATATGACGTTAGATTTATACTATGAACATATTATATCGTTCGAATACGTGAAATTTCTCAAGCAAATCGGACAACAAGGAGTTCACTTGAAGAAATGAAATTGTGTTGAAAATGCGTTCAGTTCCGCCCCTCAACACGCAATACCTCTAAGACTTCGGAGAAATGTGGGGAACGGAGCTCTCTTAATGGAAATGAAGTGTGTAACACCTGTTATTCGGGAAATGAAGTTATAATATATATATATATATATATATATATATATATATATATATATATATTCCAGAGTTCGAGTCTTT
The DNA here is from genome assembly GCA_016802625.1 of Heliconius numata. Lineage (NCBI taxonomy): Eukaryota > Metazoa > Arthropoda > Insecta > Lepidoptera > Nymphalidae > Heliconius > Heliconius numata. The sequence continues at coordinate 871,546 of JAEBDU010013188.1, forward strand.
TGTTTATTGAAGATATTTTGCAAGTACAAATAAAAACGTAAACTTATCTTACTTATAACGACTATCGTAAACTTATCGATTGCGATCGACACTCGAGTGAAATCTCTAATAGATGTCTGTCTACAAGGTCTTTTAGTAATTGAAGTTGTTATTATTTACTTTTTGTTCACAATGATGAAATGGCGAGCTCGTTTATAATGAAAGTGGATCGGTTTTATTGCTTTTATTATGAAGGTTTCTATTTTTCCTTCAACGTCACGCTGTATCCCGCACATAGCACGGTAGGCAGAGGGAACGTAGTGTTAAGACGCTAGGCATCTCGCAATATTTTTCGAGGCATTATGTGTTGAGTGTTGGAACTCAACGCCGGGCTTTTGCTTTAGTGACAGAGCGTAGAAATTAAAATATTTATAAACAATTCATTTCCCCTAGTGGGGATCGAACCCACAACTCGTCGCAAGTTTCCTATTTATGATAATAGCTTAAAAAGGCAGTCCTAACACTAAGCTCCTTCATAAAATGCGACGCATTGACAAAAAAAATTATATAAACATCACAACGAGGGACTACTTATTATTATTTCATTAATTCCTAAATGTTACGTGAAAGGTTAACTAAATGTGGAAGAACGGGCGGAAAGTGGGGAACAAACTAGGTTCCCTCGGTCCTCTCCTCTGTTCTGGAAGAAACGTGAAACTGTAGATAAATTATAAACAAAAACAGTCAATTGTAATTTGAAACTACGTATATTCATATCATTGTGTATTTTTTTGTCAGAAACTTATATATTTTTTTACTTAACACACTAAAAGAATATATTTTTCACGTGTCTGTTTTATTTTCAGGGTGGTAACAATGCTGGTCATACTGTCGTTGTGGATGGCAAGGAATTCGACTTCCACCTCCTTCCCAGTGGTATCATCAATCAAAAATGCATCTCAGTTATAGGTATGATATTCTTCAAATTATTCATTTAAAAAATAAAAAAAGTAAGTGATTTTTGACCATCGGCCGTCGAGGCGCAGTTGTACAGCGTCTGACCGTAACCGCGACTTGTAGGTTCGATTCCTGCTGGGGGAAATGAAGTGAAGAACAAATTCGGGCGGTGCGTGGGCAATGCTCCCTCTACCGACGAGCGTAAAGAAAGAAAAATAAAAAAACGTTATATTGTTAAAGTTGTTTTTAGTCCATAAAATAACCTGTAATTATAATAGCTTATCGATAATTACATACTGTAAATTAGTACTGTTTTATACTTTTTCGTTTCCCTAATTAATTAAAATATAAGTTTTCTGATAAGAACAAGTTGGTGAGGTGATTACGTTTTATATTGGGTAGGTAAATTTACAAAAAGTATGGCGTATTTTTTATAAATGGCAATATATTATTAATAGGCAAAATAAATTGGAAGTGTCAGTTATACATATAGATAAAAGACAAAGCACGGAATATTATGACACTAGGTTTCCAATGACTACACTCCGCATAACAGGGTTATGAGCGAAAAACCATAAAGCTTAATAAAACAAAATTATGATTATTCAACAATAAAAACGGATACGGAAATTAAATTTTATATGACAGTACCCAGACACGGCAGGTACGGTTAATACAGCATGCCTAAATAATCGTCAAGTCCAAATTAATAGTAATATTTTTCGGATTTATGACATTTTCTTTTCGGTCGACTCGAAGAAAACAATTACTTGGAAATACTTTTAAAAAGTTTTTACTGAGTAACTTATCTACCGTAGTTTGTGGACGAGAAAAAATTACTGCTAAAATATACAAGTAATTAATTTTTAATCGAAGCGGTCGCGGTGCAGCGGCACAAGGGTGTGACTGTAACGCAACGGTTGTGGGTTCGATCACCACTCGAGGAAGTGAAATTTATTTACGTTTATATTTCCATTTCTTCGCTCTGGTGTCGAGGCAAAGCGAATGCCTCCAGAATTCGGCAGAAAGTGGGGAACGGAGTGTCTTAACACTAGGTTCCCTCTGCCTACCCTGGTGGTTTTTGTACGCATTGCGAGTAGAATGGCAGAAATCAACGCCGCGCTTTGCCTCGACTTAAAGATTAATTTTATTTATAATTAATTTGCTGTGTATATAAAAATTAACATAAACCAAAGTAATAAAATATGCTAATGTCCATTTTAATGTCATTAAAAATTATTATCGTCGAATCCATGACGTTTTTTTATGAAGTCAATACAAAATTTATGGTCTACAATTTTCGTCTTTCAAATAATTATTTACAAGGACAGTAAGGTAATACAAGAATAAATCGAAATGTGAACGTTTTCGTTTAAAGAAACAATAGTCATCTTTTTAACTTTGAACGTCACGCAAACTAATTTTGTTAACTGCTAACTTAATGCTGGAATAATATTACCATTGCGAAACATTACCCAAAGTCGGTCGTAAATCTCAATATGAATAATTAGCGAGATGTACGCGGGTTCGCCCGCTTACACTTTGGTATTTTTACTTAATAACAGTATTACAATATTAAGAAAAAGTTAATAGGTTTAGGTTGTGGGTAGGATTCTCACTCCAGGAAATTAAATATTTAATATTTTTTACTCTTCGCTCTAGTGTTGAGGGAAAGCGCAAAGATGAGTTCACTCAAAACGTAATTCTTCCAAAGTTCGGCGGAAAATGGGGACCAGAGTTTTCTAACACTACGTAGTGTGTTAGGACACTCCCTTTGCTTGCAGTGGTGGCTAAAAAAGGAAAGAGGATTAAGATAAATTATATTAAGTATAGGTATTTCGAAGCAGATTTAAGACTGCCATGCCCAACCTCTGTAGGGATTTTCATATACGAACTATTAAGTACTATTAAAGAAATACTTTTACAAACAATAGATAAAATATTGTTAGCTATTAGGTACTCCTTTACTCATTAATCATTTAAAAATCTTTTAAGAAAGAATTAATCTTTTTTTACTTTACGCTGTAACCAGAAGGAAACTAGCGTTAAACCACCATTACTCATAAAATTATTGCAATTAAAAATAATATGAATATCAAATCTACGACCTACTTTTATATTTTTTATGTACAGGCAACGGTGTAGTCATCCACCTGCCCGGTCTTTTCGAGGAGTTGAAGAAGAACGAGCTGAAAGGCATGAAGGAGTGGCAGCAACGCCTCATCATATCGGACAGAGCGCATCTGGTCTTCGATTTCCACCAACAGGTAGTTCTTATGTTTGTATCGGTTTTTGTAGCTTGAGGTATTGATATTTTCTATACATATAAATAAAATTGAAGTGTGTCTGTGATTTCGAAATAACCGGTTTTTTCGAGTGTATTTAGTTATTTAGACGATACTAGAACACTTGAAAGTTGTTAAATTTCAATTTTCTATCCTGCAGTGAGTGTGTGAGAGTGAGTGAGGCCGCTAGTTTTAAGTAGTGATTGACCGAAGATTTGGGAGATTCGGCTAGTTTCGGCCAAAAACCTTAGGATCGGCCAAAGATTCGGTTTCTTTATTTTTGATGAAGAGAAGAAGTAATAAACTTCTTCATCTTCATTTTCATTCCCCCAAGTGGGACTCGTACCTACAACGAACTTTTCTGCGTTAACAGTCGTATTGAAGAACAAACTATTGATATTGAAGTTTCTTTGTCATGTACAGGAGTAAATCTGAAAAAAAAATTGTTTTCATCCAGTCATTTTAAAATATTCTTTGCAATGTAAGATACATAGTTTATTCAAATGAGCTCAATTACCTGAAGAGGGTTTACGTCAAAATAATCATAAGAATGGAATATTCCAAAGATAAAAATTGCGTTGATAAAAAAGTAATAACTTTCTTAAATGTCCTATTTGTGTATCAATTAATGTAATTTAAATTTATATCGTAATATTTAAATTGATTTTGATATTTAAATTAATTCAGCTTTACCGGTATTTTCTGGTACAGATCGGTATTGAAATTAATTATTCAGTTTTCATTTTATACCACTTTACTGCAAGTTCATTGTACTGACAATTGAGTCTTGTGTATATAAATCTAGAATTGTTTCATAGTATTATCTAAGAGGGGAAAAGAGTATCTTAGACCTTACATGTAGTTCAACTCTAAACGCGACAGGTTGTTGGTTCGAATCTCACTCGATAAGAATATTAAATATTTCATTCCTTCGCTCTGGTAACGAGGCAAAACGCAGCGTTGAGTTCCGCTACTCAACATCCATTGCCGCCAGAACTCGGCGGAAAATGGGAAACGGAAGTGTCTTAATAGAAATGGAGTGTCCTAACGATAGGTTACCTTTGCCTACCCTGTTATGTGTGGCATATAACGAAGCTATATATTATAATATACAATGAAGCTAAAAGAAGATATATTATTATTATAATGCTTCGAATATTAAACATGAGATTTTAATAATTAATTACTATAATTATATTCTTAACTCAGAGCTCAACTATTCTAAATACAATAGCTTACTTTTATTATAAATACGTATGTAGAGTAAGCACCTATTGTTTAGAAAAATGATGAGCGAATCTAGACAAAAGTAATTACTTACAACTCTAAGTGAATGATTTTCTTTTGCTTGAAATTTATTGTAGTTTTTGTTACTACGTTGATAAAAAGAGAACAAATAAGCAACGATTTCTATGTTATTTTATTATTTTTATAGGTCGATGGCCTCCAAGAGGCTGAGAAGGGCAAAAATTCGCTGGGAACCACTAAGAAAGGCATCGGCCCGACATATTCGTCTAAGGCCACAAGAAATGGCATCAGGATAGGCGATTTGATGGGAGATTTCAGTATTTTTGAGGACAAGTAAGTTAGTTAACGTTTATTTTCATGATCTTTACAAACATACACGTCTTCGTTATTTAATACGTCTTTATACTGACGATTCATACTTCTATCTAGTAATTGACCAATATTTTTGTTTTTCACTAATGAAAACATTTTTTTTTTTTCATTAATTTCAGGTTCCGTACACTAGCAGCTAACTACAAACGAATGTTTCCATCTCTAGAATTAGACATTGAAAGTGAATTATCCAATTATAAAGAATATTCAAATAAAATACGACCATTAGTCAAAGACACCGTGTCGTACTTGCACAAAGAAGTAAAGAGCGGGAAGAAGGTGCTGGTAGAGGGAGCCAATGCGGCCATGTTGGATATTGATTTTGGTAATTTTTGGATGTATTTTTATTAATGTTGTTTATTTTTAGTCGTATAGATTTAGTGGGGTTGTGTTTGTGGGAAAACGCGATTGTTGTGAGTTTGATTTTCATACGGGATATTTAATTATTCTTATTTCTTCGGTCTGGTAACAATGTAAAGCGCGACATTACCACCATTTGCTTTGCCGAACTTGTAATGTTTAAAAAAAATAGGTGGTGCGTTGTGAACGGATTTTGTTACCACTAGATTCTCTGCCTATATCCGGGATACAGCGTGAAACTGAAAAAAAAAATTAAGAATGCCTATCCTGAGGTCAAGTAGACGATGTATGATTTTATTAAATAGTTTAAATAATATTTGCAAAGTGTATTTCAAAATTGTATTTTGAAATACACTTTGCAAATATTTTCGTCAAAGAAGAATCGTCGAATACACATAAAGTTACCTACCATCACTACATATAAAGACAATATTAAACTAATAATAAAAACTATAACAAATCACTACCCTAGCATTATTATCACTTTTCTGTTTCCCCCAGGTACATACCCCTACGTGACGTCATCCAACTGCAGCATAGGCGGCGTATGCACCGGCCTCGGCCTGCCCCCCAGCCTCATAGGAGACGTGTTCGGCGTGGTGAAGGCATACACCACGAGGGTGGGGGATGGGCCTTTCCCCACCGAGTTGCATGATGTTAGTTGGTTTGTTTTGTGTTTGTGTTATTGATAAACTGGGTTTTTTTATGCTGTATTGTCAGGACACTTTTTTTATTTAATAAACTCGGAAATTGTTTTATACATTAAAAGCAGTTTTCACTATTGTATCTTGGATGACTGCCCTCTTTTTTCCAATGGGTTATAAATAAAAAATAAAATAAATCAAAATATAATATTTTTGGTCGACGTCGTAAATTGCTGTAAAATAACAGAGGTTTTATTGGATTGGCCCCACAGTTTAATTTTCAATATTGTCATTATAATAATCACGATAATGTTATTAAAACATGAAACCAGGTGAGTGGCTCGCTAGTAGTTCAATATCTTCTAAAAATATTTTTCTTTCCCATTTTAGAATATCTGAGTTTTCCGATTTAAGTATGTTAAAACTGTACACAAGTACTGAAATTCTCTATACATAATGTTTTCCAGGAGACCGGCCAGCTGCTCCAAACGCGAGGTCACGAGGTGGGCGTTACGACGAAACGGGTGCGCCGTTGCGGGTGGCTCGATCTCGTTGTAGTCAAATACACAGCCATTGTCAACGGATATACGTCGTTAGTATTGTTTCTAAATTAATATTTTAGTGTCTCTTGTCTCTGTTAGTCTAGAGAGGAAAGTTCCCCTCCCCCCAATCAGAAGAGATTGGCCTTTGCTACTATTAAACGCGCTTGTATTAGTTGTATTTATCTAGCAGTCGATTAGTCTAACAAATTTTAAAAACAATATTTTCTTGTCAAGTTTTATAATGTGTTAAAAGTGTGTGATAGGGATGTCGAGTATTTTAAAAATGTTTTTTATAATTATCTCTATGTTATTAGTATGTGAAGGAAAAAAAATTGCAATATTTTAACAAATATTGTATAAATAAAGTAGTATGAAATTTGGCATACCTATACTTGGAATGGTAAAGAAGTGCAGAAAGTTACTAACATAATAGAAAAACTTCATATTAATAAAATAAATATAATAAATACACTACAATGTTTAATAATATACTGCATTGTATAAAGTGACATAATATGTAATATTTTTATTTTTTTATTTTCAGCTTATGTCTAACAAAATTGGACATCTTAGACACTTTGAAAGAGATCAAAGTGGGTGTGGCTTATAAAGTGAATGGAAAGAAAATTGATTATTTCCCATCTTCAATGCCTGAATTAAGTAATGTTGAAGTGGAATACCTGACTTTACCCGGTTGGGCGTGCAGTACTGAGAATGTAAGGGAAATGGGCAAGCTGCCAGATGAGGCCAGAAACTATGTCAGGACTATTGAGGACTATTTACAAGTGCCTGGTAAGTTTATACTTATTTATATATATTTATTGTATAGATACGGGTTGTGGGTTCGATCTCCAGTCGAGGAAATGACTGATTAATATTTTCATTTCTTCGATGTGGTGTTGAGGCAAAGCCCGGCGTCAAGTCTGCCAGTCGACAATAATGGCTCCAAAATTCGGTTCCCTCTTCCTAAACTGTTCTATGCGGGATCCAGCTGATTTTTTTCTTTAAATATTTTATATTTAATATTTTTTGTTTTTACAGTGAAGTACATAGGCGTGGGTCAAGGCCGGGAGTCGATCATCAATGCGGATTAACACATACATATGTCCATGTTGTTAGATAATTATGTGTCTATATATCTGTAGCATTTTTAAAACACTTGCCATTTGGTGTTCTTGATTATTTCACATTATTTCAAACTTTTTAACTTGCCGTGTTACTTGTGTATATCTTGCAAGCAAAGTTTGACCTACTTCCCAGTTTCAGATTGAGCAGAAATTTGGATTACGACTTCAGTTCAATGAAAAATAAAATTGACAATGAAATTATATATGATCAATATTGTTGTTAATCTAAAATGGCCGCCAAATTTATATGAAATATTATGATCTTTTCCAAAACTCGCCTAATATGGATATCAAATGAAAGGGCTTGATTTGTAAAATACAATACACTATAAAAATATAGGAAGCTTGTTTTTTAAAATTACTTTAAATTACTATTGTATTATAAAAATTTTAATGATCAATAAATGTCTTTTTTTGTAATATCTTTTGACGCCATTTTCTTTTTTAACTACGTTATTTTCGTAATATTTCGTATACGCTCTAAAAATAAATGTTGAAACACTTATTTTTAATTTTAAACATACGATTGGAGAAAGATTATGTAATATTACAAATTATATGTCCAAAAAAAATACCGTGAAGAAATGAGGCCGTCGTGGCGCAGCGGCACATGGGTGTCATTGTAACGCAACGATTGTGGGTTCGATCCCGACTCGAGGAAGTGAAATATTTATTTACGTTTATATTTCCATTTCTTCGCTCTAGTGTAGAGGCAAAGTGCGGCGTTGAGTTCTGCCACTCAGCAAGCAATGCCTCCAGAATTCGGCAGAAAATGGGGAATGGAGTGTCTAAACACTAGGTTCAATATGTGCCGGCAGGTGTCCCGGCTGTGTGCGGGATACAGCGTGAAGCCGATTTAAAAAATTACGCAGAATAAATTATATATATACACAGACTTACAACCAAGTGAAATTACATAAGTAAATGTAATTTTTTTTAATAAATTTATAAATATATTTTGATGAAGTAATCAAGAACGCTATATAAATGTTTGATTAAATTGTCAATTTTAAGTAAAATGAATGCTACTTTTAGTAATAGGTGCCGATTGTAATTTAGTAACAGTATTCTTTTTATACACTGCGCTTTATATAAATTTATATATAACAATATAGTTATATACAGTATGTATGTACAAAGAAATTTTAATATTAATGGCGTAAAATGAACATTTGTTAAAAATAAAATATAATTATTAATTACTTCAATATTAAATTTTTTCCATTATATTTTTTTACTTATTTTTGCTATGCGTACACTTACACCATTATTGTTCTAAATACGTTCATTATCGCTTATCTAATATTGTTTTTCTTTTTCTTTACAAAATTATAATAATTCAAAATTTAATCTTAATGTAAGTAGGGAAATTTACATTTTTTTTAAATCGATTTCAAAATATCGATATGTTAGATAAGCGATTATTTTATATATTTTAAACCGCTAGCCGAATTTATTATTAAGGGCCTTGTCCAGTCTTTATTACGCGAATAACATTTTAAAACTATTTTTTTATAATTTTAACAACTTCGAAGCTTTTCAATAGAATTATATATTTATTAGTTTATACATTTTTGTTTCAATCATAAGTTTAAACATATAAAAAATTCATATTAATTTATAGTTTACTGATTTTGAAAATATTGCCTTTTTAATACCTTTAGCAAAGTAAGTGGATTTAATACAATCGTATTGAATCAAATATTTGTTTGTTTAATGTTTTTTAAATGTATTAACACAAATTTGAAATTTTGTTCGATTTTTTTTCGTATTTAGGTCAGAGAGAATAGTGCTAAGACACTTCGTGTTCTCCGCCCATTTTAAAAGCATTTTTAGTAAAGTTTATGGAAATCTATTTCAAAAAGTATTTCATAGTTCATATCACTTATAAAATAGCAATAATTTAACAATAGATGTTATACAAATATACTGGCTCACAGTGACTGGCTCGGTTCCTAGTAATTTTATGTAATATAATTAGTATATCGTTGCTTGTTCGAAAATATTGCAGATTTGAATGTTTTAACGCGATTACTATTAAGGGAATAATGATACCCGCTTATAAAAATAATCATTAAAATGAAATAATAATTAATTATTATATAATATATTATTGAAAATTATAGAATAGTCTATAATTCATGACTGACTACCAACTTCAAGAACAACAGAAACAGAATTTTCTTTCTTAATTTATATTAAAAATGTAAAACTTTTATAATCGGATAAATAAATACATATACATTTAAACATCATTCAAGTTAATTTTAAGTATTAAATAAATAATAGTGATAAAGATCGAGCACAAACAATAATAGTCTTTTATGGACGTATATTTGTGCTTAAAATGGTAACTTTATATAATACAAGTAAAGAAATAGACTTTTTGTTTTATTTTCTCGTGCAACAATGGCAGTTCTTGAGACAAAACGTTTATTAATAAACAATAATTTTAATAATAATAAAATGTATTTTTTATATCATGGTTGACATGTCACAATCAGTTCTGTCGATGCTTGAAGTGATTCTCGAATAATTATCTAATTTAACAGTTTAATAAAATGAAAATACTTATTATAATATCTTTTAAATTTAAATATTTATAACTTGTATGTACTACTTTAAAGGGAAAAATAAAATATGTATAATAAAAAAATATTATAGTTGTCTATTTCTTTACATGTTTATAAACTAATGTAATGTTAAGTTTCATACTTTTTTGTTTCAATTCACTTGATATATTCGCCAAAAATGTTCAATAACAATAATAACACAGTAATCTTTTGTATACATATAAAATATTTAAAGATAGTATTTGATCATGTTTGAGAATTATTTTTTAAATTATATTTTCATATCCTAATACCGCTTATTGTTAGATATATTGATTTTTTTAAATTTCTTTCTGTCATTTTTATTAATTTTGTTCCCATTCCAAAGATCGTGAATATGTACTTACAGTTTTGGATATCAACATTTTAGTTTATTCGACTTGTGTTATGTGATATCTCTAATATGTTAATGTAAATAATTTAATGGTTACTATTATGCTAATAAATAATGGTTTATTCTTTTATGTGGGCATTTATTTGTGTGTTGTATTTTAAATTATATCCCGATATTTTCAAGTCAGTCTTGTCTATTTTACAGACCAATCGCGACGCAGCTTCCCTAACACTGTATCGAATAGAAAGTATCTATAGTGTACATGAGTACACTATAGATACTCATGAGAGTAGTATCGAAAAAAAAGTATCGTACTCATAAAAGTATCGAGTACTTTTCTTAGAGCATGTCAACGTCAGTCAATAAGTAACGTCACTCGTCACTGACGTCGACTTTACGTGTGTAGTTTCAGTTGAACAGAACATTAATAAAAAATATTATGAAAACGAGTTTTTTTTTAAATACAATTATTGAAGAAATTGAAGTATCGAGTACTTTTCTTAGGGACTAATGCGCATAAGTTAGCACGCTAGCAAAAATAAAAAATAATATGTCCCATTCTTCCTTACAATCATTTAATAATAAAAGCGTTTCCAACCGTTTTGGTGAAAGGTGGTTTCGGGATCTTTTAATAATATTGTAACTAATTTAAGTACTCGTTACTATTATAATTCTTATCAAATTGTAATTAGAAGATAATTTAGAATGTTAAAAATATTCCATAATTACGATTACCGATCCTCGAATACAAAGGTCAAATGTTGCTAGCATAAGTATGAGCCGAAGGGTCATGTTAGTTGGACAATTTATTTGATACGATACCTGTTAAAAATTACTTCATAAGTACAAGTATCGAATACAAAGTAAAAAAGTATCGGTATCGAAAGGCAATGTAAATCAGCTTCATGCTGTATCCCTCACACAGCAGGGTAGGCAGAGGGAACCTAATGTTAAGACACTCCGTTCCCCACTTTCTGCCGAATTCTGGAGGCTTTGCGTGTTAAGTGGCAGAACTCAACGCCGCGCTTTGCCTCATCACCAGAGCCAAGAAATGGAAATATAAACGTAAATAAATATTTCACTTCCTCGAGTGGGGATCGAACCCACAACCGTCGCGTTAGTCACACCCTTGCACCCTGCGCCACGACGGCCTCAATCGGCAATGTACTCGATACCACAAAGTATCCATACTTTTTTCGTGTCTTACTATATACTATTCTTTCATTTAATGGACTGCAGTATTTAGTAATGGTGATTATGGTTTTTAGTCTTGATTCACTGACTAATTTGTAATGAATTCATTAATATTTTTATCTAACTTTAATGATTTCCCGTTTCGTTTGGAAATTAAAGTGGATTTTAAGCAAGTACTAACTCGAGATGGGGATACAGATGGAAAGGAAAATTAGATGGCGCTGTTGTTACGTTCACTTTGAATGCTTATATGGCAAAAAAGTTATCAGTTTTATTGGAAAAATTACCTGGAACAGGTGGAAACTTTTGTAGCACATACTCTTGTGGTATGTATAATAAATACATAATATATTTATATTTAAGTTTGGCTCAATAAAATAAAACCTTCAAATTATGTTTAAATAAGTCAACATAAACTTTATTACAGTATGATCGATGGCTAGGCAGAATTAGATTTTGGGGTTTTGTTACTTTGGAATAGTTTCTTCTCGAGTGTACAATGCACAAAAGTTCAGCACGCCTAAATTGCAGAGACACATTTCGTTTTAATCCCTACTATTGGGTGACAGATCTCTAACGCGTTTATTCTTCTTGGGCGCTGCGCGGTGCCTGTCCCTCTTCCTGCTGGAGGAGGAGCACGAGGACGAGGGGCTGGAGTCGGGAGGGGAGCCTGCCTCGTCTGCTGTTGTCAATTGAGACTCAGGCGTGGAAGGTTCTAAAACACTGTTTCTTAATGCTCGTCGCTGTTCCTCTGTGTGTTGAGGACAGCGGGTTGATCTGGAATGTATATATATATTAGGGTGGGCAAAGAATTCTTTCTTTTTTTTTTCTAAACTATAGTGAAAATATAAATAACAAGGAGAATTTGCATTTTTCTTTGAAACTTCATTGTGATTAAAGTAATAGCAAAGATGTAAAAGTCAATATAAATTCTTGTAGGAAATTAAACAATCTACAAAAAACATCTAATATGTTTTTTTGCTAATTTGAGTCCTTTAAGAATTATTCCATTTTATTATGATTTATTTCTGCACCTGTTTGATGAGTCAAGGGTGTAGAAATATGGGAAGGTCCATAATCTCCACAGGTATAGAAATAGGGGAAGGTTCATGCCCACCCCAGAATTTAAATAACAAAAATAGTTTAAGTTGAGAAAAGCTTAAGTTATTACTAAAATTAATACCACCCTGACTACTAAGCCAAAGTATTGACTTACCTTGTGCACAATTTCTTAGTATGTTCAGAAACTACTCCACAGATTTGGAGCAAAAGGTTTTTCTTTTCATTAGCAGACATTGTTTCGTAGGTTGCTCCACCATCATTTGTATCTGAGTTGTGGTTTCCATTGTTATTCCTATGGATAAATGTTAGTGTTAAGAAGTTTTAAGTCACAAGGAAAATTAAGCAACCATTATCAGTTTTAATTTTTTTACTATTAAATTTGAGTTAACACTAACTCTTTATATTTTTAAATAGTGTTATATGTATTTTAGGCTTATGAACTGACAGCTTCAAATAACATTGGAATGAAAAGAACGACATAGTGTTCTTTTCATTGAATATAGCTTAGATAAATAATGTTGCAATTTATGCATGTTAAAACACAATAATGACATAAATGTTATTTAGTTATTTAGAGTTTGAACTTAATACTGAAATTAAAAATAATTAAAAGTATTATACAGAAAAAAAATGCTATTAAGAAAAACAAGAGCTAAATATATAAAAATATCAAAAACTTACTTATGCACTTTGCTAGGCCGTTTATTATTATTGTTCTTGATTCTTCTCTTTCTTCTATCACTGTGAATTGATGCACCTGACCAATCTGCATCATCTTCATCGTCACTGAGCAGCCCTGCATAGGAAGTAGGCTCTCGACTGTTAGAAGCTATACGACGAGATGCTATCCTTGAACTGTTGCGACCCATACCTTGAGAAACATAGATTTTCCTACATAAATGATTATAGAAATAAAATAGTTAATAGTTTCATGAGAGATAAATTGGAATTGTATATAAAAATGTATTCCTTGAGTTTCACTAGGTGAACACATTTACTAATTATTCAGTTTTATTTAACAAAATAATGAAGTTCTTTCTAATTTCGTTCAAACATATATGTAAGTACTATCAATACCTTACCATTAAGAGTACCACAAAAACCAACAAACCACAAGTTGCATAACTATATTTAATATTTGAAAACTTAATTATAAATTATACTTTATAGAATCCCTTACATACCCATGCATTTTTCTAAATGAGGGGCAAATCGTGTCGCAGATACAGGTCTTTCGCAGTTCGGACAAGAACAATTAGAATCTGGAGTCTTTTTTAGAATTGAAAAACCAAATACATCACATTCTGGCGAATTAACAATTTTAAATCCATCATCTTCTTCCTTTTCGCCCTCAATTAGTTCAGTTAAGCCTGTTTTTAATCCATGATGGAACTCAAAAAGCACTCCTAAAGTTACATCGTCAAAAACACTTTCATAAATAAAGTTCGCCGCGTCCTCCGCGTTGCTTTCATTCTGCATTATCTCAAAAAACTTATTATTTAAGTCGTTCATACTCAATTCACTCACTATGGTATTCATTTTAAGTGACCAAAATAAAAGAAAATCAAATCAAAATAAAAAATGCACTGCGCTCAGCTGACTGATAGGATAAGGGACTTTCACAGTGTTGCCAGTAGCACACAGTCAAATATAGAAACAAATACTACAAATAAAGCAAGAATACAAAGTAATTTTTTTGGATCATGCTTTTTTGAGTATTTTCGAAGGTTTGGTTGTTGTTTTTGCGAGCGCGTGCTTGTATTCTTCAATTTACAGTTGTTTGTTACAGAACAGTAGAAACTAGATTAGCCGGACTAATTGTTGTCGTTAGTCATTCGGATAATTAAATGTATAAAAAAAACTGATGTGTGCATATGTAGCACAAAATGGTTATGTCTATTAAAAACATAAAAATAACAAGAACTTACTAACATGGCTATAGAATGTTAGGCTTGCGTGGTGGCTAGGTTATAATATGGTGACGTTATACCATTACTATACTGAAAAATTAAATAAAAGTGAACATTATTTAAGCTGGCAAATGTCAATTCAAATGGCGCTTGACAGTTGACATTTGACAAATGACAATAGATATTTGACAATTGTATATTTAAATTTATTTTATTTCTTTAACATATTTAGTTTAAGTTAATCTATCATATAAAATGTCCAAGAACAACCACAGAAGATGTGCTAAGTGTGGCCAAACACGTGCTGATGATATGACTATTTCCTATTTTAGGTTTCCTAAGCCTGGAATATATAATATCACCAAGTAAGTGATGAGATCCCAAACATTTAGTTTATATATTTTATTATAATAATACTTTACCTTATTTATGATGATAGTTAATAGATATTTTTTACCCACGGTATTTCTTTCTTACTCTTTGAGATGTGCAAAAAAATAATGGTCAATAAATTTCTTTAAATTGTTTTTTAACTTCAGAGCACAGGCTTGGGCCAAATATTGTTGGCCTGCTAAAGATTGGATTTCTATGGAAGCGTTACTCTCTGTATATCATTCCAATAAAGTCCTATGTGCGAGACATTTTACCACATCAAAGTTTTCTGATCTTGAAAGACAAAAACTGCACTCATATTCTGTGCCAGATGTTGTTGAGGAACAAGATTTACCTGTAAATCAAAAAAATGATCAGGTATAGTTATTTTTTTTGGAATTAAATAAACCTTTCACACTTGCAGTCACGAGCTTGTGCCCCTGCGGCACAAATTTCTTCTTTTCAAAGCCAATTATACCATATGTTAATATAATAAAAAATCCATAATGTTTCAATACTATACCTTCGATATTCTGTCTTTCATGGTAATGTCATAATTTTACCATTAAACCATTTTTTCCTGCTACCAGCAGAATTACAACTTCCAGATTTGTGTCAATATTGGTAGGCATATAATAAAATTTGTGTCAGCAGTTACTGTCACTCAAGAGTATAATGTTTCTTGTAGTGGATACCATTTATTGGTACTATGAATTTGAGTATTAGCATAATATGTTTAAAAAAGGTTAAAATAAAAAAAGTATATATATTTAGACTAATGACAATTAAAAAGAAAATTAATAACTAGTGGCCCGCCCGCGGCTTTGCCCGCTTGAACTACATGATTATTCGTTTAATACACAAAATTGACTGACAATTATAATGACTTCTAATATGTTTTATGACATTTTCGTAATTTCTATAAGGAATGTTGATACTTAATATTTATAATAATATATGTATATTATTAGATATTAGAGCATTGATACATAAAGCTAATTATTTATTATGCTGTTAGCGAACTCGCTAATTAGTTAAAGTTGCAATCGTGAAAATAAAAACACTATGAGATGTCACATAGCCTGACCAACCAACTTCTGCCTTGATGGCAAGGACACAATTTTATAGTACTTATGACCTAAGAACCCATTTCATAAATCTGTAGGTTTTTATGATGAAACTTATTTTTAAGAATTGTACATGATAGTAGAATAGATTACACCAGGGTTGTACTGCAATCACCCTTAATTAAGGTTATGGTAAATTATTCGATATTTAGTTGATCCCAGTCATAGCGCATGCTGCCTTTTGTCTCGTCATTATAGCGAAGAAATAATAATATGAAATAAATAATTTCTTCGAGTGGGAATCGAACTCACAACCTGTCGCATTTACAATCACACTCAAGTTGCCTCTGCGGCACGACTGGCCTCTAAATGTGGTAAACCATATCTAAAATCTATATAGCTTGTATGTTTTATTACAGATAGAAAATAACACAGAAGATTTAATCAAATGTAGAACAGTCAGCGGAGAATTAAAATTAAAACCAGACGCAGGTCCTCATAAAGTAGACTGTCAAGAGCTGTCGGAAAGTGAAATAGATGAGACGGAAACAGGAGAATACCTGACACTACCACTCTCCGAGGACATTGTAATTATAGAGGTTACTACCTCTGTTTGTGAGAATGAGACACAGAGCAATAAAGATCAAGTATGTAAAAATACAAGCTCAAAAGTATTCAGAATCTCCAGATTTCGGCGGAAAGTGGGAAGTGTCTTAATTGGAATGTAATATCTTTTACACTAGGTTCCCTTTGTCTACCCTGCTGTATGCGGGATAGAGCGTGAAGCAAAAAAGTAAAGTAATTTATTGCAAATAAATAATTTAAAAAAAACTTATATAAAACAATATAATCATAAAATTGTTGACTCTACAAAAGATAACGTCGCGATGTATCGTTTATTGTTTATAAGAACATTAGTGTTCGCTGCAATCGGACGTGAGAAACTAAAGTAAACTAATCATTATATAATATCATTATCGCTATGGTATGTCTTCAATACTTTTAAATATTTGCTTTTAATTTTCAATAAAATATTCACTATAATAATGTACTAGCGACCTGCGGCTTCGCCCGCTTAAAATTATTATTGTATTATAGCCGACTTATATAAAATGTTTACATAAAGCGCCGTGCCCGCTGTTCTCAATTGATTCTTCTGATTATGTTGCTTGGAAGATATCATTTTTAGTGATAAGGCCGCTTGTTTGTTTGTTGTTTATTTGTTAATTGTATAATTTTTTGTGTAAAATAAAAAGTGTTATGTTATTTTAATGCTTATATAAATTGTAGCTTATTTTTAACACTTAAAGTGTTATTCCACATTTAGGAAATATAAAACACTTATAAAAATTTGAACGTAGCGGGATTTTGTTGAATTTAATTAATTCACTAGACTCATTGCTAAACTAAATATACAAAATAAGCTAAATATTTATACCAAATAAAAACGATATATTTATTATTTTTTAATTCCTCGCTTTGGTAATGAGGCAAAGCACTGCGTTAAGTTCCGCCAAATTATAAAATAAATCGATTTGTTTCAGGTTGCCTTTAACGTGCAAGGTCTGTGTCCACCAGTGTTTACTCCATTGAATAAGGACTATAGTATCAACTATGGTGTTATTAAACAATATGCTCAATTCTTAGTTGACAAAGGGATCAAAGCTGTACTAGGTATTTTTCTTTATTTTCATCTATTTTTAGTATTATGAGAAGGTAGAAACCAGACTGTTGGGGTACTTTTTATTAAGACACTTCCGTTCCCCATATTCCGTCGAATTATAATCTAAGAGCTCGAGATTCTCTGCGAGATGTTTTCAAAGATGCAGGTTTTATTACAGTTGCTTCCCAATTTGTATATTATAACATTCTCTTTGTCCGACAAAATATACATTGTCATAGCCAAAATAGTGACAGTCATACGATAGGAACGAGAAATAAAGATAAGCTTGTTACACCAAGTTTTCGCCTCCAAAAAGTTAATAAATCCTGTATGGGTCTGAGTATACGTGTATATAATAAAATTCCGGAGTGTATTCTTAGTTTGCCACTACAAAAATTTAAAATATCTGTAAAAAAAATTCTAACAAGTAAAGCGTATTACACTGTTCAAGAATATTTAGAGGATAAGCATGTATGGAATTAATGTCTATTGAATGTAATGCAGGATAGCTGCCAGCAAATGTAATAGATTGTACCATTGATTTTGAAAAGAGCAACTTGAGTTTCTTGCCGGCTCTTCTCAGCAGCAGTGGCGTAGCTAGGGTATTTGCTGCCCGGTGCGGCTCGGGGGACTTGATGCCCCTTTCCTGTTGATGAGTTCTATAAAAAAACAAAGTGATCGTCAATGTTGACTTCTAAAAAAAAAAAAAACGTAATCATCGACGGTGAGTTCTAAAAAAAAACAAACTTATCGTCAAAAAGTGATCGTCAATGTTGACTTCTAAAAAAAAACGTAATCATCGACGTTAAGTTCTAAAAAAAAACAAAGTGATCGTCGACTTTGATGCCCGGTGCGGCTTAAAGGACTTGATGCCCTTTAAAATGGTATAAAGTCTAAAAAGTCAAAGAAAAAACACACTAATCGTAGACTTTGATGCCCTTTTCCTGTTGATGCCCGGTGCGACCGCACCGCTCGCACCCCCCTAGCTACGCCACTGCTCAGCAGAACTGCCTTCCGAACCGGTGGTAGCTTTTTATTCATATGTTCATTCGACGATTCAAAAGTGCATGTAATAATTGCCTATTTGAATAAAGAATATTTTAAATTTGAATTTGAATTATTGAGACATTGCGTGTTGGGTGGCGGAACTAACGCCGCGCTTTGTCCCGCTGATTTCTATTTCATTCCTCGAGCGGGAATCGTACCCACAACCGTCGCATTTACAGTCACACGGCTGTGCACTTGTGCCACGATGGCCTCAATAGTTAAATTGTATTCTCACTCGCAGGAATTAATATTTTTTTTTACCTACCCTAAAAATAAAGAACAAAAAAAAAACAATGCGTGGCGTTGAGTTCCGCCACTTTACACTTGTTCGTCAAAAGTAACCCTAGGTTCCAAAATAAATGCTTTAACCAATTTTAGTGGGCGGTACGACCGGAGAGCACATGTCTTTATCAGTTTCTGATAGAAAAAAAGTAATAGACGAATGGGTGATTACTGGGAAGCCTTTGGGATTACATATAATGGTGCAAGTGGGTGGTGCCCCACTCGCTGACGTTCTCGATTTAGTAAGTATAGCCTTATTTTTTATGGTGGAGTCTCCCTTCTTGATGCCCCCCAAGTTGGAATTGAACTTTTATAACTCTTCCGTTTACGTCTAATCGTCGTTTCGTCTTATGATGTTATGCTGCGCCATGATGGGTTTCGATTTTGCAAGTTTATCTACTCCATATTCGTTTTAAACTCTTGAAAAATTGCTAAACTCTTGTACAAGCGATGGTTGTGGGTTCGATTACCATAAAGAAAATGAAATTTTGTCATTTCCCCGCTCTGGCAACGAGGTAAAGCGCGACGTAGAGTTCCGCCACTCAGCACGCATTGCCTCCAGAATTCGGCGGAAAGTGGAAAACGTAGTGCCTATTCTGCAATGACAAAAAAACCGGTTTTTATAATTAATTGAAGTTTTAGGCAACGAAATTTAATATTTATTATAGTAAACATTTTCTTGTAGATAAAATTATATAATTTGTTTTATTTACTTAATATTATCAGTATGTTTTCACCAATGTTATCTTATTATTGTGTTTTACAACGTTATTTGTAATTTATTTTTGTTTAAGTATCATATCACCTTAGCTTTATAAAACCACTAGCGGCCCGCTCGCGGTTACACCCGCGTGAACTATGTTATTATTAATTTCTGTCTCCATGACTACGTCCTAGTGACG
This sequence comes from Heliconius numata, assembly GCA_016802625.1. NCBI lineage: Eukaryota > Metazoa > Arthropoda > Insecta > Lepidoptera > Nymphalidae > Heliconius > Heliconius numata. The sequence goes on from JAEBDU010013188.1 coordinate 891,505, forward strand.
TCTATGCAAAATTTGAGACTCCTAGCATTTGTAGTAACGGAGTTTCATACAAACTTTCGACCCCAAAAACAACCCCTTAGAAGTCGATTATTGCAAATTCCCGTCTTAGCGAGCACCTACGTCCTATAAGTAACTCGTATGCAAAATTTGAGATTCCTAGCACTTGTAGTTTCTGAGATTTCGTGATGAGTGAGTGACCTTTCGATTTTATATATATAGATAACGAAATTCTGTCGGAAAAAATATCGTCGGCTTACAGTGTAAGCCTGCAAAATTTTTTAGACCATTCGAAAGTGAAAAAAAAATATACAAAATTGACATATATTTTATATCTTAGAGTAGAGAAAATAAATGAAATAGTATTCAAAGGTGTTGTATGTTTCCTGATAGTTTGTTTAATAAGACGTTAGCATGTTTACACTATGATCCCACGATATTATATAATCGTCAAATATATGTACGTATGTAAATGTCAAGAAAATGAAACATAATGTTAAAATGCACATTTATATTATTATTACAGGCTGTATACTGTTCAAAGGTGAATGTAGACTCACTCCTGACCCTCCCAGAGCTTTACTTCAAGCCTCAGTCGGTGTCTGAGCTAGTTTCATATGTGGAAATAGTAGCAAATGCTGTACCCAACATGCCCGTTTTATATTACAACATACCCAGCATGTCCAAAGTTGAAAGTGAGTATTTTTTAGGTGTATTTTAGGAGGCCATTCATGCCGCAGTGGCAAAGTGCGACTGTAAACGCGACTGGTTCGATACGCCCCTGCGGAACGACTGGCCTTATGTACAAAAATAATTTTATTATACATTACATTTTATTACAAATTAAATTTAATAATTTAAACTTATTTTTTTTATATATATTTTCAGTAAATATGCCAGCATTTGTAAAAGAAGCCACAGCACGCATTCCAAATTTTAAGGGTTTAAAGTTTACCTCCAACGATTTAAGCGAAGGTGCCCAAGTTCTTAGATCTTTGCAAGTCGGTCAAGAAATGTTTCTTGGAGCTGACACTGTAAGTAAAATATACTATAGCACTATAAGCACACTTAGAACTGCTCAATTACAGTGAGAAATTTATTTTAATATGAAGATTTTCGACAGTCTTTAAGACGTATAATTTTATTACCTGTACCCTATTCAGGGAGCCGTGAGATAAAATGTGAACAAACCAGAAAAAAGTTACTTTGTAGTTCACGATTATTGGTGTTTATATATTTTATAAAAATAACTATTGAAGTAACACGCTGATAGCACTACAATATACCAATATATGTAGAACTTATATAATCCTTTAAGACTTTTTAGAATCATAAATGACTTAAAATATTTTTTCAACTTTTAAAATTTGTTTATTAAATAGTTTAAAAAAATCTAATAAATCAGCTTCGCGATGTATCCCGCACACAGCAAGGTAGGCAAAGGGAATCTGGTGTTCAGACACTTTCTCACTTTTTCACTCTGTTCCCCACTTTTCGTCGAATTATGGAGGCATTGCGTATTGCATTGCATATTATATTAAAAATTAATTATTTATCCACAGTTGCTAGCTCCGGGTGCCCTTCTAGGGATACGGTCCAGTATAGGAACAACATATAACATTTTCCCTCAACTGGCAAAAGATATCCTTGATGCGATGGACAAAGCTGACATCGAAACTGCTCGAGTTTTACAAGAAAAGCTTAGTGTGGCTGTAGAAGCTCACACTGTTGAAGGTATGGATTATAATTATTTTGTTATTTATGGCTTCATGCCACATAACGCACATAGCAGGCGACGTTTTCGTTTCAAGCGATTGAGTTCTGCCATTCAACACGCTATGCCTCCAGAATTCGGCGGAAAGTGGAGAACAGAGTGTCTTAGCACTAAGTTCCCTCTGCATACCTCCACCCAGCTCCACGCTGTATGTCGTACACAGCAGTGTGTAAGACATACAGCGTGGGGCTGATGATTCACACAAAATTTAACTTAAAAAAATATATATTTTATAAATTACAACATTATCGATAGCTAATAATAAAAAATTAAATCATTAGGTCCGTGGGTCCCAGTGATGAAGGCTAGTATGGAATTGGTGACTGGTATTAATGTGGGCCCCCCAGCTTTACCACTGAGGCCCATCTCAGACGAAGCAAAGGAAAGAATTGCGTCAAAATTAAGAACATTAAAACTGCTCAGATGAATGTTATTTATGTAAAATAAATTTATTTTTTTATATTATTTTTTCTTTTTTGAGCCTGAAAATAATATTTATCTTTTTTTCTATTATATAAAAAAACTTTGTGTCAATCATTTTAATATGGGAGCTGCTAGCTGAATTCTTTATGGAAACTTTATGGATATTGAAGTCGGTTAAAAATATTAATAAGTTTTGAGGCCGTCGAGGCGCAGCAACACAAGCGTGTGACTGTAACGCGACGGTTGTAGGTTCAATCCCCACTCGGGGGAATTATTATTTATTAATATTTTCATTTCTCCGCTCTAGTATCAAGGCAAAAGCGCGGTATTGAGTTCCTCCACTCAACACGCAAAAAAATTAGTAGTTATTGCGTGAAAATTTAAGAAACATCCATCCTCACAAATTTTCACATTTATAATATAAGTAGGATAAGGGTTTTTGTCTCAGAAATTGTTAGTAATTTATTAAAAAATAAATGAATTAAAAAACATTTTTCAAAGTTCGTGGAATGAAAAATAAATTTATGAAAAGCGGGTTCATATCTGTCCCGCTCGGATTTAATCTTAGGACTAAGATTCAGACCGTCTCGCTAAACTCACATGATGACTTGATTAAGGCAACTGAATTCTCCAAGCATTGACACGAAGAAGAAGAACAGATATTAAGGAAGATTTAAAAAACTATTTACACTAATACTGGGTATTTTTATTCGATACATTATATTACAATTTTCGAGTTTCGGTACTAGTTAAAACAGAAACACTATTTGATAACTTCTCCAAAGCTTCCTCTTGTATGGGGCACGGCGTGAACGTTTCGCAGTCGTACCCTTGCACACCTTTCATAGTTGCGTCTGTCAATGCTGTCGTATTCATTATTGATGATACCAATTTATTACTGGAAAGAAATAAGGAAAAGTTATTTTTTGTATGTATATGGGTGACAGGTAATTTAAATACTCGTATAAACGTGCTTTTTTCCACATAGCAAGATAGGCAGAGGGAAGCTGGCGTACGTGTTAAGATACTCCTTTTCCCATTCCTAAAATCAGCAGAAATAAACGCAGCGCTTTGCCTTGTACCAGCGCCAAGGAATGACGAGATATTTATATTTATAAATTCTATTATTTACCTCATTATTTGTTTCCAATTGCTCATGGATTCCGAGTTCCTTGTCCTCTGACTTATCCAGCAGGCTAGTCGTTCGGGGCATCCGCCGCTGTTAACCATTAAATGCTCTTTCATGTTTAGTAATGTCAACTCAGACGGATTTTCAGCTAAAAAGATTTTTGAATAGAATTGTAAATAAATTATAAAATATGTTGAACTGGCATTCTGTCTGTTTACGGTATATGCACGATAATAACGAAAATTATAATTATTTGAATTGATATTTTTTTAATATATCAAACAAAGAGATCTTATAGCATCATATAAAAAAATTTTTTATATAGACAAATATAATTAAAAAGGAAGCATTAAAAACCTACCTATTCCTATTTCAAATAGGTGCAAACATACAAAATGTCAGTTGTGTGAAAATCGACAAAATTTAACTTTGGGGTTACAAAATAAAATTTTCAGTGCTCAGTAATGCATTAATAGGACGGGACTGAACTTATCCGCTATCGTAAGTATACAGGTTGAAATACATCCAGTTTTGTTAGGTATATCATGGTTTATACTAGTTTTTTCAGTAGCTTGCTGCCTTCCCTTCTATGTGCTGAATATACCCTATATTTCACAGCAACATAGCAGGGTAGACAGAGAGAACCTGGGAACCAAATGTCAAAACACTCCGTTCCCATTAAGATACTTCTATTCCCCGCTTTCCGCCAATTTCTAAGGCATTGGCTCTATACGATTTAAAAGAAGAATGTCGTTATGAGGGTAGGTTCTATCGAGCATTATTCGTCTTTTAAGAATATCCTATACATAAATAAGTTTATACATTATGTTTCCATATGTTATAACATTATACCTATGTAGGTACACCTACATAGGTACACCTACATAGGTACACCTACATAGGTATAATGTTAGTAGTTTTGGTATATGGTATATACTGTTTTAATATAACGGTACTATCAAAAATCTTAATTACTACCTCTTAACGTAGTTTCATTAATAAAACACAATAAAGACCAATAACATTTTTTTAAATTAATGCAGTGACATGTTTACCGTAATTAAATGCTTCCTCTTTCCGTGCATTTTGTGAAGGAATATAATTTAAAATCACTAAATAGAGGATACTGAAGAAAATATCCAAATGACTTCTAAGATAGACTTCTGATAAATACCGTTGAACTTGACAGGTCATGGAGCAAATGTACCTGGTTGAGATATTCATAGACAAAGTCACTATTTTTGCATCTGGTGAAGACGAAAATAGCGGAGCCGATAAGAAACTTATTATAAAGATTAAATTTGGTCCTAAAGTACAATTTATAATCAAGGAAGGGCAACTCGCACTCAATGAAGATTTGAAAGATGATATAGTAGATTGTGACGAAAATGGAAGACGCAAATGGAGTCGTACTATAAGAGTCGGAAAGTCGTATTTGTTCCCTTCTTATCCAGACACAGTACTAATGATATTAAGCAAATTTCCTTTAGAGATTGAAGTATGGAATGATGACGAAAATGAAGTCGAGATATTTGTTGGAATAGGTACTATGCATTGGGATACTCAATTTTTCCACATGCTTAAAGAAACTGCCGAAGCTTGTAAGCTCCATGAGCCACTCTCCATAAAACAGAATACACCGCTATTTGCAGAATGTTGCTGTAAGCAAGTTGGTGAAATATCTTTTATTCTCAGAATAAGTGCATTAGGAGACAGCATAATCACAGAATTTCAACAACTGATGAAAGATCCGGATTCCTTTGTATTTAGAACAAATAAAGCACCGAGTATGTTTAAATGTAACAGGGTTGAGGGTGATGATCCAAATTTCTGTATGGTTGGCAGTTTGTACGAGACAACTACTTTAGAAGATCCTACGATAACCAGCAATGCTCAGCAAAAAATTGAAATATGCACAGAACTCCAGAGCTGTGGTGTAGTAGGACTAGAGGATGATTATAGTTGTAAGCATGAAGTTGAAGATTCTGAAGCTCCACCTAAAAAGAAATATCCTATTAATAAAATCAGAATGGGTGACATAACGGGTCCTTGTGGCAATTCCAACTGCCCGTTAGCTCATAAAGTTAGAATGTATATCAGAAACTTGGAAGCGTACAAACGAGAAGCTGAAGGTAAAGTAACAGATACAAAAGATGTTAATAAACGAAAGATTTGTGGCACATGTGACTGTAAAGACGATCGTTGGCATCGTGATGAATGTCCCGAGAAATTAGACAAAGATGGCAAATTAAAGAAAGTTGATTGCACAGGATGCGGTGGGAAGGTGAAAGAAGGTGAAACTTGTGAGGATCGAAAAAATAAATTATATGGTGTTACGCCAAAATCCAGTAAAACGACGGTTGCTTACGTTTTTAACGTAACAAAAGTACCTGGGTTTAAAGAGTCCGTCTGTGGAAATAATTATACTGAAGATGATGTTATGGCCAATTGTTATTCTCAATCAACCGGTAATAACGACTTAACGACAACCAAAGGAGGTTGCTGTTGTGGTCGATCTGGTTGCAGTTGGAAGCAATATGAACAAATAAAACTAAATGAGCCACAGATAAATCTACCTGCGAAGCCAAAACTTTCAGAAAAACCATTGCCCAATCAAAACCAAGGTAATCAATCCATAGTCTATAACATGGAAGCATTCAATTCAAAACGCAAATTCGCTGTTTATGATTGTGTTGAAATTTCTGAAGACAAGGATTGTAAATGTAATCCTCCGAAGCCAGCACCGCCTTGTAGAACATTTGATTGTGATTGTTTGGCTGAGATATCAAATATAGCTTCAAGGAAAGCTCACAAGGCCTTCTGTCCTTTATATAAACATAAACAAAGCTGCCCAGTAACGATGATGCTGGAAGAGGAAGAAATGAAAAAGGCAGCAGATGAAGAAGATGAAGCCGAACCCTTGCTACCTTATGGTTTGCCACCTATAAAGCTAGGACCATGTCCAGTGCTAGGGCGACCTTGCACTGTCCCTGATGGCTTTGCGAGAATGTACAAGACTGCAGCTATACCGCCCCAACCGCCAAGCTATAGCGACGCGGGCAAAGTTTGCTGCTCCAAGGAGTACGAACGAATAAAGAAGGCAATAAAAGAATACATGAAATATGAGAAAGACGACGATTACAGATGTATAAATAAGTTTAATGTAGACACTGAGAGGAGATGCTGTGACAAAGAGCAGAAATTACTTTCTCTAATGGGCAAAGGTTGCTGTGGCGCCCATAAGATGGCAATACAAGAAAAGTTTAAGGATAAATAACTAAATATGAATCATTGATATTTTATTTTGTAACCCATTAGTATAAAGTAAGATCTAAATAAATTTGTAACATCTATTAATTGCGTTTCATTTATGTTATTGTATTATTAAACAGTGGCGTAGCTAGGGGGGTGCGAGCGGTGCGGTCGCACCGGGCATCAAAAGGAAAGGGGCATCAAAGTCGACGATTATTTTTTTTAAAGGTAGCCAATGTCACATTTTAGTGTCTGACTCTTGATCTACGTGAGAGTAGAAGACACTTTGTTTTTTTTAGACCTTAGACCATTTTGAAGGGCATCAAGTCCCCTAAGCCGCACCGGGCAGCAAATACCCTAGCTACGCCACTGTTATTAAAGAGACACACAAAAATGATTAATTAAATAGACAATTTCCTAATCCAGCAATATATATAATATGAGGAAACTATCAAAGTTTCTTAATTTGTAAATAACCAAATTTTTCTGTTTACTATTTTTATCGAAACGATATGTTTAATATATTATAATATATAAATAATTTTAAATTAAACACCTAAATCTAAATGAGAGTGATAATAGAGCCATAATTGATAATATTGTTTGTTTAATAATATCGATTAATTATATAATTCGATTTAATTATTTAATTAAAACACCCGTAGGTGTAAAATAAGAATGGCGGAGGACGAAGATAATGATAAGAAAAAGAAAAAGAAAGCAACTTCAAAATACAATTACACGTTTGGTGATATCCATCCAGGTATTCTTTTAATTAACTATATTTTTGTTTATTAATATCACTTTTATGGAGAATAAAATGTTACTATAAATCGACCAAAACTTTATAAATATTTGTATACTATTCTAGGGATTGTGGCCGGTGTATAAATGTAAACGCTACAGGTTGTGGGTTCGATTCTCACTCTAGGAAATGAAATATTGTATTTTCTCGACAAGGGGACACCTTCGCCTACACCGCGAGCCCCCATCACAAACACTAAAGTTTAACCGCGAGCCATACATACATAAGTATTAAATATTATACATAAGTTTCATTACTATATTCGATATAATATTGCAGGGGTCGTAATAGGTCACAAATCATGCAACCCCTTTTTGAAACCTGGCTATCCAGTGCCCGGAGAAATGGGTTGGTTGTGGAATGCTTCAGATATACCCGGATTGAAGGTAGGTACATACAATTTTTTGAAACTGACTTACATATTGTGCTTATTAAATGAAAGGCTTACATATTAATATTTAAAAAATTGTATAAATAAATAGCCTCGTCGTGGCTGGCAACCTGGCATAATTGGGAAGAGTGTGGCAAAAATTATGACCTTCAAATGTCCACGTGGCGGCCAGGACAAGGATAAAAGTAAAAAGAAGAAGAAGAAGGGTCGCACAGCGGGTGCGGACATGGGTGGTGGAGACTCGGAGCCAGACGAACCTTTAGAACCTAAGCCTACTTTAAAAGTACAAAGAAAAGGTGACGTCTTTACGATACAAGTAAGTATTTATAATAGTATTATTTTATATGTATATATTTCATATTGTGGTACCATTTTTTTTATTCTTTCAGGTTAATCCATTAAAAGATTTGACAGAAATCGCGCCAAATGAAGATCCGTATGTTGATTGCGACCCTCTTATATTTAAAATTATCAAAAAGAGAAGTCCAGAAGAGCAAGCCAAAGTGGAAGCGAGGAGAATGGTCAAACTAAAGAAGCAACGGGATGCTGAAATTCGGAAAGCTTTGGCCGAAGCCGTGGAGGATATTTGCAAATGTGCCTACATGGATGTGTACTGTAACGATCTGACTGCTATAGACAAAGTGATTGACAGCTGTCCAGCATTCAAAGAACCAGAGTGTATATGTCAAGAAGAGTCTTTAAGTTCACTTTCCAGTAATGCAACCTGGGATATAGAGTACACTCCGCCATTCGGCTGTTTTGACCTTGCGCCTAGGAAACGTAAAAATTTCATACATGTGGAAACCCAGTACATTCCAGCTGATGCAGGAATAACGGAAGTGCCAAAAGCCAAACCTAAAAGGTCGTGCTTGTCCTTGAAACCTAGACGGAGAACGTCGAAAAAAGTTTGTTGTGGTCCATGTTCTTAAATTACCTACGTATTATAATTATGTTATTAGAAAATTGTGAAGTATCTACCTATGTAACATTTTGATAAATTTTGTTTGTTCAAATTAATAAATTTGGAAAAGTATAGGTTTTTTCTTTTAATATTTTTAGCAGCCAATTAGAATTGGTTTTAGATTTCGGTTATTTTTATACATAAAATTATCTAGGAATAGGATTTAGATTATAACTATAATGCAAGGAAATTTCAATTTCAAATTTTAAAATAACATACTTACCTCTCGAAAGTCTCCCACCGTGATATCCGAGGGCCATGTTGACGACAGGTCCAAAAACGCTAACGAAAAATATAATCATACTCCCGAGCACCACCGCCATTGGATTTATATTGATTTTAGATAGACTCTGAAATTATGAAAATATATTTGTTTTAGTTTCATACTGTATCCTTATATCTTAGGGTAGGCAGAGAGTACCTAGTGTTAAGATATTCCGTTCTCCACTTTCTACCGTATTTTCGAGACACTGTGTCTTGAGTCGAGGAACTTAACGACGTGTTTTGGCTTGTTACCAGAGCGAAGAAATGAAAATATGAATAGAAAATAATTCGTAAACGAACCCGGAATCGCCGTATTACAGTCAGACGTTTATGCCCCTGTGCCACTAGCGTCTCATATAAACTAAAAATATGTACCTACATGTATAATATTAATATGCACTTCGAATTAAATATTCGATTTCTTTCAATTAACATATTACATCTATGTATAATAATATTATAAAGCTAAAGAGTGTGTGGTTGAACGCGTTAATCTCAGGAACTATTATCCTGCTATATGTGAGGTAGTGTACAGATGAAAGAAAAATATTTTTAGATATTTTTGACAACTTACAAGTCCAGGTAGGCCATATGCAGCAACTGCATTAAACGTTTTCGTGATTGGTATTTTTATAAATGGTATTGAAAAGTCCAGGCCAACCTAGAAAGTGAAGTTTTTAAAATTACATTTAATAAACTGTGTAATATTAATATTATGCTTTTGTAAAAAAAATACTTCACTAAATTATCACGTTTTAAAATATTTAAAAAATACCCTTTTTTAGAGCGCCACCCATATTTTTGTACCCATTTGTTGGGCCGTTGAACTCAACTATGAATACATTACCTACTATATCTAGAATCTATATGCCACTGATTTCGAAAAAATCTCTTCTCTCTCTCTCTTCTCTTCTAAAACAGAAGAGTTTTATATGTATAAGTATTAATGAAAATTATACTTACATCAACATCCTGCCCTTCTGGCGTAAAAGAGAAAAATCTCGGCCGCCTCGAACTCCCTTCTTCGCAATAAGCACAAGCCAAAACAATAACTAACGTATAAAGAAAGACTAACATTTTACTAATAAAATTTTATATAGATTTTATATATTAACATATATTAATTTAAAATATTTTTTTATGTTCTTTCCTTGGTGCCATTCGATGATTTGATCGTAAGTGGTATTTTACGCTGCATTTAGGTACAGGTACTGTGGAGGAAACAGAAGTAGTGTGAGTACGTTTCCTAGCATTGTCACAATAAAATATAACAGCTTAGCTACAATCGTATGTGATATAGAGCTTCGAATGTATAGACTTGGCAAAGATAAGTTATGATTTTTTTAATAATTTCCTTTAAATATCTCGAGGAAGTGAATTGTTTATTTACGTTTATTTTTAAATTTCTTCGCTCGGTGTCGAGCACACGCAAATACGCAATGCCTCCAGAATTCAGCAGAAAGTGGGGAACGGAGTATCTTTACACTAGGTTCAGTCTGCCTACCCTGCTATACGTGGGATACAGCGTGAAGCTGATTTTATTTATTTTTTATTTCTTTTAAATATTTTTTCCGTGTATCGTCTGGCAAAGATGTAAACGGTTGTAAATTCGATTTTTAGGTATTTAATCTTTGTTTTTCACACTTTTAAAAGTTTTTTTGTGGAATTATATTTTTTGTAGTTTTTTTCTTTACTTGTACACCACACATCTCTTTTATACCATAATAAACTGAATTAGCGTAGATTAAACTTTATTTCCAGAAATTTATCTTTAGCTAGGCTCTCATCAGCTCATCCTGAAGAAGAAATCCCAGGACAAAATGCGAAGCAATTAGGATATCGTCGGCGGTAGTTTTGATATAAGTATTAGGTAATTATGTCAACCGATAGACGCATGTCACTTCAGTCTAGCACCACATGTAACCACGGACTACAGCAACTACTGCACTGCACGGTCTTCGAAGTACTAGTTCTTTAGGTTTAATAATACTAAATGCGAGTATATGTGATTAATCCCGTTAAAGATTTTATTTAAAAACAAAACATATTGAACTGTCTATACTTTTATTAGGCTATTTTTTACTCTGTTAAATGTTATTTTAGAATATTTTTACACTATGCGAACAGCGTAATGGCTTATTTAAGTTGGACCAATTTGGAGAAGACATGTTGTCATTTTAATGGGTAATAACCGACACTCGTTTTAGTTAGAAATCCATTGTTTATGAAATTGCTATGAAATAGGTGCAAACTTAATCCATTTTTTAATAATTTTTGCTTGTGAGGAACTATAAAATAGATCTTGCTTATGTCCCAACTTATACCTTCGGATTCGTATCCGTGGCTCAATGATGGAAGTCAATATGATGCATACGCATAGCCTCGTGGCGTCGTGGTTGTGGGTTCGATCCCCACTCGAGGTAGTGAAATATTAATTTATGTTTATATTTCCATTTCTTCGCTCTGGTGTCGAGGCAAAGCGCGTCGTTGAGTTCTGAGGTAACTAGTGGTTCAGAGGGAACTTAGTATTAAGACACTCCGTTCCCCACTTTCCATCGATATCTTCGAGGTATTGCGTGTTGAGTGGTGGAACTCAACGAAAGGCTTTTGCCTTGGTGCCAGACCGAAGGAAAGAAAATATTTAAAAAATATATATTTCATTCCTTCGAGTGGGAATCGGACCCACACGTATGGCCTTGAATTCCGAAGCTCAACATGCGTTTCTTCCAAGTCGGCAGAAAATAGGGAACGGAAGTGTCTTGATGGGAACGGATTGTCTTAAGGAAAAAAAAAAAGAAATGGAACTAATATTTTATACGCCACCCATTAATACTCGATTATGCCTTACTAAAATCTCTTCCTCATGCGATATCATCTCAGCGTGACGTTTAGTAAAAGTGGTTGTGTAATATAAGCATATGACAATGGTGTTTCCCCATACAATTGTTCTAGGGCAAGCTTTGGAACCATTTGTATAAAGTATTGTGGCGGACGCGGAATCTGACAGTGGCATCCGAGGACTTGGAAGATGGGTTCGAAGATAATCGTGGTGGGCTTGGCGTGGCTGGTTTTCGCGTGTGCAACTGTTGGCGCTAATTATAGGAACGATGGGTGCGTATTATGTGAATCGTGTTTTGGTTTTAGTTTGGTGTTAATGTTTTTTTTTATTTATTCATGTATACATTTTTGGCACTATGAATTCTTTTTTGTTTTTCATTTCTTATCATTTATATTTCCATTTCTTCGCTCTGGTGTCGAGGCAAAGCGTAGCGTTGAGTTCTGCCACTCAACACGCAATTCCTCCAGAATTCGGCAGAAAGTGGGGAACGAAGTGTCTTAACACTGGGTTCCCTCTGCCTACCCTGCTGTGTGTGGCATAGAGCGTGAAGCTGATTTATTATTTATTAAATTTATAAAATATATCCCATTAAATAAAGGTTTCTACCTAGTACCGGCTACCAGAGAACTGAGGATCAGCTAGCAGAGCCCTCATCACGAGTAGATAAGGACCGCGACGAAAGAGACAGTTCTGACAGGACGCAACGGTTTGGAATATCAGGATATGGTAGCACTGTAAGCATGGATAAAAATATTTTTTTTTAGCTTCACGCTCGTAGCAGGTTAGTCAGAGGGAACCTGGGTCCTAGTAAGACCTAAGTAAGACACTCTGTTCCCTGCTTTCCACTTTATTTTCGAGATATTGTGTGTTTAGATTGCGAAACTCAACGCCGCGTTTTTATCGATACGTTACGTTGAGTTCCGCCCCTTAAGACGCAATGCCTCCAGAACTCGGCGGGAAGAGGACAGCGGAGTGTCTTAACACTAGGCTCCCTCTATTTACTCTGTTAAATGTGGTATAATTACATCGTGAAACTGATTTTTTTAAATAGTTGACGATATCCTTTGATGCTTTTAATTTTTATAGGGCCCATATGGAGGATCCTCACCAGGTATCTACGGACCAGTTAAGATAGACTTGGGTGGAGTACTTCTAGGCTCTATATTAGGATTTGGGGCCGTTATAATTCTTCCCAAAATTATCAATGCCTTTAGTTATGGTTATGGAGGATATGGAAGAAGTGAGTATTTTATTTAAATTCTATTATATACTTAAATGTAACATTGGAACCTGAATTATAAATGCTTATCTATTTTAGTATCTATATATATGTATATTTTTCTTATAAAGACATGGGTATATAATACAGGTATAAAGAAATTCCTACCAGCTACCTGTATGATATACCCGGTACTTTAATATTTCGAATGTGCTCATTTTTGCCTATAGCTAAACATGCATGTAAAATATGAAAATAATGGCATAACATTCCATTTTTCCTCCAATCCAGGCGTAGATACAGACCTAGGCCAGGTTTCAGACATGATGAACCAGTTCGATGAAATGCTTTCCCGGTACAATATCGACGGAGGTTCCTGCGTGCGTCGTCTCGCGTGTGCGCACACGCAGCTCGCTAGTGAGAATACTGTGGCAGGGAACGCTACAGATTTTGAATTGTTGTTAGATAGTGTATCGAGGTTTGTTTTTTTTATTTTAATTATAATATAAGTTTGTGATGGATGGATGTTTGTTCGTTTTGCATACAAAAACTAGTGAACGGGTTTAAATGAAAGTTTACAGTAATAGTCGGCCATCGCAGCGCACGGGCACAAACAAGGGTGTGACTGTAACGTGACGTTTGTGGATTCGATTCCCAATCGAGGGATTGAATAATTATTTCTTAATATTTTCATTTCTTTGCTCTAGCACCAAGGCAAAAGCTCAGCGTTGAATTTTGTCACTCAACACGCAATGTCTCCAGAATTAGGCGGAAAGTGGGGAACGGAGTTTCTTAACACTAGGTTCCTTCGGCCTACCCTGTTGTGTGCGGGATGCGGCGTGAAGCTGAATTTTATTCTATATTTATAATATAGTATAGTAGTAATAGTGTGTAGTAATATATTACATACACAGAAGTGTCTTAACACTAGGTTTGCACGTTCCCTCTATCTACCCTGCTATGCGCGGGATACAGCGAGAATCTAAAAAAAATCATATAATTATTAATTTTAATTTTACAGTAACGTGTTAGTTCGTCGGATGTTAGACGGTACATCGATATACGAGGCGATGTCAGCCGGCCGCTCTCTAGACACTGACTGTCAGACACTATACCCAAAATGCAAGTTGGACAAGAAAACTGTTGTTAAAATGATAACACAATTAGTGCCGTCGTAAAAAGAAGTATTTGACAAGATTTTTTAATATTTAGTTCTTTTTTTTTTTATAAAATTGTCATATATTTTGTATGGTCGTCAGTTACAGATAACTGAATAAATAATTATTTTAATATGGTCTTGGACTTTTGGCATTTAATATCTATTTTAGTTTGTCAAGGTGTTCATTGTGAGACATTAGTATTAAAATATTAATAATACTTTTATACTTCTAATAGTAGTTATTTTATTTTGCACCTTTTGTTATAGTATTAACAAACTTTTATAGAATATTTAAATAAAAAAAGGACTAAAAAGACTTGTTCATTTCAGTAAACATCCTTAAATAGACAGACTTTCATTTAAAAATTATTATTAATAATAACACTTTTGAAGTCTTATTTTTAATCATTAAATTCATTCTTTTACTAGCTGCTTTAAAAATAATATTTTTAATTTACTAAAGAATGTTATCAATAATATCAATCAATATCCTTTATTTTTGACTGGATAGCATACAATTATCTGGAAAAGGTGATAAATAAAAACCACAAAAAATACAAATTTAACAATTTTATTTAAATAAAACACCAAATCTACCCACGTCTGATATGCTCAGCAACTCAATATTCGAATATTGGCATACATTACAACCATCATTTACACTGGCGATGTTAAAAACCACTCGCGTTGAATTAAAACTGATTTGAAATATATTTCTTTAGGTATAGAATGATCTAGAACAAAACTTCTAGAAAGAAATATATGTTATTTATAATACGGCCGATGAGTTGTGGTTGCAATGAAGTTAGATGTAGATGGTTGCACAGTTTTGAGTTTAAGGTTTCAAGCTTACTTCAAAGCGACCACGACACATTGACCGTACTATAACGTAACTATCTATTATCCAAGCCATATTTTCAATATCCAATGAAAATGGGTTACTATAAATTAAATGCAATTGAGCATTATTTTGGCAACTTTATTTTGGTGTTTTTGAGTGTCTTGTTCTGTGATAGTGATAAAGAGTGTTCAGTCACTAAAAGTTTCAAATGTGATATAGTAATAGTCACCAAAACAAAGCATTTCGAGTATTATGGATATTAAGCCGCGTGACGTCATTTCAAAAATCATAAACTGAATTAAATAAAAAGATTTTTTTATGTAAAACAAGAAAAAGGCGGAAAATTATGACTGAATAAAAATCCATCCAGTTTGTAACATTTAAAAAAATTAAAACACATTTTTTAATTAGAGCAACACTGTTTACGTTGTAACCATAAAAAAAAAACATTTTTGTTTGTGTTAAATCAAAAACACCATTTTCAACGGCCTCGAACAAAACGTACCCACAAAAATATCTTAACATTAACTCGACTATCGTATATACTTAGAAGATATCTAAATTCGCTCATTATTGCATGTAAGACACAACAGCCTTTGAGCACACTATTCCATTATTCAGGAAAATATTCACAAATCTTTTGGAAATTGATGGCAACGGTTCCTTACTCAGTTCTTAATTCAGTTGCAATAATAATAACATGGAATTTGTTGTGAATACATTTTGGTAAAAATACTTAAAATAATATATTTTTCTTTAAAAAAAATGCTTAATTTACTATTGAATTGCTTTTATTTAAAGAAAATTGTAGTAAATTAATATACAATTATCGGAAATAATAGTACCTAGTTCACTTATTAAAGGGTTTTCTGTCCACAGCGGCATCTAAGCATCATTTCTATATACTTTGCGGTTTATACAAAGCTTATACCCATATGTTATTAAAATTAATGAATATAACTAAAATGTCTGTTTGTGACTGAATAGTTACCTCGTTATTATTTACTAAATCTTAATTGTTAGTTTGGTACTATTTAATTTAACATGAATTGTATATAAATGTAGAAATGAAGCTAAGGATTCTTATATATACTTAAAATATTATTAATAAAGGAGGGGCGAGATGGCAACAGATTATTAAAAAAAATCAAAATTAATAGTAAATGCGCAAGTCCTTGTATACTATACATTTTAATATAATAAAACTATAACTATATAAATATTTGTGATGGCTAAGTTATTTTTGAATCAGTATTTCTTATACATAATTAACATACAAACAAAAATTATGTAATAAAAATGACACTTCAATACAATAATCTAAGCAGTACTACTGATTTCTAAAAAAAGTAACAAAAAAATCGTCATTATTATTAAAATTAATTCATTATTGGAAATTAATTCATTATTCATTATATATATAATCTAATGCAGCAGAAATAGGAACTTGGAAAACTATAGTTTTTAGGTGATTTAGGTTTTAGATGTCTATTTAGTTGAATGGTGACATGTTATAAGTTTTGTATAAATAAAAATACCTAAGAATTATATTTTTTAGCTTTACACTGTATTCCGAACATAGCAGGCAGGCAGTGGCAACCTGGTAACCTAGTGTTAAGATACTCTGTTTCCCATTCGCACAATCAAGTCGTTGATTTAAATAAAAATAATTTTGTGAAGTACAATAAATACAAATTAATAATAATAATTCACGATAATTTTCAGTATATACGTAAAACAATATAATATATTATAATAAGGAAATAGAAATAGTCAATTTAACATTCTTAAGAAAACTGTAAAAAATTATTTGGGATAAAAATGCAGTGACAATTATTTATACAGGCTTTTTTTATAAAACGCAGATATGCTACTAAGATATTGTCAAAAATACATATTGACTTGGTTCGTTTTTTTTTTAAAACTACAAAGTAGCTAATATACAAGCGAATGTTTTTTTTTAATTCGCGCAAATATTTACAGGCAAAAGTCACCGAGTGAACAGCCTTCAGTTACTCAATTAAATCACACAGCTTAAAATATTAAAGAAAAATAAATGTACCTCATTTACTGTGATGTTCCATATAAATCAAAAATATTTGTAATAAAGATTAATACATTCACTTCATACGGACTTCCATATCAAGAAACACTCGTTTATATTGTTAACTGATTGCATAAAAGCTGGTAGCAATTAATTTTTCCAAAAAATACAAATTTAGAAATCTGTATCATTATTAAAAAGTCAAGTTCATCATTAATTTCCCTGTTCACCGCATAAAATATTTTTATTGAACTGGTTGCCATTATGAAATAATAAATTTATATTAATCTTCTTTTTAATATTTTGTATCCACGCGAATTATTACTTAATAGCCATCCAAAACTAAAAATTTTGGATGTTAAGGCATTATTGCGACATTTGATGTCACTAGTTTAAACAGAAGGCTCGAAATCACATATATGTACTTATATTAGGATCCTACATAATCTAAGTACTAGAATTTATTTTGCGATAGGCAAAGGGAACCTAATGTTAAGACGCTTCGTTCTCCACGCACTGTTGGTAAATATAATAAAACAATAATAAATAATTGATACTAATTATTATATAAGGGTATTTTTTAATAAAATTACTATTGTATAAAGCGTTAAAAATGTACTTCATTTGAAATTCGACTTAATGCGATGGTTGCCTAGTTTTATGAAATGCGACGTTAAACTCCGTCACTCAACGATATCAATACTTAAGCAGATAGTGGAGAACGGAGTTACAAATAAAGTAATTTAAAATGGCATTTTTCTTTTAAACATCTATTGTGTTAATGATGGAATAGGAAGGTTGAGTGAAATTATCAGTTTCATACTAACATAAAAGTATTAAAGTATGTTTATTTATTTATCAATTATATATTTAAAATATACATTCATCATTCTATTACCAGATACTGTCACATCCAATTGAGTGACATTGACAGCTACAGTTTGACATATGTTGTAGATCACTTGATGGCGTTTTACTCAACTATTTTATTATTAAAATATATAATTAATATAGACAGATTACTATTGACATTTAAATATTGTAAAATAAACTTACAACGGAAAATGGGCAAAGTTGTATATCCATTTTATTTTGACATTTGACAGTTGTTTTGATGCTTAAGTCATTTGACAGACGAATGTTTCCAGTTAGAGGGTTTTAATCAGTGTAAATGTAGTCGTAAGCCCCGAACCCTGGCAGGGTGGGCTTGGATCATTGACACATCATGCTTACTAGGGAATGCGCGTAAGCCATAGGTTTAACGTCGGGGTGTGACTGAAATATAATATTGTAGTGTTAATTACATATTTTAGGTACATTTGAAATGTTTTTTTTTTAAATTTTTTATTAAAATAATATTACAATAAAAATAAATGAAGTCGTTGTGGGGCAGCAATACAAGTGTGCGACTGTAGTAGGTAGTGGGTTTGAATACACTCGAGAATATTAAATATTTTATATACCCCAGTAATATAGTGTTTTAGTGAGGTTCCCTCTGCCTGCGTGCGCAGAAGCTGTGTAAAAAAAAATAGTAGAGTCTGAATGAGAGTAAAAGTAAGCAATTTTTAAAGTACTTACCACAGCTTCATAAGTAGTGAAATTTGGTTTAAGGTCTTTGCCATTCATTGTGATGAAAGCACCGAGGTTGCCCATTGTGTCACTGAAATGAGATAAAAAGAAAATCAAATGCCTGTTTCTATTTTGTATTACTTTTTTAAATTATGTAATTAATATTTTATTTATCTATACTAATACATATTATAAACCTGGGAAGTTCGGTTGAATTCGTTCATCTTGAGAACTGCTCGTTCGAAAAAATAGATATATTATTTTTATTGTCTATATAAAACAATCATTATCAGCGTGATATAAGACAGCATTTTTAATAATATATTTTTTGGCTTCAAACCTACCAATAATTAGGCGCAGAGAAAACTGTAATACATTTCCCATCGTGTGCAATTTCATATCCATCATTTTTGACTTCATGACTTCTTATAATGTAGTCTAATTTATTTCTATTCAAGAATGCCGTCGTAACGTCGGGTCCGAACTGGCAACCAACGCCTCGTCTCGATGGCGCTCTGCCGTTCATTGGTTGAGGGTCGGACCAGAGGAGTTCGCACATTATGCCTGAAATGTAAGAAAATATATACAAATATAAAAAGTAGAAGAAAGTGTTCTATATAAGTATTTAAAACGCGCGGAGCGCGTAGCCAAGTGTTTTTACAAACAAAACTGGCGAGCAGCACCGTGTGTTATTTTACACGAACCATTTGAAGCCACTTTTTACCTATTCGTAACTCAAAAACTATTCCATCTAAAGCTGTCATATTTGGCTCAAATATTTAGACCCCCTACCTGTATACGTGCATTAAATTTCATAAACACAGCTCAAACAGTTATTTAGATAATGACGTCCAAAAATCGTTAATTTTTAGGGGGGTGACTGACCTATAGACCTTAATGTTAAGCAAGTTCCAGATGACCTAGAATGGTGAAATTTAGCATCCGGTTAAGTAATTGGGTGTATGTCAAGGGGAAAATCCGAAACTAGTATTTTTTTAAATATTTTCTTATAATTTTTCAATAAATAGATTCAATTAGGAACATTTACTTATAGCACCAGTAATGAAAGCATAGCAATCAAAGTTAATGATAATTGATTTTTAGGCTTAGCGCCTGCCAACAAAATAAGAGCAATGCATTATTTATATATGCTTGCTTGCTTGCTTATGCTTTAATTTAAGTCACGCGTTAGTAAATATTTTATTTGTTATGGAGACTAACTTCACTATTACTTACGTAAGCCATCTAAAACAACACGATGCTTTCAAGTATATTCTAAGATAAGATATGTCTCCATTTGTAGCTGAAAATGACTCTAATTTATGTCCTGACAAAGCCTGCCATCATGTGGACTTCAAGGGCTTCACGTAAAAATATAAAAATATAATAAATGGATTAACATCCTTCATTATTATTCATTATAATTTAAACATATGTTTTAGTACTTATTGTACTAAGAGTATTTGCATAGTCGATTAACGTATTTGATATTAAATTATTATTACAATATTTAAGTACTAAGTCCTATATAAGATCCTATAAGGGTTCTGTTTTATTGCTTTCGAGGTACAGAACCCTAAAACAGAAAAAAAATACACTAAAAAATAAATATAAAAAAAATAATTATATTGTTAGAAATATATATAAAATTTAATAATAATATACTATCTGTAAGGTCAGTCGTGGCACAGGGGCACAAAGTGTGACTGTTAAACCGACTGGTAGTGAGTTCGATTCCCACTCGAGGAAATTAAATATTTATTTAAACTTATATTTCCATTTCTTCGCTCTGGTGTCGAGGCAAGGCGCGGCGGAGAGTTCCGCGACTCAACACGCAATGCCTCCAGAATTCGATGGAAAGTGGGGTTACTGAGTGTATTAACACTAGGTTCCCTCTGTCTACTCTGCTGTGTGCGGGATACAGCGTGAAGCTGATTTTATTTTTAATTTGATATATTGTCAGCCTACCAGCTATCTTAACAGAAGTAATTGTAAAGTAATTATTAACAGTAAAAATTTAAGTAATTGTTAATAAAAAAATAAGAGAAAAAAAGAGAAAATTAAAAATTATTTAAACAAAATAATAAAAAATAAATAAATCCGCTTTACGATGTATCCCACACATAGCGGGGTAGACAGAGGGAACCTAGTGTTAAGACACTCAGTTCCCCTCTTTCCATCGAACTCTGGAGGCATTGCGTGTTGAGTTATTCCAACAAAATAATAAAATTAATAATAAATATATCAGTTTTCTAAACGCAGCATACATTAATTACTTTCTAATCTGACAACTGTCATTTAATCAACAAAATAATAACTATAGTCGAGATTCATAGATAAATATAATCTATTTTCATATATAATTAAATATCATCTTAAGAGTAATAAAACATAATATTATTGACCATAATAAAAAAGTAAATACCTAATTATATTAGATATATTTTATTGTACGCAGGCGCTCATATTTTAATGGTTTTTTTGGCCTGGGTTTCATGATTTTAGGAACACTTGTGAAAACGGCAGAGAACGAAGTCGACCTTGGGATCATATCAATTCAGATTTGTACCGTCAGCACTTAATAAACTTATTGTTTATATTCCAAGACATGTTGAACAATGAGTCCTTCAATAGAATTGCTTGTGGGCGAAACAAGAACCTTACACCGAATTGTTCCAATGCCTCCCGATGGGAGCTGTCTCTTCCATGCTATTGCATATTCTTTGTTTGAGCGTATTGATATACAACAAACTAATAAATTGCGCGAGACTATAGTAGAGTACGTATGTCGTAACTGGAATGATTTAAGTATCTACACTAGCGCTCGAAACGGGAATCCTTACTCTTCTAAAGAAGACATGCTTTGCTTAACTACGTACGGAGCTACTTCCGAAATAAAGGCTGCAGTAGATTTGTACAGTACTAGCGGACGCGCGCAGCTTCGCTTGCTTATTGCTTAGGGATGAATTAAAATAAACCACGAAACTTATGTTCAATGAAATATTTTTAAGAGTCTAAATTTCAAATTTTATAAAAATCGGTGGCGATTTAAAGATTTTTTCAACCCATTATTTGCACCCTTAGGGGGTGAATTCTAGAAAACCATGAAACACATGTTCAATTAAATATTTTTAAGAGTCTAAATTTAAAAAAATATAATAATCGGTGGCGTTTTAAAGATTTTTCCATACAAACTTTCAATCCCGTATTTGCACCCTTAGGGGGAGAATTCTAGAAAACCATGAAACACGTGTTCAATTAAATACTTTTAAAAATCTAAATTTCAAATTTTATAAAAATCGGTGCCGATTAAAATTTTTTTCCATACAAACTTTCAACCCCTATTTCACCCCTTTAGGGTTAAAATTTTTCAAAACCCCTTCTTAGTGGATGTTCAGATTACGAAAGTAAACATCTGTCCAAATTTCACGTTTCTACGCACAGCGGTTACGGCTGTGCGTGCGTCTTACCTCAGTCAGTGAGGACAAGTCCTTTTATATAGGTATATAGATTAAGATAGAAGTGTATTATCACAATGGTGTCCTACTTGGTTTATTCGGCGAACAGAAATGTCCTATGAAGCGCTTAGTCTAAACTATGTTTTAAAAAGAGCAAATCTTGAGTTTCTTGCCGTAGTAGCTTCCTATAGGAAAAGTACTTGTAATGGCCAAATTGAATAAAGAATATTTTGATTTTGATTACATTATAAACCTTTCTACTTATGATTTCTGTACAAAAAGTAATGATATCCCGTCAAAAACATAAATGTAAAATGAAAGCCAAGTTCAGTAATAAAACATATGCTTTCAGCGATAAAAGAAGTGAGATGTAAATGTATGCCAAGTTCAATGGTATAATTAAATATCGATATAAATAAATGTATTCAAATTCTATTCTATTCAGATTCTATTGTAAATTTATATGAAAACTGGCCAAGTCAGATATTACACATAAATAAAGTCTCCAAGTTGTAAGAAGAATGGACATTTTCAGTTGTTATAAAATATTTTATATTGTTAAAAATAAATTTCAGGACTGACCCTTGAACTTGGCATACATTTACATCTCACTTCTTTTATCGCTGAAAGCATATGTTTTATTACTGAACTTGGCTTTCATTTTACATTTATGTTTTTGACGGGATATCTATCTACCATACTAATCTGGGATCATGTTAGTATTCCATTACATTACCATTACATTACACCTTATTGTACATGTTTTTTGTTAATTTTGTATATAAATTGTGTAAAATTTTGTTGTTTTTGTGCAATAAAGGATATTGTATTGTATTGTATTGTACGTTCACGCTGTATCTCGCGTATAGTAGGGTAGGTAAACGGAACCTAGTATTAAGTAATACAATGTTCCCCATGCATTGCCCAATTTTGATAGCTAGCTAGCTATATCTTGTTATCAGAGTGAGGAAATAATAATAAATGATTTATTCCCCCATATAGGAATCGAATTTACAACACAAACTAACTTACGACACAAAACTCACCATCTTCCGGCGGCTGCTTATTCCTATCAACATTTCTAATATCATCAAGAGTGACGTCATCCTTCGAGAACAGTCCACCGTGCATAACCAGCACACGGCCATTGAAACAATGGGCTAGCGGCAACCAATTGTATAACTCTGTGAATAAATCCGCCATTTGGGAAGTATATTTTGATGTGACTTCCCCACGGAATCCGTATACTCGGTTCATGTCTACCGTTTCGTGATTACCTGTTAATAAAATTTTAAGGTTAAGAGGCTTACTGTCCTATGTCCGAGAAAATAAACAGAATACTTTACACTACATTTTACAGACTTTACACTATCTTTTATTTGACTACATTCTATCTCATATTTTTGTAATGAACTTTTTTAAGCGTCGTTTACACTTAAAAAAGTCCATTACAAAAATATACAGAAATTTCTATTTAGTTTAAATAAATGATCTAATTATATTATACAAATATTTAAAACGATATTATAACTTCCTATTATACTTTCTTTGCATAATAGTGCGGTTGACGATTCGAAGCCCTAAAGTTAGCTATAGACTGCTGTGCAGATTTCATCTTAAGAGTTTTCTTACTTTCTCCCTGAGTGAACAATGTGTAAAAGTTCAGAAAATCTATCTCAACTTGAGTGACCACAATTTGCAAAGTAGAAATGCTGATGTGTTATTCCAAGAAAAGCAACCACTTGCAGTTTATTTTTTTCGTTTCCTAGTTGTATTGATCAGTAAGGCAAAGACCAAACAATATAAATAGGTAATATTGTTGTCATAAAAGTTATAAAATTTTAGGCTGGAAAGATAAAGAAAATTTTCCAACTTACCTCTCGACATATAAAAATGATCGGGATACAACAATTTGAAGCTAAACAGAGTGAATATACACTCCACACTGAACGACCCTCGGTCTACGAAGTCACCGTTAAACAGATATGGGTTCTTCTCCGACGGTAGACCATTTAACTTGAAAATATTCATCAAATCGTAATATTGGCCGTGAATGTCCCCGCAAACTGTGAACTTTTGATCGTCTGGCACTTTGATGTCCACTAATGATGGTTGCTTTTGGAAATATGCTTTAACGTCTATTAGTATCTGAAATTATGAATAAAAAAGTTAATATCGGTAAAATAGAAATATATTATCTGTAGAGTTGGAAGAGGTTTCAGAAACGTTACTTTATAATGAGACAATAATGTGCTAGTGACAAGTGACGTCATAAGTCCCTAGTCCTGTATTAGTTTTATTTTTCGTTTCATGCGGTAATCCGCATGTCAGGGTAGATAGAGGGCGAACAGAGTTAAGACACTGTGTTCTCTGTCTTCTCAATTTTTTGAGACATTACGTGTTCAAGTGGCGGAACACAACTCCGAGCTTTCATCTAGAGCGAAGAAATGAAAATAATGCATTCCTTTAAGTGGGAATCGAACTTACAACCTTTGCGTTTACTTCGCATACATAAATAGCACGGTAGGCAGAAGGATCCTTGGAATCTATTGTAAGGACACTTCGTTCCCATTGAGTGGCTCAACGCCGCACTTTAAGACTACCACACTACTAAATAATAAAATAATCAAAGCAGAGTACAGTAAGGCAATATGGACAGGTAAATCTGTTACAAAATGATAGCTACCTTATAAGCATATTTTTTGTGTAATTTCTTCTGTTCTTTATAATACTCCATTAGTTGTGTGACAAATTTGAGTGTCACTTTGCCATCCTCTAGACACGGACCCTCGTATTCATCTTCGATTGCTAAAAGTAATACGTATGATATACATATATAAATTATATACGAAATATATTATTTTTTACTAAGATTTTTATTAAGATATATATGTACTTTGTTATTATTTATTGTTAGTTGTTGGTATTTCGATTGGATATTCAATGTTAAAAAACAACGATTCAATATTAAAGATATACAATAAATATAGAAACATCAGTGTTTCCAAATATCGATATTTATGAGGTGTCACAGAAATTGTCGATTATTTCAGTTTTATGAGACTATTTTAATTACGTTTGCAGTTTATGTAATAATTTGTTCGATTGGTACGGATGCAACAAAGCCGCTAAATGTAGTTCTGGTACTGATGTCGAAACATCGATGTTTTCTAGTTAAACATCGATATTTTTCAAACATCGATGAACAACCCCTAGTTGGGACCACAATAAGTTACTTCATTCTCCATATAAAAAAATAAAATATGCTAAAAGCTTATTTAATTCGGACTTTAATGACATAAAGGACATAAATATAAGAAATATAAAAAATGTCATACTCATAGAATCCAAATTGATGGAATCAGCGATATTTACTTCCTTCTTGTCCACAGAGATGGCCTTCTCAAATGCTATCTTCTTAACTATTTTATTGCACTCGTTGAATTTCATTTTTGCATCTTGATCATTTGGCCTCACTTTGGTCACCTGAAATAAAGCAAATATATATATAAAAAAAATACGAGTGCTCGGGCGACATATCTGAAGCACGAATTTTCATTGCGCCCAAAATTGTTATACGGTATAAATAACATTTTCTATGAGATTTGGCAAAGAGAATTTTAGAAAACTGCAATTTTTTCCCCATTTATTTTCCATTTTATTTTTTAAATTAATAATTAACAGATTAACAGTTATTTATTAATTATACTTATAAGTATGGTTGTGGGATCTATCCTTGTTTAAGACAGGGGGATCTTCATGAGAATCAATTATCTTTATTTTCCCCTCGGGCAAAACAGGGCAGCATTGAGTGTCACCAATTAAAATACAGTTTGATCAAAAGCAAAAAAACGAAGTGTTTCAGTTCCCTGTGCACTGGAATGTGCAGGAACAAATCTAACATTATAGATCAAGAATCTATATAATAAGTGAACATTTTATTTGTTGAGTGCCATTTTCATAATACCATTGAACCCTAATTAACCCTTTCAGACCTCGCGTGCACAATTGAGGACATAAAAGTTTTGAGTCTTTTTACTACTAAATTTAAATTTTACGTAAATAAAAACTGTTGTCATCGCTTGCGAACATTCTAAATTATTAAAAATGAAACAACTAGCGGCATCTATTGATACGTGTGTGCACTTCTAAGCCATTTTCGGTCAGTTACCAGCGAAACTTTGAACTGAGTAGGTAAGTCATTTTTATTTTATTGAAATTTCAAGTTTTTCTGCTAGATATGTTTTGAAATAAATATAAATGGATAAGTTATACTATATAGGCAAAGAACAAAGTATTTTACATCAAAATTTTTAGTTATTTGTACAATAAATCGCGAATATTCGTTATGTCCACAAACGTGGACAGTAGGTATTGGTTAAACATTTTTTTCAAAATAGGTACTTTGCTGCTGTTAGTAAATAAAGTTATTTTCTGGTAATAAATGTTATAATTTATTATAAAATTTGCGTGGTAAAGTCTTAAATTGTGTTTATTACAGGTAAATTTATGATCAAATTATAATCATGTTTTCGAGGGATGCTTTGAGAGCTTTGGAAAAGGATAACCAGTCGGAATTTGAGCTATCTTCGGATGATGAGGATGTGGGAAATAATAATAATGTCCCATTTGCGAGACACGTTAGGTTGGGAGCCGATGTAGTAACTCAGAATCAAAGAGAGTACACCCCACTTGACCCCCCTGACGAACAAGAAGACGAAAGTGAAGACGAAGAAAGGTCAGCTTTCAATTACGAGTCCGAGCCTGAGGCGCCAAGAGAGCCGGATATTGTGGAGGGCGAAGAGGAGCAAGTTACGCCGAATGCTGAACTTTTCGATTACCTTACGCCAAAACCGAACATAAAGTGGAGGCATAGACAAATAAATAACACAATACCAACGGATTTCTTGCTACCAATAGCTTTAGAACCCATCGTGCAAGATCCCATTTGTTATTATAATAGATATGTTCCTGTAGAGCTTTTTGAACAAATGGCCGAAATGACAAACTTATATGCAGTACAGTCAGGAAAAACCAGGTTTAAGCCTACGTCCAGCTATGAAATTGAAATTTTATTTGGTTTGCACATGGCAACGGGAGTTTTCAACTATCCAGTTTTGAAAATGTACTGGGAAAATCATATTAGCATTCCACTTTTCACTAACAATATGGCAAGAGATAGGTTCTTTGAACTTCGTAACAATCTCCATTTAGTAGATAATATGAAAAAGCCTACTAATTGCACTGACGTGTTTTATAAAGTAAGACCAATCTATAATGCGATCCGAAGCCGATGCTTAGAAATACCGCTAGAAAAAGAATTGTGTGTCGATGAACAAATAGTTCCTTTTACAGGGAAACATTCTGCTAAGCAGTACATCAAAGGAAAACCTTGTCCATGGGGAATCAAGCTTTTCTTTTTGTGTGGGAAAAATGGCCGTGCCTATGACTTTATTATTTATCAAAATTCTATTCCAGAATTAGACAGGTCACTGATAAAGAAAGTAGGCTTTGGAGCTGCGGTAGTATTACATCTAATGAAAAGAGTCGGTGACAGTAGAGGTCATGAGTTATATTGCGATAATTACTTCTCGTCTTATTACATGCTCCAAATTTTGAAACACAAAGGCATAATGGCTACCTGCACTGCGCGTGTCAATAGATTTACAAGGCCACCGTTGCTTAGTGACAAAGATATAAAAAAGAAACCAAGGGGTTTTGCCGAAGAGCTTTGTAGTACGGATGGAGATGTCACCATGGTGAAATGGCTTGATAACAAACCAGCCAACTTAGCTTCCAATTTCGTTGGTATAGGAGAAAAAGATATGGTGAAAAGATGGTCCAAAACAGAGAAGAGATTTATAGAAGTCGAGAGGCCTGAAATTGTAAAAAAGTACAATCACGCCATGGGAGGGGTAGATCTCCTTGATCAACTTATGAGTTATTATAGAACGTTTATAAAGTCAAAGAAGTGGCCTTTGCGTATGATATTCCACGCATCAGATTTGGCAGTTGTTCAAGCCTACCGCGAGTATGATATGGATTGTGACTTGCTTGGGATACCAAAAGCAAAACGGCTCGCACTTCTTCACTTTCGTCGACGCTTAGCTGAAAGTTTAGTTCTTCGAAACAAAATATCAGGTGCTAAAAGGGGTCGTCCAAGTAGTTTGAGCAGTCCTTTACCAGTAGTTGTTCCTAGAAGACCAGGAGAAGTACGTCCGTCAACTGAAATTGCTCGAGATGGTATTGGTCACTTTCCAGCTCATGACGATGGTTGTGGAACGCGCTGTAAGTTAACGGGGTGTAAAGGGAAATCCCGCATCAAATGCATAAAGTGCAAAGTGCACTTATGTCTGACTAAAGACAAAAATTGCTTCCTAAGTTTTCATACCTAAGTAACTAAAGTTCCTACTATTTTGTTGTCTTTTTAGAAGATTTTTTATGTTGTTTTATTTTGTAAGAAGATTTATTTTTGTTTTGAAGATGTTTAATTATTTTTAGTTTGAATTTCATACTTTTGTAATAATAAAAATGGCCAAAATCAAGCTATTTGTTATTTGTTCAATTATACCCATACATCAGTTATTATAATCACTTAGGCCGAATGTCCACATTTGATCACATAAAGAAAACATCAATTTTCTCGGAAAATAATCTAATAATCAATTTTTTTTTTGTTTTTCCATGCTCAATAGGCGAATATCTAACTGAAATAAAATCGGCTCAAACAAATTCTAAAAAATAAAAAATCAGGTCTGAAAGGGTTAAATAAACAAAATTTTACTTAATTGAATATTAAGTAAGATTTAGTTAAGTTAAAAAACTGATTGCAAGTTGACATTACTATGTTAATCTGAAATAATAGTAATGTTTTAGATAATTAAAAATATTTATTAATATCTAATTAAAAGAAACCAACTGAAGCATACTATGAAAGAAACATGTACAAAAAATTTAAGTATACAAAATGAAATAGCTCAATTTTAATGATAAGATAACAGAACATGATAATACCATGGTGCCAGATTAAACTAATACACAGTTTATTGCTTATAAAGTTAATACATTTTACTTGGTTATGATGAGCTAAAATAGCTCCACATTTTATATGTCACTAGCTTTTACTAGTGACTTGGCTTGTATCGTTTAGTACATGTCATATACTAAATTCATAAAGCAATTCTGACCACAGGTCTGACAACCGTTACCAAAGGACTACTAATACACAAAATGAATATTTTTATTTAAATCACTAGTTCCTGATATTACCGAAATTGAACCAAAGAAACACTTCAGTTTTATAATATTAGTTTAGATGTATAGAATGAGGAGACTTAGTACATTCATTCTAAATTTGCTGTGCAATTCAGTGCAGAGGGAATTAATTACCACTATGGTTCCCATTACAACATTTTTGTTCCAGCATTTGCATGTTGAGTGGCAGAACTCAATGCCACTCTTCGCATCATTTCCAGAGCAAGGAAATGCAAATATTAAATATTTCATTTTATTGAGTGCGAATCGAACTCACAACTAGATGCATTTATAGCTTGTGTCTGTGCACCATGACTTTAATTAATTTTAAATACCTATCATTGAGTTACTCAGATTGTACAATAACTATGTTTTAGTTCTAGTTAAAAGTAGAAATAGTAATATTATGATTTAGATGTTGTTTAATGTATATATTCAAATATAGTAGAGTAGTGTTGATTTGAATTTTTATGATAATATGATGTAAAATGAATATTGACAGGAACTTTCATAACCAATAATTAAGTTTAAATGTTTGTCAGCGATGATAGGCTTTTTATTGTAAATTGTTTAAAATAATCAAATTTGTATTATATCAACTAGAATGTTGAATATACTGCCTAAACACAAGTGAAACAAGCACCACATATCCTTAAAGCAATGAGGATAAACTCAACATCTAACATTTATCATTATAAAAAACACCACATGTATATTAACAATACTTTTGCATATGAAACTTCGCATGTAACGCACACAATTATACATAGCCATAAAAATTTTTTACTTACATATTCAAAATCCTTAAGTGCTAATTTGTATTTTCCTAGGGACATGTACGCAGCCGCCCGTCTGTAGTAAGCCTTAGTGTAAAACTTATCTATTTCAATGGCCTTAGATGCATCATTTAGTGCATATCCAAAATTTTCTAGCCTTAAGTTGGCTATACTCCTATTAGCATAATAAACAGCATTATTTGGATTCTTATCTATTGCTTTAGAATATAATTCAATTGCACCATCGTAGTGTTGCTCTGAAATGAAGGTTAGAATTTATCCAATTATAATGTATAAAAATACGTAAGCCAATGTATCATATTGCCGTAGTGTATATAGAATGTGTTTAACTTGTATATTATACATACTCATTAACATATTTATGTTAAATATAAAGAACTCACTTTTAAATTGTTCATTTGCTTCATTTTTCAATTTCTCCGCCGCCTCTATGTCTTCCTGAGACACAGGGGCAGATAGATCCCCGTTATCAGACATTGTTTATTAACAACACGCGTGATAAAATAAAACTTTTATATGCAAATATATCGTTTATACATGTGAAAATGTGATTTTTATCACACACAAAATTACATGCTATCCGCGAACCCGGAAAAATGATTTGATGGAATAATGAATGAACGATTTTTTGAATGACTGATTGATTTAAATGTTGCTACTGTCAATGAAGTATTTAATACTGACAGCTCTTTTTTAATCTATGGTTTTGCGATTTTATGCTGGTATTTTAAAATTTGTATTTTATTTATCATACAACTTGAGAATGAAAAGGATAAATTGTAATAAATCTTCTAATAGAAAATAATAGTTAACTGAATTCGTCGTTGACTTATAGATATTTCATTGTTATTTGTTTAATTATATTTATCTTACGTTTTTATTGAGTGTGTATATAAATTGTTAAAGAATAATAAATGATAGGTGACTTGAACCTAAATTGCTTGTTTAACATAGAACTGCAGCGCTTTTTGCACAAATTTGCACATCATATTCTGTATATAGAGAGAAGGGTTAATCCATTTTACAAGTCGAATTAAAAAAAGAAACTATGTACTTAAGGAATAGGGGCCCATTTGAAAAAGCGTATTAACTTAAACGCCCGCTTCCACCTAACCAACTAACCAATTTCAATATTAATCTACTAGTGCTTCTTTCGAAGAAGAACATTCTACAAATTACAACTGATCACAATCTCAGGCCAAGATCTTTTAATAGATTATAAAGAGTAAACTTCTTGAACGCACAAATTAGCTTTAAACTTATCCTTAGGGAATTTATCTTTATTATTCCGCTAATAGTCTTTCACTACAATCGGTGTACGCAAATGGGTTTGGGTCTCACAGGAAACGCCCTTGCGACTCTGTGTTCTCATTGTTAATACTTTACAAGGTAACCAAATCTAGCTCGGCCTCCCAAAGCCCGGTGACGCTGCAGAGGCTAACAGCATACTGTCCAATCGAAATACGAATACCGAAAAAGAGAGCTGTAATCTGTGTTTTAAATCCAATTATTTACTACGACAAACAGTATTTTTTAAACATATCATAAGCGGGAAAGGTAATTATTAAAGAAAAAAGAATGTCGGTATTCTGAAATAATTTATTTAAATTTATTCTTTATGATTTATTATGACACATGTGACAGCCTACTAAAATTAATCATTGAGCATTTATTTATCAATTATAATTTCATATTTTCATATTCTTGGCAGCCTGCTTTCTAGTTAAACCTATATTTGTATTAAAATAAATTCTACAAATACAATTATGTAAAAATAGTACTAGTTTTATTTTTTATTGATCTTAGTGAATAAATTATAATTTCTTATACTATAATACTAAATATGCTATAAAACAAAATGCAATCTATCCTAAATATCTATGAACAAATTAAAAATATACAATATTGTGTCATGTATTTCGAATAATATACTATAATAAATGTAAAATACTGCATAAAATCATAATAATAATACTGCTTTTAACTAAAATAGCGCTGGACGGTTCGTCACAGTCGACATTTTGTTCTACGCTTAAAAAGTAAGATTGATTAAGTTCTTGTCTTGTTTCGATGACAGAGTTAATGACTTCAGCTCCTTGAGGAAGAAGTGTACGCGTGCGACTTAATTTCCAAACTCCAACTGTAAAAAAACAAATAAATTTTAATTTTTAAATATAATGTCACTTGTAATATATCGACAGATCGTTAAGGGAAGGCGCAACACTATTGCGATCGACGACAAATGTTAATTGCGCTAAGCAGGGGCACAAAGTGTGACTATAAACGCGACTGGTTGTGGGTTCAATTCCCAGTCGAAGAATTGAAATATTTAATTA
The DNA here is from genome assembly GCA_016802625.1 of Heliconius numata. Lineage (NCBI taxonomy): Eukaryota > Metazoa > Arthropoda > Insecta > Lepidoptera > Nymphalidae > Heliconius > Heliconius numata. Next base: position 924,017 of record JAEBDU010013188.1, read on the forward strand.
AATTTATATTTTTAGATAGTCCATTTTCATTCAGATTTGTCCGAACGAAACATTAATTGTATCATACCCAAATCGCTTAAGTTATACTCTTACTCAGATTTCATACCAAGTGAAACGCTGACGAAAGTTTAACTAAATCATTTTTATATTTTCCAATTTTATCTGAATGAACAGAGTAATAAATGTGGAATTTGTTTTTTTATTCTATAGTTTAATAAAGATGTCACAAATTTAAAGTAAACGTACCTGAGCGTCTGTATGGACCGACGTTGACACAGCTGTATGCTAATGAATACGACAAATAGTCGGTGGCGAGGACATATAGCTCCATTGACACCATTTGGGGTTCGGGATCTAGAAAATTTAAAATTATAATAATTTATGTGTTTATTTTTGGATAAACAGAGAGAAACTATTGAAATTAGATTTTATTTTTATGTTTTAGCAACTTTAGAAGCATTGTTTGTTGAGAACTTATATTTTTTTAAGTTTCTTAGTTATAGGTTGTTTAAATGTTTTCATTTCTCTCAAAATCTATATCTATGCATATACACTTACCATCAGTAAATCGTATTGGTAGATTAACAAGAAGCTTAGCGCTACCATCATCAGATATAAGGGTTGCATTCCCTGGTACGCTATCGAGGACGCCATCAATGACTTGCCAGTTCAAAACGTCTACGACTTTAGTGTTCTCGTTAAAGGTATACCTCGCGCCCACGCAAGAACCGTTTTCATGGATTTGAGGGTATTTCTCGATTTGGTACCAAACGCCAGAGTACTGTAATGAAATAGGTACTTATATATATGTAAGTGTTGCTCTAGATTAACTAATTTTTAAATTGTTTTTTTTTTAATTATTTTTATATGTATTCTTATGTTATTTCAACATACATACAAAAAATAAAAATATTTTAAAAGCTCCTTTTTAACCTTACATTGTACAATAAATACATATCATATTTAGTGCAAGTTGGTGAAGCCACCAGTTTAAAAAAAAGAGGTAAGTCATGTGAAATTTTAATATATAAACTCACATTAACTACGCTGAAATTCGAAACGACAGGTATATTTGGATCACAGCTTCCAGGTAAGATGACCGGATTTCCTGTTGGTTCGGGATAGTGGAAGCATGCTACATCAGACTGGTTCACGTTTTGGAAGAACTGCGGCTCTAAAGTCTCTTCTCTCTGGATTGCAGTGGCTATTGCGTTTTGTGCGTTTTCGCTTAGTTCCCGAGTTTTGCTGTACTTCGCGCTCCAAACTGTAAAATAATTTATGTCAATTAATGTAATACTTCACCCAGTTGTACATGTTGGCAATTTGATTAGAAAAAATTATCAATTTTGCTTTGAAAATATTTTTAAAGAATATAAATAGTATTATTTTAAAACTAAAATATTTCTTTATTTGTATAGACGGGGTTTTTTAATTAATAATAGAACTATTAGTGGCAAATATTGTCCATTCTTCTATCCATAGGAAAATCCAAAGGAAAACTTACCTCGTCTATAATTAGAGTCAATATTTTCACATGAGTAGAGAAGTGCATAGTTATCGTAATCAGTTGCCAAGACCCATACATCTGAAAAAATATTGTTTGTTTTAAAACTGAAAATTATAAGTTTAAAAAAAATGCCTGATTATTTATATAAAATAAGTTTCTATTGCGATAAACTTATTATAATAGGATTTTAATATTTGTATAATAACACTTTAAGCTAGTTTTTAAATATAGAGATGTACCTATATGCCCTGAAGTTTGCTGTAGTTAACGGCGCAAATTTCATTTTAGGTGATGTGTGAAAAATGCGCAAATGTTTAGAAAGCCTAACTTCAGAGCAGCCAAGACTCGTCGATCGTACTACATACAATAATGAGTAGTAAGTAGTTATATTTTACAAATACTCACCGACACTCTGTCCATTTACAGTTCTAGTCAATCTTCCATTGTTGCTAATAACCACATTACTTCTGTTGACACGAGCTGAGAGTCCAAACACATTCGTATCAACGACTTGGAAACTGTTGCCAACTTGAGAATATTCGGAGCTTATACACGTTCCCCTGTCTTCGTTGCTCGGATAGCTTTCTATTTCGTGCCACCAGCCTAGGAACTGGAAATTTTAGTAAATATTTAGTTCTATTAAAATTACAATATACTTGTATATATAAAATACTAGCGGCCCGCCCGCGGCTTCGCCTGCGTGAACTACGTTATTATTAATTTCTGTCTCCATGAGTACCTACGTCCTATAAGCGACGTCCATGCAAAATTTGAGAGTGCTAGCATTTGTAGTAACGAAGTTTCATACAAACTTTCAACCCCAAAAACTACCCCTTAGAAGTCGAATATTGCAAATTCCCTTCTTAGCGAGCACCTACGTCCCATAAATGGCTCCTATGCAAAATTTGAGATTCCTAGCACATGTAGTTTCTGAGATTTCGTGATGAGTAAGTGACCTTTCGATTTTATATATATAGATTTTGTTCTGAGTGCACTACTACTACTAAGCACGAGACATAAATAAACAATTTTTAGAGTGTAGAAGAAAATTAAGATAGAGTTTTTCTTTTTCTCTCAGTATATAAGTTTTTCATTTACATTCTATTTAATTGTACCCACCATTTGAGCATCAAAGCCTTGCACGCTCTGAATATTATCACATTGTCCTCTAAATCTTGGCGATTCGTTCTTATTGACTTCTGGTACATAAAAGCAAGCTTCACTGCTCTGATTTGCTGGTCTGTAGAACCTTTCATTGAGACCTTGGGTATTTGGTATGATGGAGTCGATGATGGGGACCGCTTGGGGCGACAGCGTTGTGTTACGTGACAACTTCCAGCTGCTTACTGCGATTTTATTAACGAAATTTATGATTAGAAATGTTTTTTTTTTATTATTACTTCTTCGCAGTATTAGTAATATATATTTATGTTTTTTTTAATAATATTATTTGAGTTTGATTAATTAAAATATACAGTGAAATTAAAAGTGTAAAATTTAAAAACATGACTTGCTATGTCCTAACTGTATTTGTATTTGTATTTTTAACAAGTATTTTCTAAACCAAAAAAAAGAAGATTTTTATATATTATAATGAAAATTTCATATATTTTACCTAGTCTCTTTCCACTTGGAAGGTTTCTACAACTGTAGACTAGCGAGAAGCTTGTGTAGTCTGTTTCAAGCACATAGTACTTGACGACGTTCGTAACTGAAAAAAATAACAATATAAACGTGAAGTTTATAAACATAAAATTTCTTCTATCTTAATGTTGTATCCCGTATTTAGCAGGATGGGCAGAGGGAACGTAGAGTTAACACGCAAAGTGCCTCAAGTTAATGCCTCAAGTGGGAATCGAACTCACAACAATCGCCACTAGAGTCAGATATATACAATTAACAAAACAACTAACCTCCATTCTGCAATACGAACGTAACTTCCAAAAGTCCGCTGCCATCATTAGACGCAACTACAGCAGTGGCGTATTGTACGTCTAGTTCTCGGTTAATCACTTGTGTGTTGAGTACGGTGACGCTACTACTAACGTTAGACGCGCTGTACTGGGCGCGTGGACATTCACCAGATTGGAATGGTTGTGGATAGCTTGCTATTTCATACCATTTGCCGAGATACTGTAAATATATTGATGTTATTAGTATTTTTTTTGTTTGGAGTTTGCTAAGTGTGATTTTTTTATTATTTTATAATAATGAGTAGTTACTGAAATGATGTTAACATAATAGGGGATACTGAAACATTTCATAAAATACGTAGAAAAAATGTTAAGCGGGGTAGGCAAAGTGCAAAGACGTTCCCCCAATTCGCATTTTCTGTCCAATTTTTGAGACATTGCGTGTTGAGCGCACCAGAGCGAAGAAATAAAAAAAATTCAATCCTCCGAGTGGAAATCGAACCTACAAACGTTCATTGACATGGCAAAAATTGCCAATAATTAAAAAAATAGATTATAAAAGAATAAGGTTTTAAGGTTTATTTTAAGGTTAAGGTTAGATTAAGGTTTTGATCAACCCAAGTATTAGAAGTAAAATAGCAAGAGTTGTGGTACGAATTTAGTCGTTATTATTTAAAAACCAGAAAATTTCTACTTACATCCTGAACGCTAAAGTTGGCCTTAGCTCTAATGCTTTCATCACAAGGACCAATCAGTTCTATCTGAGCAGGTAACTCCGTGTATTCAGGGTAGTGGAAACAGCCAGTGGTATTTTGGTCGGTTATTTCATAGTAGCCTTGGAACAGGTCGCGTGTTCTATTAACCACGTCCACGATACGATTCTCAGCATTTGCCGATAGTCCCTGTTGAGATCTGCTTAGTTTCCAACTGTATACTGTATAGAAAAATATTTTTTCTTAAAATATATAAATATTAAGGCCATAATTTTATTAAGGAGAGATGGAATATAGTGAAAAGTTCTTTATGAGTTTAAAAAGCTTTAGAAACATTTAATTGGATTATTTGCATTTAATTTGTAAATATTACGTTAATGTAAATGTTTCTTACCTTGTTTAGATGAACTATTGAAGTTGACGCAACTATACAGCAAGGCGAAATCATTGTAGTCGACATCCAAAACGTAGAAAGTGGTTGCAAAGTTCACTGCAAAAGAAAACCACTTAAGTTCCGCTACTCAACACGTAACATCTTGAATTCCAGGAAGGTGATGTGCTCTCTGCATACACTTTTTGCTTTTTTTTCAAATAATAAGATAGTATTAAAAGATATCATATTTTCAAATAATTCACCAACCACCACCTGTAACTTGGTACCTCCTCAAAGCCTTTAATTAACGCTTATTTAGATTAATTCTGAATAAATTCTCGAAATTTCCACTTTAAATCAGTTTTTTGTTTACAATCCTAAGAATATTTACTAATACATATTATTAATTATCATACCTCCTTGTCCAGTTAGATTGACATTTAATATTCCTTGTCCCGTTGCAACGGGTGTGGCAGGACCGACCAAAGTAATCTGCCTTTCGTTAAATACAATGTTTTTGCTCATCATCAATTGTTGATTATTGACTTCGAATTGTGAGGAAACACATTCTCCTTCCTGCAGCTCAGAGGGGTAGCGAGAGATTTCGTACCACGGGCCGGAGAACTGAAAGACATTAATGAGAAATAAAATGATATTAAAGGGGAATTTGCCGTTGAACAGGTTTTTTTTATTAAAGAAGATTATTGAGAGACATTCGGGATCTTTTGTAACTCCAGGCACTCAATAAGTGCTGTGTAATTTCCGCCTATTTTAGAAACCTTGATTGAGGACAGCAGGACCAAACAAAAACATACATTTTATATATAAAAATTCTCCCAGATGTACAGCAGCTTCTAACAACCTTTCGAGTAACAAAGAAACGAACAATAAATAAAATAAATATAAAAACTAACCAAACTAGCGTTGAAGTTGTTGACAACGGATAAGCTACTAAAATCGCACTGTCCGTTTTGTATGACAGGACCGCCGTTATTATCAGGATAGTAGAAGCAGTTCTCATCGCTATGACCCCTTTGAACGTAATAGTCTTGGCGGAGGACTGGGATAGAGTTCATCACGTTATTGATAGTGGTTGCTGCGGCCGGGGCAAGGGATCTCTGCCTGCTGAGCTTCCAGCTTCCGACTGTTTGAGAGATAAAATATATGATATAAAACAATATGTAGATAAATAATATATTTGTGAAAGGATTTTAAACAATCGTATTTGCTAAATTCCTAAAGATCTCCATATTATTTAAAAGAAACTAATAATTTAACAAATAATTGATAATAAAATAAAATAAAAATAAAAATAAAAATAAAAATAAAAATAAAAAGCCTTTATTTGTTCCTTTTACCTACAAGTAGTTCATTTATGCGTTAATATAAAGTAAAGAATGTTAGTAATTATAGGTAGTAATTAAAAGTTAAAAGTGTTAGTAATTATGTTAAGTCTTATGTAGGAACCCCCGTGCGGGTGAAGGCCTCCTCCAGTTCTTGCCATTTTTTCCTGCTTTGTGCTAGTGAGAGCCACTTAGATCCAGCAACAGCGCGGATATCGTCCGACCAGCGCTTGACGGGGCGCCCGACGCGACGCTTGCAGCCCTCCGGACCGCGCCACTCCGTCACGACCCGCGTCCAACGTCCGTCTCTGCATCTCGCCAAATGTCCGGCCCACTTCCACTTCATTTGTCTCACATGATCTATAGCGTCTTTCACTTTCGTTCGTCTTCTTACTTCTTCGTTTCTTATTTTATCCTTTAGTCTTATTTTCAGTAAGCTCCTCTCCATAGCCCTTTGACACACTGAGATCTTTTTTGCGTTTGCTTCCGTCAGGGACCACGTCTGGCAGCCATAGACGAGAGTAGGAAGAATACAGGAGTCCATCAGTCTTCTTTTAAGTGTAATAGGCATTTTTGATTTAAATAAGTGTTTTAGGGACCAGTATCGCTTCCACGTCAAAGTGATTCTCCTATCTATTTCTTCTGTATCTATATCTCTAAATGTTATTAATTTGCCTAGGTATATGTATTCTTTTACGTATTCTATTTGCTGGTTATTTATTTTTATATTGGTCTTCGTAGAGTTCGTCAGAATTTTTGTCTTATCGAAATTTATTTCTAGTCCTGCTTTTTTACTACATCGATGTAGAGCTGTCATCATGACTTGGATTTCATTGGCGCTGTTCGATAGAAGTACAATGTCGTCAGCAAATCTTAAGTGACTTAGATATTTGTCTCCTAGTCTAATACCTTTGTTTTTCCAGTTAATGTCATGGAGTATTAGCTCTAACACGGCGATGAATATTTTAGGGGACATTGGGTCGCCCTGTCTCGTGCCTCTGCATATTTTAAAGAACGGGCCTTTTCTTTCCAGCTTCACTCTACTACTGCACTTGCTGTATATATGCATGATTATGTTTATGTAGGTGTAGTCAATCGCATGATATTTAAGAGCTTCCATAATCGCTTTGTGAGATATAGTGTCGAAAGCCTTTTTATAGTCAATAAATGCAAGGTATAAGGGTTTATTGAACTCTCTGTGTTTTTCGATAATTTGGCATACTACATGCATGTGGTCTATTGTTGAGAATGTTGATCTGAAACCGGCTTGTTCTATAGGTTGTTTTTCATCTATTTTTGGGCCTATTCTTCTTAGTAAGCATTGTGCAAAGAGTTTATATAAGTTCGTCATCAAACTAATGGGCCTATAATTTGATACTGAAGATGGGTCGCCCTTTTTATAGAGCAGTATTAGTTCAGATTCACACCATTGTTTTGGAACAGTCTTGTATTTCAGTATTTCATTGAACAAGTTGGCTAAGACTCCAATTATAACATTTCCGGCGCCTTTTATTGCCTCATTTGTAATGAAATCAGGTCCTGGGCTTTTTTGGTTATTTAGGTTTTTTATTGCTAAGCTTATTTCTTTATTTGAAAATTGCTCTACCGACTCTTCTGTATTATGTAACAAATGTGATGTTGTGTAACAGCTGTTAATTATTTGTTTCTCATCATAGAGTTCTTTGTAGAATTTTGTGGCAATAAGGATTAAGTCATGCCGATTTTTAGATGTTTTTTGTTGTGTTTTCAGTTTGGGTATCCAATTTTGACAGTTATGAAGTTTCTTATCGACTCTTTTTATGCCACCTGTTGACTCTATGCATTGTTTATATTTATTTAGCTTGTATGTGTCGTATTCGTCTTGTATGTTTCTTGATATTAATCTATATAACTCCTTTAATTCCCCTTTTTCAGATTCAGTTTTGTCATTTTTGTGTTGTAGAGCATGCCTTCTTGACATCAATATTTTTACATTATGGGATAATTTAAATTTCTGATTTTGTTTCAACGTTTTTGCTTCTCTTAGACTGATTTGAATTGCATTTTCTAGCAAATCATAAGATTGCTGTATTGTTCGTTTCTCAAAATCTAATTTATCTAGTTTTTCTTTTAGTAATTTCCGATAGTTTGTGTATTCTTTTTCCGACTCTATATTTGATGTTGAATTTGTAAATTTTTTCCTGCTCTCTTTCTTGTTGCTCAGTACCATTGTGCCTCTCACTAGTCGGTGATCTGAAGGGAATGTAAGCTTTCTTATGAACTCTATATTTGTAAAATAATGGGGTTTATTAGACAGGACGAAATCAATTTCATTTAATGTGTTGCCGTTAGGTGAACGCCACGTCCATCTCTGATTTTCTTTTTTCTTATACAATGTGTTTATAATTGATAATTCTTGATCGATCGCAAATTGTTTTAATCTTTCTCCACGTTCGTTACAAGTACCTGAGCCATGGGGTCCTATGATAGAGCTTATTTGTGCAGGTGAGATACCAATTTTTGCGTTGAAATCGCCGATTAATATTAGATTTTTAGTCGACTTTTCTTTTGCCTTCTCTATGTCGGTATAAAATTGATCTATTTCTATTTCTGGAGCTTTTTCCATCGGAGCATATACTTGTATAATGGAAAATATTGTATCAATTAACTTTATGGTGAGTAGGGCGACTCTTTCGGATATTCCGTAGAAATTAATTATGTTTTGTTTATGTATTTTTTTGACTAAAAAACCGACACCTCTGTATCCTTCAGTCTCACCAAAGTGATAAAAAATACACCAGTCATGTTCTTCTATTTTTGATCCGTTTCGTCTGACTTCGGATAATCCAATGACGTCCCATTTGAGATTTTTTAAGGCATTCTTTAGTTCGATCATTCTCGTTTCCCCTTTAAGAGATTTCACATTATAGGTAGAAATATATAAGTTTTGATTCGTTTTAGTAGAGTTATCTGTTTCTGAAATACGTTTGGTTTTACATGGAGAGTTCGGTGCTGGAGGGTTGTAGTCGTAGTTTTCCTCGGTGACAAGCCATATTGGAAAACGAGCCGGGGGGGCCGCTGATTTCTACTTATTTGATTGGGTTACATAGTCTGTCATGTTGAATTTGTTCTTTTTCGGTATATTTTTGCTATTCTCGCCTTTATCGTTCTTTGCAATTTCAGGTGAAGTGGACATATTGCGCTTTTGCCTATTGGTGTTTTTGTTTTGTTGTTTATTTTCAGACAAGTTGCCATAATAAGAAGATGCGGCCGGTATTGTCGCCTCTCTTTTCTTATCTAAGTATACTAATTTATCATACCTTATCACAACTTTCCTCCCCTTTTCTCTTTCAGATCTAGCTATTTCTTGTAGTTCTTTTCTTTTTATAAGTACGTTAATGGGAAAGTCTTCTTTAACATAGTGTGTAGTTTGGTATGTTTTTGATTCCCTCAAAATAATTAGTTTTTTGCTGAAAGTTGTCAAGGAAAGTACCACTGGTCTAGGGTTTTTGCGTTTTTTCCCGATTCTATATATTTGTTGTATCTCTGTGTCGTCGCATTTTACCTGAAATTCATCATTTATAATATTTACTATCTTCTTTTGAAGTTCAAAATTTTCACATTCTTCTATACCGAAAATTACTAAATTTCTTTTCCTTAGACATTTGTCCATTCTCTCTATAGTTTTTTCTTGTTTTTGTATTTTTTCTTCTAGCTCTTCCTGTTTTACAGTTAATTCCTGAAGCTTTACATGGACCGTAGATTCAATTTTTTCTAAAATTTCTTCTCGCAGTTCTTCCATAGCATTTTTTTGGGTTTTTTGTTCATTTCTTATTTCTAATAGAAGCGATTTCATTTCCTCCATCTTTGTTAATATTAATTTCGCAAATTCTTAAGTGAACTTATAATGCAATAGGTGGTGCCCTCTTTTTTTGCTTTCGTGAAGTGTTTTTTTAGGATTTGTAACAACGTCCTCTATGTGTGAGTAGCGGAAACCAGATCAATATTTCGATATATCTACTACAAAGTTCTCCTATTAACCGCTAGATGTCACTATTTTGAGTTTTTAATTAAAATTCTTTGGTGGTTGAATGACTTTGCGAATTTATAGGTTATATATTTATAGTTTTTTCACTTTTATCACTCGGTTTTAGTTCCCACTGTAAGTAATTCACTATTAGTCAGTTATTTTTTATGTATTGTTCGTTTATTATGTTTATTTTCTTTTATTTCAACACTTTTAATCGACAATATAATTTGATGATTTTCGTAGTTTTTACACTGATTTGATTGTCACCTTCACATTTCACTTATGAATTAGGGTTTTTAACACTTGTTTTAATTATAATATTGCTGTTTTAACTATTAATTATATATTTAATTTCACTTTTATCACCAGTCAATGTTAACGACAGGACAACAGCCTACCCTCTCAAAAGTTGATAAAGCAAATATAATTGACTGCAAGTATCTCTATTTACACACATAAAACACAAATATATTATATATTTCTAATAAAATACTTACTTCTATAATATTCTTCGTCGATATTACTGCAAGAGTACACAAGTGCGTAGTTCACGTAATCGGTGGACAGAACCCAATATGGTGAACTTGTTGTCACTGGAAATATTAGGCATAACGTTAATTTATATGAAATTATTGAAGCCGGTTGTGGTTTCCATCCACGCTCGAGGAAATGAAATATTTATTTTTCATTTATATTTTCATTACTTCGTTCTGGCAAAGAGCGGCGTTGAATTCCGCCACTCAACACGTATTGCGCCAAAGCGTGGAACGGAGTGCCTCAACACCAGTCCTTTGCCTACCTTGCTGTATATGGGATACAATATGAAAATGATTTAATTCTTTTTAACTTACATTCAGTACCAGCAACTGGGAAGGAGACATTCAGTTTAGCTTCACTAGCATTCCCTGCGAAGACAGCTACTCCATTTATAGTGTCCAACTGTTGTCCCACAACTTGGGTGTTGTAGACGTCCACCACTGATCCTAGGGTGTAGGTGGCTGTGGGGCACGTGCCGTCTTGGAACCGAACTGGATAACTCTCTATATCGTACCAGGTGTTCATGTACTGGATATGAAAATTAGAAGGAAGTGTAATCATTTGGAGGACTGAAGTAAGTAGATTTGAAGAAATAATAATTGTTTTGTGACTGTAAATGCGTAAATGTTGTTCGATTCCCACTCGAGGAAATTAAATATTTAATCTGGAATTTACTTTTGATATTGACGCGAAGCGCGGCGTTAAATTTCACCACTCAACACGCAATGCCTAATGCAATGCGATGTAATGCGAAAGAGGAGAATGTAAGGGTCTTAATAAAGAATGTCTTAACATTAGGTTCTCAGTTTCCATCTGTCTACCCCGCTATGTGCGGGATACAACGTGCAATTAAAAAAATATTGCTTTGGTGGTAAAGATGGCGGTTAAGCAAAAAAGTTCAACAAAAGAACTAAAATAATATAAGAATTACAAAGATAATAAAAAAATAATAGTTAAGTGCATATATAGTTATCGTGGATAATTGCGAGTTCAACTTAAAATTTTGATTGAATTAATAGTTCTTTATACACAGATTTTAGTTTTACTGGAAAATATATATAGACGGGAAGAGCCTTAACGAAATTATATATTTAAAAAAATATTAAATTTCTGTAAATTCACATTATTTGGGGATAATATACGAGATAATATGTTATACTCACAGCTGTTGCATTGAAATTCGTAACAACAGGGATGTTCTCATCACACTGTCCTCTAAACACAACAGGACTGCCATCAGCCTCAGGATAGTAGAAGCAGGCTCTCTCAGAATGTTCTATACTGGAGTAGTAGCGTTGGTCGAGAACATTTATGGAGTTGATGACGCGGTTGATTTCAGTTGTCTCGTTTGTTGACAGTTCTCTTGTCCGACTCAGTTTCCATGTGTATACTTGAATTAGACAAAATAATAATATTAAAATATTTTTATTGACAAAAAAGTATTGAAAAAAAGAGTTTATTCTCTCTCTATAATCTTTCTCAGTCAAATTGTTGCTTCTATGCTGTGAAAGAAAGCAAGGAAGTAATTTCATCTTCTACTTTTCGCTTACATAGAATCATATTTGGTGGAATGCGGAATATAACACCACCTTTTATCTAGGTCGGTGAAATGAACATATTGTTAATATAAAATATAAAAAAAATCTTGTCTTGTGGAAGTTACAAAAAAAAACCAAATCAGCTTCACGCTGTATCCACCGCGCCCAGCAGGGTAGGCAGAGCGAACCCAGTGTTAAGACACTCTGTTTGCCACTTTCCGCCGAATTATGGAAGCATTGCGTGTCAAATGGCGGAACTCAACGCCGCTTTGCCTCAAGTGAAATCATTAATGTTTCATATTATATTCATTGATATTCCTTCACAACCTCAATCATCACTAAATATCACTTACCTCGACGTTGTGTACTGCCAACATTACGGCAACTGTAGACCAAAGCGTATGAAGTATAGTCTGTGCTTAGCACCCAATAATCAGCAGGTCCGGGAGCTGGAAGGAATATAAAATAACAGTGTAAAAGATTTTTTTTCATGCGAATAGAATTAGAATTAAATACATATTTTTCGTAATAGGGATTCTTCTGTTGGAAAAGATAGATATAGTTTAATATGAAAATATAGAAGTACATTGTAAATTAGAGAATCTATCTATATAATATAATCAGGGCCGGTTTTAGCACTACCGGCGCCCTGTGCGAAATTTTTTCGGCGCCCCCTAACTACATTTCAATAATATACAAAACAGGGAATGAGTACCACGAAACCTACCCTACCAACGAAATAACCATGTATTTAAAAAAAAAATGACAAAAACTAATAAAATTTCACTTCTTCTAGCCTTTCTATCTGCGAACTCTTTTATTAGGCATTCAAAGTCTATGTTTTCTGCAATTTTATTTTCAAAGTTGATAAATATTTCAATGACGACGACTTTGTTTTTTTTTTTAGATGTCAAAGACGACGATGACTTTGTTTTTTTTTTTTTTAGATATTAAAGACGACGGTGACTTTGTTTGTTTTTTTTTAAATCTTAGACCATTTTAAGACATCTTTGTGCAAAGCGCCCTAAACGGGCGTCTACGGCGCCTTTTTTATCCGGCGCCCCTGGGCGGTCGCCCAGGCTCGCCCTACCCTAACGCCGCTAGTGAATATAATTTAGAAAAAAGTCTTACAATTGGGGAAGTTGACTAGTAACTTGGCACTTCCATCAGTAGTTGCAAGGGTTGCGTTCCCATTGATAACATCGAGGGTTTGGTTGATCACTTGCGTGTTGACGACGTCCACGACGCCCCCGGAGAGAGTGTATGTTGCGTCGGAACAACTTGCATTGGCGTTTTGGAAATCTGATGCGTAGCTCTCGATCATACGCCATCGCCCAGAATACTGTTGTATTAGACAAATATTCTTATTAGGTAAGTATATTCTAATATGTAGATATATTATTTAATATATCTAATTTATATATTCTATTAAAAGGTTTTTTAACATCCTATTTGAAGTTATTTAGTAACAGTAATAACAATATATGTTACAAAAGAAAGATTTTAGCTGCATTTTTTAAATATGCTTTAGATATATGAAAATCTGCACTATTTCAGCTATTATAAGCATTTGAAATTTGGTTTTTGATGGTGATGGAATTAAATGACTTTTTAAAAATACATAATAAGAAACTTCTAGAAGACGTGCAAAGCGAAATTGACAGGAGATGAAGTAAAAGTAGTATTCGTACTCGTATCATTTGAAAATATTATATATATAAAAAATAAGCATAATAAAGCTTTACTTACCGCAACAGCGTTAAAGTTCTGTACAACTGGTATATTAGCATCACACTGTCCTGGGAATAGCACTGGCTGTCCTGGACTCACATCCGGCAAGTAGAAGCATGCAGCATCGGATTGGTTAATGTTTTCATAATATCTATTGTCGAGTACGTTAATTTCATTTATCTTGTTGTTGATTACGTTATTACCAGCTGGAGATAGTTGCTTCGATCTGCTTAGCTTCCAGCTATATACTAGAAGTTTATAAAGGTGTGCTATAATTTATGCATACAATAAATTAAAAAGACCAAGTCCTCTAAATAGCATTCTATTCAAGGAAGAGAAAATCCACCTTCAGCTTGGTTTCGCTCGCCAAATTCACTCATTCATTCACAATTTTTATAAATTACTTACACAACCCCCAATTTTTTTTATAAGGAAAACATAGAAAATGTTTGGGAAATGATAAAAATCATTTTGAAAGGGTGGTAAATAAGAGATCCTTCAATTCATCAATTCATTACAAGTCCTCTGTCGTCCATTAGCCGTTATTTGTCACCAGTCTACCGTCATCTGTCACCCATGTCCTCCATCATCTTATAGGCTTAAATAGGTTGACAGCATTTTCTAATGCCCATATTACGGTTTAATGAAATATAATTATGATTTTATTGATTTCATTTTATTTTACCTGCTCTAGAGCTTTGATCGCGGTTAACGCAACTGTAGGCGAGTGCGTAGTCGGTGTAGTCCGTGCTCAAAATCCAGAATGGAATAACGATATCTGCAAATTAATAAAATTATTTTTGTAATTCTAAAAACTATAATGTTTATGGCCTGAAAATGTCAATTATTTATTGTCTATTTTAATGTATAGTAAAAATCACAGCACAAATCTAACTATAGCAAATATTTAATATAAGTTCTTCAAGGTTACCTATTAATTTTTCTTCATTAGGCGTTTTTCAAAAAAAAGGAATTAAATTGTTATAAACTACATAGTTTTGTTGCTATACTGCTAGCAGAAATACGTTAACTATTTAATTTCTTATAATTTTTTGAGTCTTACTTGAAGAACTTAAAGTGATGCTCAATTTTCCACTAGAGTCTTGAGCTGTTGCGAATGTGACTCTGCTGCTGGATGTATTCTGAAGTTGGTTGAGAACGTTTGAAGAGACTAGATCCAAGATAGTGGTTGTATTAAGAGAGTAATTGTGGTTAATACATTGGCCAGTTTGCTGATCTTTTGGATATGCTGCAATTTCATGCCAAATGCCTTGGAACTGTAAATGTGGTAAATAGAAATTGTGTTATTTTTAATTAGATTTAATGTTTAAAATTATTTCATTATATTAATATTTAATTAATTTAACTTTCCCAACTGTTGTTCTGTTTTCTTTGCGTATAAAAAACGGTGTTTAACGTTGTAATTTGAAAAATCAAAGCGTATATCGTAAAGAAGCCATTTGGTTTTATATTATGTAAAAATGAAAATGTTACACATATTTATGTCCAAACTTACAGCTGTCATGTTGAAGTTAGATACCGCCTGTATACTTTGGTCACATTGTCCAGGGAACACAACTGGCACACCAGGCTGAGGTTCAGGAAGGTAGAAACATCCTGCATCGCTTTGGTCTGTATTAACATAGTATCTGTCTTCCAAAACTTGTACATTATTTATTATGTTATTGATAGGCGCCAGCGCAGTTGAAGCTAATTGTTTTGATCTGCTGAGCTTCCAAGAAGTAACTGTGGAAGAATTTGTTAGTTCATATAATGTGATTAATCATTATTGCTGTTATTATTTATTCTTATTAACTAATAATCGTTTGCCATAAAGGTCGTAGAGTAGAGGGCTCGCGTCTGCCTGTAAATTCGATGGTTGTGGTTTCAATCCTCATTCAGATAAATAAATTATTTTCATTTCTTCGCTCTGGCCAAAAAAGGGCCGCGTTGAGTTCTACCACTCTACATCTTGCAACAATTGTTATATGTAGGAAGTTGATGAATAACCAATAACAACACGGACAAGGGCACAAGGGTGTGACTGTAACGCGACCGTTATGGGCTCGATTCCCACTCGAGGAAGTGAAATATTTATTTACATTTATATTTCCATTTCTTCGCTCTGGTGTCCAGGCAAAGCGCGGCGTTGAGTTCTGCCACACAACACGCAATGCCTCCAGAATTCGGCAGAAAGTGGGGAACGGAGTGTCTCAACACTAGGTTCCCTCTGCCTACCCCGCTGTGTGGGAGATATAGCATGAAGCTGGTTTATTTTATTTTTATCTCTCAGAATTTCTTCCATCAAGCAAGTTGAGCAAGACTGTCTAGGCTTCTCGTCAATAATTTTCTCTTTATAACACGGCAAGCAAAAATAATTCAAAAAAGTAGAAACCGTTGGCGATATTCGGATAATTGTTCAAATATTTACCTTGTCGACGTTCTTGATCGATGTTAATGCAACTGTATACGAGGGCGTACGATGAATAATCGGTTGCCAACACCCAGTAAGGACTTTCAGTTGTGACTGCAAAAAATATTTTAAGTTACAAAGTTATTTATTAATAAAAGCATTTAGTAAATAACTTTATATCAAAACAATATGTCTTATTAGCTATTGCTAAGAGCTTTCCATTAAAAATAATATAGACAGTAAGCTTACGACTGGTGCCAGCGATGGGGAAACTGACAATCAGTTTGGCGCTGTTATCAGTAGTTGCCAAGCGAGCGACTCCGTTGATAGTACTCAAGCTTTGATTAACCACTTCAGTGTTAAAGACGTCAACTACGTTGCCGTTGAGGGAGTAGTAGGCGTTACCGCATGTCCCTTGTTGGAAGCGAGTGGGGTATGAGGAGGTGTCATACCATTGACCCAAGTACTGCAAATAGAGGTAAATATTATTAATATAAAAATGTATTTTCCAAGAGTAAATTAAACAATGTTAGTGTGTGTAATGTGTATACTTACAGCTGACACATTAAAGTTGGAGACAACAGCTATATTTTGGTCACATTGTCCTCGGAATACAACAGGAGTGGCGGGATCAGGTGTGGGGAAGTAGAAGCAAGCTTGATCAGTTTGCGCTACGCTTGAATAGTAACGATCGTTGAGGACATCAATGCTGTTTACTATTTGGTTGATATTCTGTGTTGCGTTTGGAGTTAGTGCTGATGCCCTACTTAATTTCCAACTGGTTACTAAAAGAAAATACGGTAATGTTAAATATTTATACCTTTAGGGTTAATGATTGATGAAACGTCACAATTTAGGATTGTCCATTTGGATTAACTTAAAAAGTATAGTAATAGTAAATTAGTTTTAAATACGACCGCACTTTTTGTCCCAGTAAAACACATATCACTAAAACCAGAAATTAATAAAATGTATACTATCTTTTTAACACATTGGTTAAGAAATATTATAATTCAATTAGTTACCTTGACGTTGTGTACTGCCAATGTTACGACAGCTATAGACCAAAGCGTACGAAGTATAATCTGTGCTTAGCACCCAATAGATAGCGGGTTCGGGGGCTGAAAATAAAATACTTATACAGTCTTTAAGACAAGTTGCTACAGAGGTGACTAATTGGGTATAGTAATCGTTAATTAAAGAAAATTAATCAACTTTAAAGATAGATTTTATAAGTATACTTTAAATACTAAAAGATATTGTAAATTAAAATAAAAAATAAAAAAGTATTTTTTTTCCCTTTTCCCCTAGTGACAATTGAACTCATAACCTGTCATGTTTGTGCCACGACCGCCTTAACCGTTAACGCTGAGGAACTGAAGTATATTAAAGGAAACTGATGTCTTTCCATGTTTCTCTCTGCCTACTTTGCAATGTGCGGGATATAGATAAAAAAAACTAAAGAAACATGAGCTATACTTAAAATGGTCGAAACAAGTAAAAGTATTGTTATGGAATTTTGGTTTAGAAATAGTTATAATAAACTACTCTTAATATTTAATTCGGATCCGATTCATAAAATAAGTCAAACGCTTAAAACTTACAATTGAGGAAGTTAACAAGTAACTTAGCACTCCCGTCAGTACTTGCTAGGGTGGCGTTTCCATTGATAATATCGAGGGTCTGATTGATGACTTGCGTGTTGACAACATCTACTACTCCTCCTGAGAGAGTGTATGTTGCGTCGGAACAAGTGGCGTTTACGTCTTGGAAATTTGATGGATAGGTCTCGATCATACGCCATCGACCAGTATACTGTTGTATTAAATAATTAACTTGTGTTAGTAAGAGAATTTAATCAAGATCTTATTTATGTGACGGGTATATTAAAATTGGTAGCTTATGTTAAAGGAATAAAAAGTCGTAAAATATATCATTGGGACTGTTTTAATAATAAACAACCATAAATATTAATTTTACATCGCACAATTACAAAATTAAAGCCAAAGCTATACCCAACCCATCATTGACAAAGGCCCCAAACTCTAACGTCTCCAAAATTGGAGAGACTCGGGAATAGTCATTTGGAGATAGAGAAAATGAAGCATAACTTACCGCAACAGCATTAAAGTTCTGTACAACCGGTATATTAGGATCACACTGTCCTGGGAATATTACGGGCTGTCCTGGACTCACATCAGGCAAATAGAAGCATGCAGCATCAGACTGGTCAATGTTTTCATAATATCTATTGTCGAGTACGTTAATTTCTGAAATCTTGTTGTTGATTAGGACGTTATCAGCTGATGATAGTACCTTGGATCTGCTGAGTTTCCAGCTGTATACTGAAATAAAAAAGTTAGGCTGCAGTTTATGCATAGGTAAATCATAGACAAAAAAATATCCTTTACATACCACTGTAAATTTAAAATTTATTCACACGCCTAAACGTATCATCCCAAATAATGTAAATATAATGAAATTCTTTTATATATTTACCTGCTCTAGAATTCTGATTGAGGTTAACACAACTGTAGGCGAGAGCGTAGGAATTATAGTTCGTGCTTAAGACCCAGAACGGAATAACGATATCTGCAAAATAACAAATTTATATTGGTTTCAATAAAGTTGTAATTTACAGGAACTGAAAATATCAAATAATTTGTAATCGATTTAATGTATATTAAAAATTCATCCTTAAGCTTCTTACTTTAAAAACATTGCGTGTTGTGTAAGAAGGAATTAAATTAATATAAGCATATTTGTTTTATCAGTGTGAATCGTATCAGATGCTGTAACTTTTTAAAACTTACTGGCTCCTGCAGAGTTTAAAGTGATGCTTAATTTTCCACTAGAGTCCTGAGCTGAGGCGAATGTGACTCTACTGCTGGAGATATTCTGAAGTTGGTTGAGAACGTTTGAAGAGACTAGATCTAGGATATTGGTAGTATTGAGGGAGTAGTTGTGGTTAATACATTGACCGCTTTGCTGATCTTTTGGATATGCCGCAATTTCATACCATACCTCTTGGAACTGTAAATGTAGGAATTTATGTGTTAGTTTTGATCTGACTCATATGCTTACAATTGCTAATATAGTAGTTTAAACTTACCATAGTCATGTTAAAGTTAGGTACCGCCTGTATACTTTGGTCACATTGTCCGGGAAATACAACTGGCACTCCTGGCTGAGGTTCGGGAAGGTAGAAACATCCTGCATCGCTTTGGTCTGTATTAACATAGTATCTGTCTTCCAAAACTTGTACAGTATTTACGACGTTATTGATAGGCGCCACCGCATTAGAAGGCAATTGTTTCGTTCTGCTGAGCTTCCACGATGTAACTTGTAAATTAAATTGCTAATTTTACTCAAATATATTAATGATAATGATTTTAAACAATGCGTGTGGGTGGCTTGAATCTATTAACACGTGACTCTACCCATTTTTCTAACCAGATCCAATAAGAGAACCAAAATGATTTAAAAAATGGAAATCTACATTCACCCTGTTATAAAGTGTGAAAATGTGATGTAAAATTATATTATTAAATGTTCATTTTTATAACAAATATCCATTATAATTTTTTACCTTGTCTGTATTCTTGATCTATATTAATACAACTATAAACGAGGGCGTATGATGAGTAGTCCGTCGCTAAGACCCAGTAAGGAGTTTCGGTTGTAACTGAAAATATAATTTTAAACTTATCAATTATTCTATTCTATGAAAATATTTTGGTCTAAATTGTTAATAAATAATAATATGTTGGATACCAATATTTATAAGAAATGTATTAGAATTCTAAATATTCAGGAACTTACGGTTGGTGCCAGCGATGGGGAAACTGACAATCAGTTTGGCGCTGTTATCAGT
This sequence comes from Heliconius numata, assembly GCA_016802625.1. Lineage (NCBI taxonomy): Eukaryota > Metazoa > Arthropoda > Insecta > Lepidoptera > Nymphalidae > Heliconius > Heliconius numata. The sequence continues at coordinate 943,968 of JAEBDU010013188.1, forward strand.
AGTTGCCAAGCGAGCGACTCCGTTGATAGTACTCAAGCTTTGATTAACCACTTCAGTGTTAAAGACGTCAACTACGTTGCCGTTGAGGGAGTAGTAGGCATTACCGCACGTGCCTTGTTGGAAGCGAGTGGGATATGAAGAGATATCATACCATTGACCCAAGTACTGCAAATAGAGATAAATATTATTCATATAAAAATATCGAGGCCAGTCGTGGCGCAGGGGCAAAGTGTGCTGCAAAGTTGGTGTGGGTTTGATCCTCACTCGAGGAAGTAAAATATTTATCTAAATTTATATTTTCATTTCTTCGTTCTGGTGTCGAGGCATAGCACGGCGTTGAGTTACGCCACTCAATGCCTCCAGAATTCGGTGGAAAGTGGGGAACGGAGTGTCTCAACAGCCTACCCTGCTGTGTGCGGGATACAGCGGGAAGCTGATTTTTTCTTTAAATATCTTTTCCAAGAGGAAGATATATAATGTTAGTGACTTACAGCTGAAACATTAAAGTTGGAGACGACAGCAATATTTTGATCGCATTGTCCTCGGAATACAACAGGAACGGATGGATTGGGTGTAGGGAAGTAGAAGCAAGCTTGATCCGTTTGCGCTACGCTTGAATAATAACGATCGTTGAGGACATCAATGCTGTTTACTATTTGGTTGATATTCTGTGTTGCGTTTGGAGTCAGTGCTGATGTTCTACTCAATTTCCAACTGGTTACTAAAATAAGAAAAAATCGTTGAAGGAAGATGATGATGATGTAAAATAATGAAACATATATCACAATTAAGATTAGTACTTTTAAATTATATTAGAAAGTAAAATTTGACAATATGATCAAAATTATATACCTAAACGTTGATTGTTGGCCAGATTTCTGCAACTGTAGACTAAAGCATAGGAATCGTAGTCTGTATCTAACACCCAATACGGGGCTGGTTCACTTGCTAAAAATAAAAGCAACGTTATTAAATTATAGAATTTACACTTTAATTCGTTTGACTTAACGATATTTATTTTCTTTTTTAAAATAGTAAGGGATATTTACTTCCTGGGAAGGTGACTAATAGCTTAGCGCTACTGTCGTTTGAAGCTATCACAGCTAATCCATTGATGGTGCTTAGCGTCTGGTTGATGACTTCAGTGTTGAAGACGTCTACTGTCCCGTTGGCGTTGAGAGAGTAAGTTGCCTGATTACATGATCCACGTTGACTTGCTTGTGGATAACTTTGAATCAAACGCCATCTTCCTAAATACTATAATATTAAAGAAATTTGTTATTGAATAGGATATTGCATAATTTATTTCTAAAAAATATGTAACTTTATCATTTATTTTTTAAATGTTCCACGCTAAAGAAACAATAATGTTTTAGGTAACTCTAAAAGATTTAACGAGATTCTAACCTAGGCTTTTTATATACCATCGAAGGTACCCAAGAGACAGACAGCTTCGACAGACAGACAGCTTCAAGTTCCACTATGTTAAAATTTTATACTATTTCTAAAACAATTTTGTTACTTACCCTTGAAGCGTTAAAATTTTGCACGACGTTGATATTTTCATTGCATTGACCTACAAATACTACAGGTTGGTTCGGTATAGCATCTGGTAAGAAAAAGCATGCATCATCCGATTGATCAATATTTTCATAGTACCTGTTGTTTAAAACGGTAACGTTTTCTATTGCGTTGTTAATAGCTAAATTATCATATATATTTAATTGTTTATTTCTGCTTAATTTCCAACTGTACACTGAAAATAAATTATATATTAATTATAAGAAATATAGACTATAGAAATAAATTAAGTCTTATCTTAGTTTATCAATTATTCATACCTCCTCTGAAACTTTCATTTAAATTGACGCAGCTATATGCTAGAGCGTAAGAGCTATAGTCCGTGCTAAGAATCCAAAAAGGTATAGTGATATCTGCAATATAGAAAATATAAAAAATATGTTTATTATTATATTAAAATTAGCTATTACTATAGGATTACAAGAGTATTAGAAATTTAATTTCTAGACAAATTATGTATTATGAAAAAAATGTCATAAAAAGTAAATTTTATTCCTTAAAAAAAACTAACTTGTTCCACCCGAAGTAAAAGAAATATTCAGCTTTGCACTTAAATCTTGAGGTGATGCAAAGATTACGTTACTGCTACTTTGACTCAAAATTTGATTAATGATATTCGAGGACACCAAAGCCATGTTATTTGTAGAAGTCGAGAAATACTGGTGGTTGATACATTGGCCATTTTGTTGATCCTTGGGGTAAGCTTGTATTTCGTGCCATGTTCCTGTGAACTGTTATAAAAAGAAAATTATAGATTTATTTAGAAGAATAATCATGAGAAACATCATGAGTTTCTTTCAATTTGAATGCTTGAAATTTCTCAAAGAACTTCTATTGCATTGCTTATTTAAGCATACTCACAGCAGACATATTAAAATTGGGAACCGCCTGTATACTACTATCACATTGTCCCGGGAACACGACTGGCATTCCGGGTTGAGGATCCGGGAAGTAAAAACATCCTTCAGCGGTCTGATTTTGCTGGTTATAATATCTATCATCAAGCACAGGAATGGTGTTGACGACGGTATTGATGGCTGTTGTTGCGTTTACTGATAAGACCTTTGTTCTACTGAGCTTCCATGATGACACTGAAGAAATAATTAAATTAGTATATACGAGTACGTCAATAAATATTTCTTCTAATAAAATATAGTAATAAAAATCTCTCTTTCGAATCTTGTCATATGTGAATTAGGGTAAGATTATTTGATGTTTTAACGAAACCAACAAAAAAATCATAAATAAAGTTTTTTTTTCTTTTCAGTATTCTCCAATACTCTTTATATAATTTTGAGATAGTTTCTATATTATTTAAAAAACGAAATAAAAAAATTCTTACCTTGTCTTCTCTCAGCATCAATATTGACACAACTGTAGACGAGTGCATAAGATTCGTAGTCCGTTGATAGCACCCAGTACGGTGTTGATGTGGTCACTATAGAAATTACAAATGTTTGCATAAATTGGTTTTATTTTCAAAAAATAAGCTTGATCGTTAGAAAGTGTTATTTAGAAATATGTATTTTAAAATCGTCGTGGCCCAGTTTTACTGTAAACGCGACGGTTGTGAATTCGATTCCAATTCAAAGAAATATAATATTTAATATTTTTATATTCTCGCCATGGTAACGAGCACAGCGTTGAGTTTCGCATCTCTCTTAGTAAGTTGAAGTTTGGCATTATGATGTATAGTGGAACACTGTCGAGGATTTTTCGCATTTCCTACAGGACAGAGAAAAGATGCGATTTTGCAATTTATTTCGCAAACAAAGCTGTGGGCGACTATTGGTTTCAGTATGTTTTGCATAAAATTACAAAATTATTTAAACTTAGACTATTACGTACATTAAAATTTAATAGAAAAACTTACAATTAGTTCCAGCCACGGGAAAGCTTACAATGAGTTTAGCACTGTTATCAGTAGATGCCACACTAGCGACTCCATTGATAGTGCTCAAACTCTGGTTGATTACTTCAGTATTGAAGACATCGACGACACCCCCATTGAGGGAGTAATACGCGTTGCCACAAGTGCCTAGTTGGAAGCGTGTAGGATATGAAGAGATGTCATACCATTGACCCAAATACTGCAAGATATAAAACAATGTTAGTAAACATTAAAGTGAGGAACGGAGTGTCTTAACACTAGGTCCCCTCTGCACTATCCAGCTGTGTGCAGGATACAGCGTGAACCTGATTTCATTTGTTAGTAAGTATTTTAAAAATACCTAAAATCGACAATAGTAAATATTAAAAAAAATTCCGCACATGGCAGGGTCGGCAAAGGCAATGGGAATATAGTGTTAAGACACTCCGTCCCCATTAATACATTTCCGTTCTGGAGGCAATGTGTCTTGCGTGGCGGAATTGAACGCCGCGCTTGGTCTCTTTACCAGAAATTATTAAATATTAAATTTCCTCAACCAATAATAGAAATAATAAGACTACTTACTCTAGTTACATTGAAATTTTGAACAACATTTATGTTAGGGTCACACTGCCCTCTGAATATAATTGGAGTATCAGACGCTGGTGGTGGATAATAGAAGCATCCGTTTTCTGACTGATTTAAGGGCTGATAGTATCTGTTGTTTAGGACTTGAACAGTTCTTATAATTTGATTCATACTGTTGTTCGCATCAATTGATAAACTGCTTGATCTACTTAATTTCCAGCTGACAACTAAAAACATTAATTAATTCGTTTTAGTTTCACTGTAGTATCAATGGAAAATATAAATATAAATAATTCACAAAATATAGTTCCTTCGTACTAATTAGTAAAAAATAATTTACTAAAATAGTTATTTTTAAAATATGAGTAAATAACATATCTTACTTCTTTTCTGAGTACTGCTTATATTAACACAGTTGTAGACCAGCGAGTAAGAAACATAATCTGTGTCCAGGATCCAATATTCTATTGGATTACCAGCTGTAATAGAAAAGAAATTTAAGAACATTTTCCAAATGATTTTTCACATTTTACCGATATACATTTTGAATATGTTCATATTTTTTACGTTCGATATAAAACAAAAAAAAAATATTAGAAATATTAAGAATGCAGAAAATCTCAAAAATATTATCGGATAAAAAATAAAATCAAATCAAATAAACTAAATATCAAAAATACATACAAACTAAAATTACGACAGCATTGAACAAATATTTCTAATTAATTAATAAAAATAAGACACAACTACTACTACTAGACCACGAAATAAAAGACTTAAAAATACTCGAAAATCACCTGCAGGAACAGAAACTAGCAATCTCCCACTGCCATCACTAGACGCCAACGAAGCAGTTCCAGCAGTGGTGATGAGATCTTGGTTGTTCACGTGTGAATTGTACACCAATATTGAGCCATTACTTTGAGAGTATGAGACATCGTTGCAAGTACCACTCAGTTGACTGTCCGCGTAACTTTCAATTATACGCCATCGGCCAGAATACTGGAAGAAATAGAATATGGTATAATATTAATTTGATAAAACAACAAATATCTTTTAGAATTTAACTTAAACAATAATAATCAGATTGATCTATATTTGTATACAGTTATTCAGTGACTATAGATAACGCATAAAGGGAGATTGAGAAACTAACAGGCATCGAACGTTGAAATTAAGCATGTAGAGACCTTGGGGACCTTCCCGAGATCTTACGTCATGTAGTCCACGCAAACAGAGTCATAGGCTACAACTAGTCGCATATATTTTGAACTTGGTTTGGTTGTGCATCGTAAATTCTTATATATTTTTTAAATTATAAAAAATATTATTAATACTCACATTGGTAATGTTAAAGTTTTGAATAACAGGTATATTAGGGTCACATTGGCCATCTAAGATAATCGGGTTCCCTGGTTCGATCACAGGTAGAGTGAAACAGGCGGCGTCAGACTGACCTACAGTTTCATAATATCTTTCGTCCAGGACAGTAATTCCTTGGACAGTATTGTTTATAGCGGTCAGTGATGCAGGTGAAAGCTGGGGAGTTCTGCTTAACTTCCAGCTGTATACTGTTGATAGAGAGTAGAAATTATGGTTTTATTAGCTTCATTCGAGTACTATGTAAGGGAGTTCTGTTTAACTATAAATTTATACTATAATTTTTAACTTCTCGATTCATAAATGTATGTGGATGGATTTATTCTGTCTTTCATAGGAACCATATACTCGAATATCTGATATTAATTTCAGTTTAAAATTTCCACGTGATCGCGAGATAAAAGTTCTTGACAGACAGTGTTCCTATAAAGGTTCCGTTTTTACCTTTTGAAGTACGGAATCCTAAAAATGTTGGAATCAAAAACTGACGCTTGAGGCTACGCTTGAGATCTAAAGAAACGCTGATTTTCAGTCTCAGTTATTCTTTCACTTATTTTACTATTTTTAGATAATCGTTTAAGATTTTATCCAATTATCTCAAAAAACCTTCTAAAATACTTTGACTTACCCATTCTGAAATCAGCATTCTCATTAACACAACTATACGCCAGCGCATAATTTCCATAGTCAGTGTTCAATATCCAATAAGGTATTTGTATAACTAGAAAAAAAATAACTTGTTATAAAAGCAAAATTTACTCTTTTACTAGTCTTGACAATATTTTAATCAAGTTTTTAATAAATTATTAATTAATAATTGAAATTCTTATATTTGAATACTAATAATTATTTAGAATATATAATTATAATTGAGACGATAAGTAAAGAAAGAAAGATATAATAAAGAACTAAATTTGAACTTACTGCCACCATTAGCTGTAATGGATATTGTCATTTTTGCTGTTCCATCAGTTGTAGCTAGCGATACAATGCTATTTGATATGACAGCGAACTGGTCATCAACACCGTTCGTGGTCAAATTGAATGTGTTGACGGTGAGGGAGAAGACGTGAGACACGCATTGGCCTGGCTGTTGTTCTTTGGGGTAAGCCTGGACTTCGTACCATCTGCCTTGGAACTGAAATTTGAAATCTTACTTTAAAAATAATAGTTTTAAATAATTATAATATTAATTGCTAGGATCGTCGTCTTAAGCTCTGTTTTCATTGTAAGCGAAGCGGGCCCAGCGAAGTCTGTCCTCTTTAGCCAGGTGAGCAGAAAGAGTGGAAATGATCTCACTCATTTCTCCTTCGCTATGGAAACTGGGTTTTATGCCACATATAACAGGGTGCCAGTAGGGAAAGAATGTTCCGCCCGAATTCTAGACTGCATTCGGAATGCGTGATTAGTGGTGGAAGTGCCTAAGGGACAACCGGTGAGTTCATGCAGAGTGCAAAGTTGCACTCATTGTCATTTTGTAGTTTTTAAAAGTAAATCACTTTTAAATGAGGTGTTGATATGAAAATTTATTTTAAAACGCTATTTTATATTCACTTTTGAACTTGACAAATAAGAAAGGTCATTGAAAAATGTTCTATTATTAAAACATTTTTATCCTACACCCGAACACTAATGCTAATTTTATGCACGTTTTATTTTATATAAAAATGCTGATATTTTTGGAAAACGAATAAAAATGGTATGTCCAAGCCATATGGATCGTATGGCTTGTAGTGATCTTAAGCCATACGAATTTGAAGGAAAGAGTGTTAAGACACTTAAGGTTATGTAAAAAGGTTTCTCCTATGTAAAGGATATTCTTGTTACTCACTTGTGTCAAATTAAAGTTACTAGTCACAGGCACATCTTCACACTGTCCCGGGAATCGAACCGGAACTCCTGCTTGTGGTTCAGGATAATAGAAACAGCCTTCGCGGCTTTGGTCATTCACTTCATAGTAGCGTTGGTCCAATACTGGTACAGTTTCAATTATTCTGTTGATGGACGCTATACTGGTATTTTGTAAAGATTTGCTCCTGCTAAGTTTCCAGCTTTTTACTGTAATTAGAAAAACAAATTTTAGTAATTTATATTTTTTAAATGTCTACTTTAAACTTATTTTACTTTATCATGATATAATTTCATTTTTAATCCAAGAGATCAACTGTTTCATCAGCTGTACGTCTTCGCCTTTTTTTAGCTTCACGCTGTATCACGCACATATCGGGGATAGCAAAGGGAACATGGGAACCTAGAGTTAGGACCGTCCCCATTAAGATCCTTCCCGCCGTATTTTGGAGACTTCGCGTGTAGTGACGGAACTCAACACTGTTTTATCTCATTACCAGAGCGAGAAAATGAAAATATTAAATATCTCATTTCCCCGAATGGGAATAGAATTCACAACCGTCACGTTGACAATCACAGCCTCGTGTCACCGGGCCACGGCGGCCTCTCAGAATTCATAGGACCCGGGTCTAAAACTATAATTTTTATTTCACCAGTATTATGTCAAACATTCATTATAACATTTTGTTATCTTTTATCAATCCAAGTGTTATAAATAAAATAACTCGACCATATCGCGATTGACGTTATCTTTAAAAGCGGCATTTTAGATTTTAAAATTTATCTTGATGAAACATATTGTTAATACAAAATTATATTAAAATTCAAAGGTTGAAGTTTTTAAAGGAATCATCATCATCACTCACTCATCACGAAATCTCAGAAACTACAAGTGCTAGGAATCTCAAATTTTGCATAGGAGTTACTTATAGGACGTAGGTGCTCGCTAAGACGGGAATTTGCAATATTTGACTTCTAAGGGGTTGTTTTTGGGGTTGAAAGTTTGTATGAAACTTCGTTACTACAAATGCTAGGATTCTGCATGGACGTCACTTATAGGACGTAGGTACTCATGCTGACAGAGATTAATAATAACGTAGTTCACGTAGGCGAAGCCGCGGGCGGGCTGCTAGTATTTTATATGTCTTGTCGAGACTTGTCTACATGTAAAAGTGAAAACTTGTAAGATCCAAGTATATGGTGTGAATTTCAACCCGATATCTCCAAGCGTTTATGAGATAAAGGGTCTTGACAGACAGACATACAGACGAAGTGATAAAAAAACTACGGAACCCTAAAAATGAAGCCTATCACCTTTTATTTCGAATATTATTTAATGATTTTGACTTCCCACTCCCTATACTTACTTGATCTTTCATCTTCCGTTACATTGCTGCAACTGTACACCAGAGCGTAGTTGACGTAGTCGGTGTCCAGGACCCAGTAGTTGGTAGATGTTGTCACTGTGAAAGGTTAATTTAAAATTAAATTGTTAATTTAATATGTTAATTAAATGGTTAATTTAAATTTAAATTTATATCACGTTAATTTCTACTCAATATTTGGACAGAATTGAACTTAGGCTCTTTAAATTTTAGAGAGATATGTACATAATGTTTTTCATATATCTGTCCAGTAGACTCGGAAATGGCGGAAAGTGAGCAACAGAAGCATTAATGGGGAAAGGAACTCCTTTCCCCTTTCCTTTCCCCTTAACACTCGGTTTCCTAGTTTTCTCTGCCTACCCTACTACGTGATACGTCTTTAAGACATTGCTATAAACATTTTTTTGGTACATTCCATCCGAGATTCGAACTTGGAACTGGAGTGAATATCATTTTTATAATATTTTAGTAATCTCGATAGTGTGATTGTTATTGGAAAAGAAAGTAAAAAATATTATATTATCATTATTCTGTTGACAAAACATTTTTTTGTAAAAAAATCGTACGACGTTGTTATTGTTTTGACTATGTTTTATCTTTAAATATTGTTTTATTTTTATTATGGAAACAGAGTAAAAAAACTAATGTTAAATTATTTTATATGAGCAATAGGACAATGAACTATATAAGTAAAAATAATATATAAATGTAAATAATAGATGCTGCCCACATTTTAGTTCACGTTGAAATTATGATGAAACACGCATAATTCTGCTTTTTCCTCTCCAATTCCACTTTTAGTCCTCCCCTAAATTCCTTAACCTAATGCATGAAGTTAACATACCAAATATCAACTTTCTATCTATTTATTGTATCAATCACTTAAAAAAGCAATAATTTTATCTCTAAATATCTATACAAATGTACATATATATACATAAATTTTAAAAGCCAGTCGTTCCATAGGAACATAAGCGTGCGTCTGTAACAGGTCGTGGGTTCGAATACCACTCGATTGTAAAAAGAAATATTTTCATTTCGTTGCTTTGGTAATTACGCAAAAATATACTAAGTTTATATAGCAACATACAAATATATATTTTGAAATCATGTTTACTTTTTATTTATTGATAAATATTAAGAAATCTTCGTAATATAAATTTTTCTTTAAGAGTGGCAACACTGAAATGCTATCGTACATTTAAATGTTATTTATATATGAACTAATTACATTTTTATTATTCTTGAAGTAAATGTTATTTTTTCTCAAGATGGATTAGGATTTAATTACCCATAAAGATAGTTCCGTTTACCACTTTCTGCCGAATTCTCCGCGTTCGTCTTGTGACCAGAGCAACGAAATGAATATCTTTCAATTTCTGCGCCACGATTGGCCTTAAAGTAAAAAAAAAATACATTTAACACAAAAATATTTAAAATCACTTACAATTTGTACCAGCTATAGGGAAACTGACAGTCAGCTTGGCGCTGCCATCAGCAGATGCGACGACGGCGACCCCATTGACAGTATCCAACCTTTGATCTATGACCTGTGTATTGAAGACGTCCACGACTCCATCTCCGAGGGTGTACTGTGCGTTATTGCAGGTGCCTGGTTGGAAGAGCGATGGGTAGGACTCTATGTTGTACCATAGTCCTAGATACTGGTGAACAGAATTGTTATAGTTAGATTTTTTTCGAGAATTTTAGGTTATTTTTTATATTATTTTTTTTATATTTTATTTTCTTATAAGTATATCGAGCGTCCCGTTCCCAAAAGAAATATTTTCGAAATGAAATAAAATAAATGAAACATTTTAATGTTTTGTAAAAGACTAAGCCGTTTCTAAAATTACAGACGGACGGATTATATTATTACAGGGAGTAAGTACCTATAGTGCATACTTTTTCAATTTGAATGCTAATGAATTTGAAAGCAGTAAATTGCTTATTCTCAGCTTCACGCTGTATCTCGCATGTAACACGGTACGCAGAGGGAACCTATTGTCAAGTTACTCCGTTTCCTACTTTTCGCTGAATTCTGGAGGCACTGCGTGTTGAGTGGCGGGACTCAACACCTCGCTTTAGTTCAACAGAGCGAAGAAATGAAAATATTAAAACTTTTATTTCCTCGAGTGGGAATCGAACCAACAATCTGTCAGCCTCTGTGCCACGACCGTCCTCAATATAATGTACAAACCTTATCTAAAGGTTGCACGGTCAAATCTAAAGCAGACTAAATTATACTTAAATGTAAATTAAATTAGCAATTTCTTTTTCTCTTAGTCTTATACGACTTGCATGACATTTAATAATTAGAATATTTTATACAAATGAATTCAATTAACATTTTAAATATATATATTTTTAAAAAGTAGTAGTATTGGGTTTTATTGAGGCCGAAAGTCGTATATTATTAGGAACTTACCTAATTTTTATCTTTTTGAGTGAGATATGCAAATGCAAACTCGCTTTTCCCTTTTGGGAGGAACAAAACGCTGCCCTTTGAGATTTACGTAAAGATAAAAAAAGATGAAAAAATGCGACTGTAAATAAAACGGTCGTGGGTTCAATTCCCCGTCGAGTTCGGCGATAAGTGGGAAATGCAAGTGTTTTTCGTAATAAGAACGGAATGTCTTAACACTAGGTTCCTTCTACCTATCCTGCTATATACTGGAACCAGCGTGAAGCTGCAGTAACATTGAAATAAATAAAAATCGAAAACTTACCGCAGTAACATTGAAATTTTGCACAACATTAATATTTTCCTCGCATTGTCCCCTAAATATTACAGGTTGGTTAGGTACCACATTTGGATAGAAGAAGCAACCTTCATTGGTTTGGTTCGCCTGAATGAAGAAACGGTTGTTTAAATCCACATGTGAGTTTATTACTACATTAACCGCTTGTTGTGCTGCAGGTGAGAGTTGGCGAGAGCGACTTGCTATCCAGGTGTTTACTGAAATAAATAAATAACTGTCTTTGTATCTTCAAACCTTAGTAAAATGCTATTTTTATCAGGATTTTTATTATTTGAATGACAGATCTCTTAACATATACTTAAAAATTAAAGTTTTGATTTTGAGTTTCTATTACCCTTGATAATCGTAAAACTTTTAATTACTTTATTTTTATAATTACCTCTCTTTTGATTATTTGGCAAGTCCGAACAGACATAAGCGACCGCATAGCTCGTGTAGTCTGTGGCCAGGATCAACAATGGACTTTCCACCAAAACTGGAAAAAAAACTTTAATATAGAGATGGAGAGAAGATAATGAAGGAGATGAAATAAGTGAGTAAGAACTCTTAATGATTTTTGTATGCACGTGGGTCTAATCTATCGATAGATATACTTTCTTTCTCTCGCTCTGGTGTCGAGGCAAGTGCAGAACGAGAGTGTGTTAATGGGAATGAAATGTCCTAACACTAGGTTCTTAGATACCCTCTCTTTCTCTGCTATGTAGTGGGTACAGCGTGACGCTAAAAAATCTATTGATTACCATATCCATGCTTTTTACCTTGAAATTATCAAATTATCACAGTAGGTTATGTGTATAACTAATTTTATGATTTAACTTTATACTATCAATTATTTTATTGACGATATCATTATGTATGTATATATCTTTATGATTATGATCGACTATTTTAAACATTTTTATTGTTGTAATAATTATTATGTAACTTTAATCTACTTATATGAAATAGCGTTACGTATTCTGTTGTCATACATTCGGTACCTGGATATAAACGATAATTTTTAACAAAAAAACCTGACTGACAAACAGTAAACTATGCAAATTTAGGATTTAAATGATTTTTATTGAAAGCAGTGTTAGAGCTGGATCAAATTAAAATGGGACCTTACGAGAAGTATCAGCTTTTAAAACAAAAAGGAATGATCAAAAAAGGTCGATCCACTCGAATGGTCTGAGGTAACAAACAATACTAAATGAACACTTATATTAGTTCTAATTTATTAAACAATTTCATTTAAAAAACCCAAATACTATAAAAACACAAATACCAGATTGTACGATGAAATATTATATTTTTCGAGTAACCGACAATATGAATCTTTTTAAAAAGCTAATAAAATTATTATAATAATAAAAATGTTATTAATAAAAAAAAAATCAATATCGGTTCACCCAGTGAAAAGTTATGAGGTAACAAACATAAAAAAAAGTTCTAATATTTGTATACAGAATTTTGTTGTTGCCATGCGTGATAAACCTTGTATCATAACAGGTTGTCACATGATAAACGAACCAAATTGTTAAATTTTATTATTATGCAATACAGTACATCTAGGCCTTCGTGGCGTAGCGGCACAGTGTCAGGTTGGTAGGTCAAAGGTTCGATTCTCACTAAAGGTAAGCCTCCGCCATTCAACACGCAATGAATTCAGAATTCGGCGTAAAATGGGGATCGGGATGTGTTTCAATAGGAGTATTTTATCAATAGGAGTTCCAGGTTCTCTCTGCTTAACCCTGCCATAAAAAAGTATATTAAAATTCTTTAGTTTTTTCCAATTTTTAATATTATTTTTAAATTCACGTAAAATAACCAAAGTAAAGGATTTGCTTTATCACTGTTTGAGTAGCTTACGATAATGTCGTTGACGTTAATATTAAATCTTATGTAACGGCGTGTATGCATGTTTTAGGTATGAGTGTTTTCTAAAAATAGCAAGAAATTGTTTTGTATATTTTGATATCTTTGTTTCACTTCACAACACAGAGTGCCTTGAAAGGTTCCTTCTCCACTAGGTTCCTCTATCTAGATAAAACGTTAACCTGATTCTTTTTCTTGATTCGAGGAATTAAATACCGTGGTTCACCTTGTACTAAAGCGAGGAAATGAAGTTATGAAATGCTTTCAGAAGAAGTGAGAAATGGAAGTATTGCAATAGGAAAGATATCTTAGCCAAAGCTTGCCAGGTTCTCTCTAAGTGTGAAATAGAGCGTGAACCTAATAAAAAAGTATTTATCGAACAAACCGAACACTTACCCCCAGGAGATACTTCCAAGACAACTGACAGTCTAGCAGATCCATCGTTGCTAACAACTGTTGCGTTTCCAGCAACAGCATCCAAGGTGAGATTGACAATTTGGCTGTTCAGAACTTGGACGACGTTACCCAAGAGTGTGTATTCTGCACGATTACATGTGCCTTGGCCATTTGTGGAATAGTAAGTGGCTATTTGATGCCATACTCCCATGAACTGAAAATTAAGTCTTTGTTAAGAAGTGTGAGTCCAGCAGTGGTGCAGGGATACAAACGTGTGACTGTCAATGCGACAGGTTTGTAGAATGGAATACCAATCGAGGAAATATCGATCTGGTAACGAGGCAAAGCGTGGCGTTGAGTTTCGCCGTTCAACACTCAATGTCTCCAGAATTCGGAGGAAAATGAGGAACGGAATTTCTTAAAAGAAACGGACTTAACTATGTTAACTGAAGCGTGAAGCTAAAAAATGTTACCTAATTATTAGGGATCAACTTACCGCCGATACATTGAAATTTTGTACAACAGTTATATTAACGTTACACTGGCCAGGCAGTATTACTGGTTGTCCTGCTGGTATGTCTGGTAAAACTTCACAAGCCTGTGCTGAATGATCCACTGATACAAGATCATTTGATGTTAGATCAAATAATGAAACTAGAGTATTGTTTAAGAGGGCTTCCATCATGCTTGTGGGGTATGAGGTGGTTCTTCCCAGCTGCCATAAGAGAACTGTAAGAACAAAAGTATTTTTAATTTCAATTTCACATGTATTTCTTTATAAACAATAGTGATATGTAAAAAACTCGTTTAGGATGTCTAAATTAGATTTGGAGTAAATATTTAAAATGTTAAAAGAATAAATAATAATTATTTGCAAATAGGATCGGGTAGAGTTATCAATTTTTAAGTAATAAAAAAAAATACTATTATGCCATATTCTTTGTATTGTTTTGTTTTAGGTATCCATTCTAAGAATTTTACTAATCTATTGATAAAGATATCCTTGTCAATAGGAATAGGGTGTGACACCAACCAACCAACACACTTCTGATTATTTTTCCATTATTGGATTTACATTTATCTTTTCAAGGAAATCAAACATAATTTTTAAATAACTGTATCTTGTCATCGATTATTATATGCTTCTTTTATTTTCATGATACTATTATAATACGATAAATAAATGGTAACTTACGGTTTCTATGCGTAGCATTGAAATTATCACAGGAGTATGCAAGTGCCAGGTTCTCGTAGTCTGTTGTGATTATCCAAAAGTTGAGACCTGAGAAAAAGAGAAGGTTCAATTATTTTAGAAAAAAATTGCTCTAAAACATGTGTTTATAAATCACTTTCAAGTCTGAGATTTATTATAATTATAATAAAAACGGCATCTCAAGATCGATCTCAGACGAGGTTTATAAGTAAGGACCTGAGTCTAATTTGTGTATATTTTTTTTTTCTAAAAGAGTTCATGTTTTATATTAAGAATCATAGCGTTCTTTGATTTTAATGTTGTGAAGTCAGAGAACTGTTTGATATACTATATTCTTCTTCTTCATATTTTTGGTTCCCAAGATTTTTTTGGAGAACTACAAATATCATTACTTATGTTTAATACTCAAACAATATTTACTTATTTTTATTTAAATACTCACTTTCATTAGACCCAGATACGTTAAAATTAAATTTAGCAGTTCCATTCTCCAAATTTGCAACTGCTGTCCTTTCTTCAAGAAAGTTGTTATTAACACCTCTGTTATAAACTGTAATGGTACCATTTGAAACAGTATCATTTGATTGGGAGAGGTCGATATAGGAACAGTCTGTCGTCGAGATGCTCGATCCACTTCTTCTTACGACGAACCATCTTCCAAGAAACTGGAAAAGAATTGACTAATGTTACTTCCGGCTTAATTTTACAAATTGTATGTATATTATATATTTTATCATAGGATTACGAAACCAGTTGTGGTTTAGGAGTAGAAGCGAGATTGTAAGCGTGATAGATCTTGAGTTCGATTCCAGCACGAAGAAATTAAATATATAATAGAGAGGTTGATATTAAATGAATATTTTTCTAGCTGAATTTTAACTTATAGCCACTGCAAGGTGCTCGCTAAGACGGGAATTTGCAATACCTATTCGATTTCTAAGGGGTTGTTTTTGGGGTTGAAAGTTTGTATGAAACTTCCTTACTACAAGTGCTAGGAAATTTTGCATGGACGTCACTTATAGGACGTAGGTACTCATGGAGATAGAAATTAATAATAACGTAGTGCACGCATGCGAAGCCGTGGGCGGGCCGCTAGTAGCTATATATATATGTTGAATAGTATTTTAATGTAAAATAATAAAAAGCGGCATCAAGTTCTAACAAAGAGGACATGAAAATTATCAATTTTGATATTGAAACATTGATTACAGCGGTAATTACCTTATCGGACAATATTGACATATTTTTTTTATCATCCAAATCTTTGTTTAACGTAGAATAAAATATGTGTCATATCTTGTTTTTTTTATATAACATAGGAAGCAGAGGGAACCTATTGTTAAGGCACTTTGTTCTTGTGAGCCCAGAAACTCAATGTCGCAAAACAGAAAATAGAAATAGAACCCAAAACCATCGTTATTACATTTATTTGCTGCTGTAACAGCGCGGGTTGTGGGTGCAAGCGCTGCGCTACAATGGCTTCATGTATCAGAATTTTATTTATGGAAAGATCTTGGATGATCTAGGAAAGACCTTGGAAAAATAATATTTTTGATGTTTATTCGAAGTGTTAGACGTTAGTTTGTGGTACAAGTTTCGTTCTCCATTTTTTGGTTATACGGATAAGAATAAAAAAACTTGCTATGTAAATATAACGACAATCGCTGTACAAAAATCTGCCATTGTAAATTGACAATTGATTGGTATTGTACTTAAGAAATCTACATACAGATAATCGAAATTATTTGTTTATCTAATTAATTTTGCTATGACATTGCTTTGTTTACGTCTTCCTTTTTGTTTTATTCGTCAAAGAAAGGTGAAATTCGACATTTCTCGAAATTTATACAAAATTTATGTCATTGTCAGCTTCACGCTGTATCCCGCACTCTGCAGGGTAGGCAGAGATAACCTAGTGTTAAGATACTCCGTTCCCCACTTACTGGCGAATTCTAGAGGCATTGCGTGTTGAGTGGCAGAACTCAACGCCGCGCTTTGCCTCGACACCAGAGCGAAGATATGTAAATATAAATGTAGATAAATATTTCATTTATTCGAGTGGGGATCGAACCCACAACCGTCGCGTTACAGTCACACCCTTGTACCGCTACGACACGACGACCTCTTAAAGTATAAATTAAAATTGCAACTCCACAATATAGCTCCCAGCAAGAAATAAATCAATCAGTAATATATTTTAATGAACTTGTATAGACCATTTTTTTATTTTTTTTTAACGTAATTCTCTTTGGCATATTTGATAACAATTGATAAGCTATGATTCCAAATCTGTAAACGTTTGTAGGAAATTTTATTTAATCAGATAAAAATATTTAATTGCTTTTAAATTCTTTGTTCTACCGCTTCAATTTTTTCCTTAAAACCATTGTATGTGTACTTTTATTTTACTTTATAATATATTTATTTCTTTTAATTTATGTTGTTCTTTCTATATATTTCTTTTATGTGTGCAATAAAGTATATTCTATTCTATTCTATTCTATTCTATATTTTTTAAATTATTATACTCGAAATTTTAACGCCTTACATGTGAAATGGTAGTAGTTAACTGTTGTTTTATTTTTTTCTATACTTTTTTTTTAGGAATTCACAACAGTCGCGTTTATAGTCGCACGTGACTCTACTTTGACTCTTTAACCTCTACTCTTTTATCTTTTTTCGTATCCAAAGTGTAGAACGGGGTCTTATTACTAAGCTGGCTGTATCTCATTAACCGTGACAGGTACTCGGTTAAAATTTTCACAGATAGTATATTTCTGTTGCCACTATAAACAAAAATACTAAAAAAAATAGAATAATATATGTATTTTAGGGGTCTCCCATACAACAAATGTGATTTTTTGCTCGTTAAATAATGGTACGGAACCATCCCTGACTCACACTTGGTCGATTTTTACATATAAACCGACATTAACTTTACATTTTATTTCTCATTACTAATAGAACAAAGTTTAGCGTTTTAGTACATTAAATGGAAGGGCAGATAATGACCCAGAAAAAGTGCTTAATGGATGGATAAAGGGCATTATGATAAAGGGAATATAAAAATAAAGGCACTTTCGATAATAGTTGAGAGCAGCCGTGTCATATGGTCACAAGCATGTGACTGTAAAAGCGTAAGGTTGTGGGTTCGATTCTCACTCGAAGAAATTGAAATATTTGAATGTTTGATTACCTCGAGTGGGAAGTGTATTCATTTCTTCGCTCTGATAACGTCGAGTTTCGCCATTCAACACGCAATGCCTCCAGAATTGGACGGAGGATGGAAGTAAAACACTAACACAATAAGAACGGAGTGAAACTAGGTTCTCAGGTTCCCTCTGCCTACTTTTCTATAATCGGGATACGTAGCCCATAGCTTGAGGCAAAAATAAATATCGATGAAATTTTTGAAAGAATAATATGTAAAAAGTTTACTGAAAAATAAATAATTGATTATGCAACTCAGGCTGATGCATTTAAATTATTAGTCGATTTCTAATCGGGATCGGGTTTCTAACGATCTAGCAAACAAAAGATGGGCTACGGGTTCTACCCCCAAACATGGAATACCTCTCAAATTAGGAGACTTTAGAGAATCGGAAAATGTGTCATCAGGTAACTTCTAAATACCTTATCTGAATGAAAGAAACTACATGTGCTAGGAATCTCAAATTTTGCATAGGAGTTATTTATAGGACGTAGGTGCTCGCTAAGACGGGAATTTGCAATATTCGACTTCTAAAGGATTGTTTTTGGGGTTGAAAGTTTGTATGAAACTTCGTTACTACAAATGCTAGGAGTCTCAAATTTTGCATGGACGTCACTTATAGGACGTAGGTACTCATGGAGACAGAAATTAATAATAATGTGTTTCACGCAGGCGAAGCCGCGGACGTGCCGCTAGTTATATATATATACCCAAACGAAAAACACTTACGTCTGTCACCCTGAAATCCGATTGGAGCTGTATATTAGGATCACACTGTCCATTCTGGAGTAACTGAGCACTACTTATAGCTAGACCTAGACTTAGTGTTAGTATAATTTTTAACATCTTAAGATCATATTATCAACACTGCACTTATAGGTTTCACGGCGAAATGGCGATATATATGGTTATTTATCATTTTTATAAGAGAATCTTATCGAGGATCTTGTCGGCCGAATTGTACTGTAATCGTAATGGCAATGGAAATATTATTTAGGAATCTGTTCAGTAAAATTGTTTGTTTGTTCATAAATTAATAAATCAGCTTCATATTGTATCCCACACACAGCAGGGTAGGTAGGAACCTAGTGTTAAGACACTCCGATCTCCACTTTCTCCAGAATTCTGGAGATATTGCGTGTTGGTGCTAGGTGGAACCTAACGCCGGTCTTTATTGAAAGACTTATGCCAAAAACTTAAAATTAACTTTAAATACTTTTTTTCAGTTTTACGCTATATACCGCTCACGGCAACATAGGCAGAGGGTCAGGGTCAGTGTTAAGACACTCCGTTCCGCATTTTTTGCTAAATTCTGGAGACATTGCATGTATTTTAAATTTGAAATGAAATGAAAGGCAATACATTATCGTTCATGATAAATTTTCTTCAAGAGGTTCTTAACTATTGGATATTGCACTGCTTGCAATAAATATATATGAAAATAAGTATGATTTTTTATGTTCGTTTTTTAAGATTCACGCTGTATTCGCTGTATATAGATGGGAAACGGAAGTGTCTTACTGGGAACGGAGAGTCTTAACACTATTTTCCCAGGTTCCTCTACCTATCCTGCTATGTGCGGGATACAGCGTGAAGATATAAAATAATTATATGTATAAAAATACAAAGTTAACGAGGTTATTTTATGACATGTATAATAATATAATGAATCACATTAGATATTATTACCAGAAATAATAGTAGGTAATATCTACTCTAGGAATATATTAATGATATCATTAATTCGTCATTTAATCTAAAGCTTCGAAAATTTGATATGTATCAATCCTTTTCGGAATGTAATCAGTGTTTGTGATGATGAATACTTAAGTTTTTGGGGAAATTCTTTTTCTTTTAATAAAATAAATGAGCAAAATTAGAATAATAATTTGGTATACCAGAGCAGGGGAATCCCCGTCTCGTAAACGAAATGCGGCGTTGAGTGCTCGATGTCTCGAATTGGGGCATTAAGTGGGATTATCTTAATACTAAGTCCATTCTCTGTAACCTTGCGTACATTGCTATATGGGGTACAAAATTGTGGATAAAAGTTAAAAAAAAACATCAACAAGAATCTTAAAGTAGTAGTAAAACTTTAATGTGAATATAAACATAATTAGTGGGAACGTGAACTGGTGTTCATATAAAAGGCGTTGTGTTAAAGTCCATTATGTATATGATAAAATAAAGTAATTAATTTTACTTAGAAAAAAGAAAGATAATTTATTCTACCGGGTGGAAATCGAACCCACAAGCGTTAACCTTGCGTTGCCGTGAAGAAGTAACTTAACGTTTAATTGGTTTAAATACTTGTTAATACCAAGTAAAAGCAGTTAATCTGCGTTTATTTAATATTTAATGATAATAAACTACTTTTAACCCTTAACTGCTCGCATGGGGTCAAATCACTTTCGCATATCGAAAAAATGCACTTGCAACGGTTGGAACCTCCCCGCACGCCCGCTAGTCTCTTATTATGCGCTAAAGAACATACTTTAGTACCGTTTAGGCCGCTGCAGGTGAAGGCTAAGCCTCTGCTCTCTTGAGCCGTGACCCCGTGCGAGTACTTACGTAACTTTTTTGAGAAAGGTAAGCTTTTTATATTCTATTGTTTTTAATTAGATATTGATATAACTTTGAATGAAATATTGTAGTGAATGATAATTTCTATTGTTTTACTGGTTTAGAATTTTTTTTTTATATTTTTCGTACAAGTATGTTATTTACATAGGTCTTTTTTTATTCCAAAGTTATCAAACATTCTTGCGACAACATGCAACGGAACTTGTTGATAGTCATCAAAAACGTCGAACCACGTACATGTTTTGTACAGTACATGGTTTGGAAACTCCACCTGCTCCACCTACCACTAAACGTGGGCGGTGCTGGGCGTGGGCGTGGGCGGTGCGGTGCATGAAAAAGAGTGACCGAAAAGTATCCACAAAATGCAGTTAAGGCAAAAAGTTTTTGTGTAATGAGCACTTCATTCTTTACTGCCAAAACTGAAATAACGATGATTGCCATAGTTCCTAAACATTCGTGAAATGCATGATCTCATGTTGTGCCAAAAATGTTCCTTATTCTAGAAGTTTATATTTTAGTTATTTTTATGCCTTAGAAGATTTTATTTTAAGTTGTGGTTTTTATGTCTAATAGATTAAATAAAGTACTTTCATAATTACTATTCGCTTGTTTCATTAAAAAAAAGGAATCATCAAATTTTATCCATACAAATTGGGGTCACCACGGACCCCGTGCGAGCAGTTAAGTGATTTTCTTCGTGCGAGCAGTTAAGGGTTAATAGGCATGTTACTTCATTTAGGGGAAGTCCCGTAGTTTTAAAATATACAATAGCAAGGTGAGTTTAGAATGTCGTTAATTAACATTAAGCTATCCATAGATAGATAGATACATAGATAGATAGATAAAATTCTTTATTGCATACACAATTTATAAATGAAAAAGTACAAACAAAAAATAGAAAAAAGAGAGAGATATATATATATATATATATATAACTAGCATGCATACTTCCGAACTGACTAATATGTTTGTTATTTTAAGTAATTGATAACAGGTGTTTTTATCATACGATACCTACAGCCGCTGATAAGAATAGGAAATACAAAGTAATAGGTTAAAGAAGAATTATTTTTATTTTTTCTGAGAATTTTTGGCATTTTTAGGATAGATAGATATAAAAAAGATAAAATAATAAACTAGATAGATAAAAGATTTGTGGGTTCAATTTCCACTCTGGAACGAGGTAAAATGCAAAGTTGAGTTCACCCCAATCAACGCGGGAATGCCTCGGAAATATGGCGAAAAGTGGGGAACGGAAGTGTCTTAACTAGGTTCCCTCTACCTACCCTGCTTTACGCGTACAATATTATATCTAACATTACTATATTTAATTATACAAGTAAAATAATCATATATTTTTGGTAATTCTTTGTTATTTTTTGCGATAAGTCGTTCCTGGTAAAATATTGTTTTGCAGTCATCATCTTCATAATGCTGTCAGTATTAATTTGGTTCTAGTAGGCGTAATTGCAGGAAATTGTTAATTTTATTTGATCGGTGGCTTTCGAGTCAAATGTCAAATATAAATGAAAAATTAGTTAATAGTTCTTATTTAGGCTTGTCTTATTTAGGCTTTATTATCTGGAAATCAACTTTACACTGTATTTCCCGTTTTCCCGCACACAGCTGGGTAGGCAGAGGCTCTGGCATGGTGGCTCTGGTATGGTGGCTCTCCACTTTCCGCCGAATTCTGGAGACATTGCGTGCAACGTGAGCTTAACGCCGCGCTTTGCCTCGCTAGAGCAGAGAAATGGAAACAAATTTAAATAATTATTTCGTATTATCTATATATATAAAAGGACTTGTCCTCACTGACTGAGGTAAGACGCACGCACAGCCGTAACCGCTGATGGTAGAAACGTGAAATTTGGACAGATGTTTACGTTTGTAATCTGGACATCCACTAAGAAGGGATTTTAAAAAATTTCAACCCTAAAGGGGTGAAATAGGGGTTCAAAGTTTGTATGGAAAAAAAATTAAATCGGCACCGATTTTTAGAAAATTTGAAATTTAGATTTTTAAAAGTATTTAATTGAACACGTATTTCATGGTTTTCTAGAATTCTCCCCCTAAGGGTGCAAATAAGGGGTTGAAAGTTTGTATGGAAAAATCTTTAAATCGCCACCGATTTTTATAAAATTTGAAATTTAGACTCTTAAAAATATTTCATTGAACACATGTTTCGTGGTTTATTAGAATTCACCCCTAATTACGCAAGCGAAGCTGCGCGCGTCCGCTAGTTATCTATAGGAATTGAATATACTTTTATAAATAAACGTTATTTCAAAAAGACAAGTATACAGAGTGGAAGAGGCAGCGCTTCTTTTACTGAAACTGCATATAGGGTAATATATTTCAAACCCAGAATTTAAAAAAATAATCAAGGTACCTCAACGGTTTGGACGTAGGATTTTTTT